>OY720675.1:79209963-79577463 GCA_963170755.1 Amphimallon solstitiale
CTTCGCGTACTATATTTTCACGAGGATACAGTAAACTTCCTCGGTTCATATTTCTAATAAAATTATAATTGTCTTCGACTATCATTTCATGAGAATATACTAATTGTGGTTTACAAATGTCACATTTTACTCTTTTTAAAACAATATAACAACAATATCCCGCTAAATAAGTTATTACGGGCATTTGGTCTTCAACATTTGCAATATCTTTGTCGGTTATGTGAATAACAGGTTTGAATGTATATTCTAAATTTTCGTCTTGCACTAAATCGTTATATTCAAAAAATGTTTTAATATCTATAGTACCAAAAGATGCAGAGTTTAACGTTAAAGCGATTGAATTCTTAATTTTTTCTCTGATTCATACAATTGACGAACAGAAATATTCTATTGCCCACCACTAATTGACGATATTTTCCAAATCTGTCTTCCAAAGCATCAGTTTGAAATTTGCCTAATAATACATATGTCATTTTTAATTCTTCAAAACAATATTTAATAATTTCGGTCATACCATAAACTGTATGATATAATGCTGTATGTGTCTGTGATGTTAATTTTGTAGTAAACTTAATAGTTTTCCATTTATCGAGCCAGTCTAACATTTTGTCTAAGAATTCTAACTTAACATCTGGTAACAAGTTTTTTGTAATTGGCTCTTGATATACATCATTTAATCGTTTTCCTTTAAGAGGTGTTTTAACATTTACAATTTTCCACCACGTTAAAATTATATTTATAAAATCAGCTGTGTCAGAATGATTAATATTTTTTCCAAATTCTAATAAAGCTTGTACAACGAACGAATTAAATATATTGAGGGCCAATTTAACATTTTGTCTTTCCAAGTTTGTAAGATTTAATGCTTTTAAATTTAAAGAATAGCCAAACTTTAATAATTTATCATGTTCCAATTCATAAAGTATTTTGAGTGAATCAAAGGAAGCAATTCGCTCGACTTTAGATTCAAAATCTGGATAATGTAAAATCTGATCTGGTTTAGAATTTAGCCAATTGTTTCGTATACACTTTAATAAGTGTACGGAATCAAATAAATAAAATAAGGGGCGATTTTTATCAGTGGGGTGAGGATAAACGATGCTAAGCGATTTA
Source organism: Amphimallon solstitiale (assembly GCA_963170755.1). Lineage (NCBI taxonomy): Eukaryota > Metazoa > Arthropoda > Insecta > Coleoptera > Scarabaeidae > Amphimallon > Amphimallon solstitiale. The sequence continues at coordinate 79,211,077 of OY720675.1, forward strand.
TTTTCATCAAATGACTTCATTGCCTTGCTATTAATAGAATTGTTGTCACTAATAACACAAAAGACCTTGTATCCTACTTTTTCTAGATTAGTGATTATATTATTAATTAATGAATGAAGATGTTTATAATCAATTTTTGAAGTGGGTGCTATATGAACGACTTCTTTAAAATTTGAGCATACACTGGATATCATGAATACATAGGCTGCATTGGCCAAACAAGTATTATTGTAAGCACCGCCAACAATATTTCCTCCTTTATAGTCTAAATAAGGTTGAATATGAATTTCATCCATTAATAATATTACATTTTTTTGAGATTCATTTAAAAGTTTATAAATATTTTTAGCATATACTAGAAAAGACTGTCTTTCCTCAATTGTAGAATCTGTCAAATAAGAATTACAAACACTTTTTATTGTTTCTGGATGTGGTAATATAAGAAACCCAAAATGTCGTAAAAATTTATAAGCATGAGGACTGATTGTAAATATTATTGAAGACAAAATCATAATATCATTTGAATATCTGTATCTTTCTTTTGGAAGAGTATGTAACATAGGTTGTTCTGCTATAAGTGACAATCTGTCATCATAATCAACAGAAATGCTTTGAAGAATATAAGTATGTAACATGCTGCAATATGTTTTCTAAATTACTTTTATTATTACATTCGCATGACATTTCGTCTAAGGTGTGCAATATATCATTCACCTCATTAATTGACTTTGTAATAAAAGGTGTATTAAATTTATTAACACGTATATTAATTTCTTGACCATATAGAAAAGTCTGTACGTTTCAATTTTTATTAACAATAATTGCATAAGTTATGGTTGGTCCAGGTGTATATGCTAATTTACAAATATTAACTTTTTCAGTATCAATTAATTTAATCCAGTGATCAGGAATAGATAATGAATTTACTATTTTAATAAAATCATTAAAGGTGGAATAGCATAACGAATTTTAGTAAGTTTCATATTCTTGCTGACTAAGCTTTAATGCTTCGTTAAAATTTACTTGATCAATTTTACGTAGCTTTTCATCGCTACTAGTACGATGTTTTACTAGTTTAGAATAATAACTTGGAATATTTGAAAATTGTGTTGGAACTACATACTTTTTTAACCTAGGATTTTTTAATAACATTGTTACGATTTCTCCAGTTTTCGAATCTTGTTCTGTACATAACCTTTCTAATAAAATCTTCATTTATAAAATGATCTTCACACACTCTACTATGTTTTGTTGGTACGAATTCTTTTCTGTGGATAGCCGTAATCCATTTCTGTCGTGTAGTTTTGTCTGTAGGAAAACTGAACATACGCACATTCGGTCCTCCCTTATAATTGCTTTTACAACTATAGGAACACAACACTTGTATGGCATTTTTTTTGTTATTCATAAATTCTAAATTCCTTATTCACTTTGCCAAAACAATAAACACACTATTAGCAATCAACAATAACACAAAACAACAATAATATTCAAAATTACACTTAATATTAACCCAGCACAAAGTCACGTTTTAACACATAAATATAGGTTAGAACTAACCACTTGTTCTGCATGGATGCAATATGCAATGGCCTACTTATGCCTACGTCACGCGCCTCTGACGTCAGAGCACTGAGGCCTTGTATTTTAGGTGGTATTGGTTTAGCTCGAATAGCGTTCGCTGCAGGTTGTCCTTATTTTCCGCTATGAGAACCGCATCGTCTGCATAGCACAATATTTTGAATTCGGTTTGTCCCATTCTGTAACCTCGTTCCACATCTTTTACCCGGTCTATGATGCGGTCCACTACCGGGCTGAAGAGCATCGGACTAAGGCTATCTCCTTGTCTGATACCTATCGATATTTGCACTTCCTCTGTGGTTGCGGTGTCTGACTATATTCTTGCACTGTTGTTGGTATTGAGTTGTTTTATTACCTGGATTATATTGTTGTTGGCTCCTCGTTCTTGCAGGATATTTAGCACATCCCTTAGTTGCACTCTATCAAATGCTTGCGTTAGGTCAACAAAGCAGAGGAACGCAGGTTTGTTAAATTCTATGGACTTCTCGATGATTTGTCGCAGTATGAATATAGCGTCGATTGTTGATCTATTCTGCCTGAAGCCTTGTTCTTCGTTGATGCTGACTGTGCTTGATAGATGTTGGGTTATTATTTTGGTGAGCAGCTTCATGGTGGTGTTGAGCAGGCTTATGCCTCGATAGTTACTTGGGTCTTTCTTTTCTCCCTTCTTGTAGATAGGAATTGTAATGCGGAATTTCCATTCCTGGGGTACTTCCCCTGTGGGCATAACCATACTGTAGAGATGTGACAGTTGTAGCATCAGCTCGTCGCCCCCATATTTGAGCATTTCATTTGTTATTTTATCCGGACCTGGTGATTTTCTGTTCTTCAATTTGTTGGCTATAACCAGAATCAATATTTTTAAATTTTAAAAGAACAAGATGAATATTTATTCAGCTATCATTATAGATTAGGGCTCTTACTTTTGCGCGGATATCCGAGTCGTCAATATCCGGGTACTCGAATCTTAGATTCAAGTATCCGGATACTTGTTTTTAAATTAGGAATACTGAAATCGTAATCTAAGTTCGTTCGATTAACGATTACAGTAATCGTAATTTCAAAAATTTTTGATTTACGATTTTCTAGGTAATCGTAATCGAAGTTGTTCAAAAGATGTCGGAGAGCTAAACGCGGCTCAATTAAACTGGTACGCGTTATACAGGGTGTTTGTTCAGTTTTAAGATTTTTTCTAACATAAGATAGTATTCGGAAAATAAAAGCGTTGAACAAAAAATGGCATGTATAGATATTGTAATAACCGAGATATACACATCGACCCGCCTATTGAGAACCACAGTATTTTTACCTACCTTATAATAAATGTTCGAAGTTTCCCCCGCCAACTTGAACACACAATGGACAACATATCCACTAATTCATTATTTTGATATACCCGCGACATTTTACAGTTGAAATTAAAATTTTAGCGAATAATATTTCGATGTGTATTTGGACAAGTGTTTTTACGTGTAAATTACCTATACAATATTAAACGAGGCTTTCGTTCATTCATTGATGAATAAATGAATGATAAATACGTAAACAGATGTGAATACGTATTTATCAATAGCGTCTTTTAAAAACCAGATGTTTACATTTGCTTTATAATATGTATGCAATATGTACACGTAAATGTACAATGCTTTTATTTTGAGAATACTATCTTATTTAAAAAAAAACTGAAAACTGAACAAAGAGCCCGTGCAGAGTGCTGTAAGGTCATTCACCGTACAAAATTTTTTTGGTTTTTAAAATAAATACGTAAATAGAAGAACATCGAACGAAAGCCTTAGTACGTTTAATATTGTGTAGGCAATTGACACGTAAAAACACTTGCCGAAATACATACAATTAAATTTTAATTTTAAAATGGCGCAGGTTTATGAAAATAATGAAGTAGTGGATATGTTGCTTACTTATGGCGAAGTTCGTCAAAATGCAGCAGCTGCTTCTCGCCTTTATGCAGAACGATTTCCAAATAGAGTGCATCCTATTCCAACAACATTTGTTCGAACCGTTCAGCGATTGCGAGATACCGGCGAACTGAAACAAAAGCGCGGTGGTGGACGAAGTGCGCGTATTCTTCATACAGAAGAAGAGGTATTGGCATTAGTAGATGAGGATCCTTCGCTAAGTACTCGTGCTATTGCAAGGCAGGTGGGTGCGTCTCCTTTTACCGTTTGGCGAACATTGCGGGAAGCGCAGTTATATCCTTACCACATACAAAGGGTCCAGGCACTACTTCCAGAAGATTTCGATGCACGTTTAGTCTTTTGCAGTGGCTCCTGCATCAACATGGTATGAACGAAAATTTTGTATCAAATATCCTTGCAACTGACGAATCGCTGTTTACTCGGAACGGAATGCAAAATTTTAAAAATACCCACATTTGGAAATTTGAAAATCCTCACGCTGTCCGTCGGACCAACTTCCAACACAGATTTTCGGTAAATCTGTGGGGGGGCATCGTCAACGGCATATTAATTGGCCCATTCATATTACCGCCGAGAATGCATGCGGTGAATTATTTATTATTTTTGCAAAATAATTTGCCGGATTTACTTGAAGATGTGCCTTTAAATATTATTCAAAGAATGTGGTTTCTCCATGACGGTGCACCCGCGCATTTCGGTCATCATGTACGTGAACATTTAGACAATGAGTTTCCCCATCGATGGATAGGTAGAGGTAGTACTGTTCCCTGGCCTCCTCGGTCCCCCGATTTAAATCCCATGGATTTTTATTTCTGGGGACACATGAAACAATTAGTTTACGCAAATGAAATAAATAGTGTGGAGGAACTCACTCTCCGTATACAAGAAGCTGGTGACCGTATTAGACACGAGAATATGCGTGCGTTGTACGATTCGTGGGTACGGCGAGCTCGATTGTGTGTTCAAGTTGGCGGGGGAAACTTCGAACATTTATTATAAGGTAGGTAAAAATACTGTGGTTCTCAATAGGCGGGTCGATGTGTATATCTCGGTTATTACACTATCTATACATGCCATTTTTTGTACAACGCTTTTATTTTCCGAATACTATCTTATGTTAGAAAAAATCTTAAAACTGAACAAACATCTTGTATATGAAGGCAATAATTATCCGAATAAGAATAAGAAAAAAACAATAACAAAAAAGTTTTTAAAATACACCAGAAATTAAAAAAATAATGACGACTTTTTTATACGTATGAGTGTATAGAAAAGTTATTCAAAATCCTATTTTGAGTACTTTTATTCTCATAATAAATCATTATAGAATACATACTTTGCAAGATATTCGAAAAAAAGTGCTACTCACAGATCGGCTTTTGCGCGTACTGGCGAAGATATCTCGCGGTCGAAATTATTAGTGCTCGGTCAATGAAGCTCCGCATCAGTATTCGTTTTTTTTAAATTTCGTGGCACGTAAGAGGACACAATTAAATAGACTTTTGGTGACTGACTTATTGCGATTTTGGTTAGTTCTTTAATTTGTATGCAGAAATAGCGTTACAGTTGCATTAGAACATGTTGCTGCATATATTATGTTTGCATTGCGTATTTAGCATCCGCTATAGTAAATTAATGGAATTAGAAAATTTTTTGAATTTTTTTACAATTTCGTAGCGCGTAAAAGGACAATTAAATTTACTTTTGGTGATTGACTTATTGCGATTTTGGTTAGTTCTTTAATTTGTATGCAGAAATAGCGTTGCAGTTGCATAGGGACATGTTGCTGCATATATTATGCTTGTATTACATACATATTTAGCAACTGCCAAAAATAATTTATGGAGTTTTTTAAAATTATTAAAATATTTGTTTGAGTTGTGTAATAGACAGTTTATATATGTGATTTAATGATAAAATACTTGTCATGTACATATATTTATTTTTCAATGTCTAATATCGCCTGGCTTTTCTACGAACTGGATCTTTATGCCGAAGAAATTTCCCAGTTGAGAATATTATTGCCCGATGAATGAAGCTCCGCATCAGTATTTCTTCAATATATTATTCAATGCGTGAAACAGGCCGGCTTTTGCACGTTGTGGACCCTCATGACGAGGACATCTCGTGGTCGACAATATTAGTGCTAGTTGAATGAAATTTTTAAAAAATATCCGTTGCTGAAAAAAGCTTACTTGAAGTGCACTATTTTGATGAGGCTGTCGATGCCATAAACGTGCATCCTCAAAAGAAGAGCGTTAGATAAAATCTGAAAAAATCTAACGAAAAATACCCGGGTACCTCGATCAGAGACGCAAGGGTTAATCAGAATACAAATAAGGACAGCTTTATATTTGAGGCGTCATAATAAAAGATCCGAAACCGGATATCCGGATACTCGAATCTAAGTTAAACACGTATCCGGATACATGGATCTTGATCCGGATTGCGAGTTATAATGAGTAACCCGGATACTCGAATATCCGGATAGTAAGAGCTCTATTATACCGTGGGTTTTTTTATCACTGAACATAGCACACGATAACACCTATGTTCAGTTTTAAAATAAACGCGTCAATGCATGGAACATTATGCAACCAACATTGCGTTACGTAACTAACATCCGTCAATTATTTGTTTCGACAAACGTCAAAATCAATGTCAGTAATATGCATAACAGAAATGACATTTTGAATATTTCAATATTTCACATTTGTATTCACCTAATTTAAAAAATGTATACAAAAGATGATAAAATAGAAATTTTAATCTAGTATAAAGCTGGAAACAGTTTAAGGAAAGTGCGAGATCTGTTTTCTGTCAAATATCCTAACAAGCGTATACCATCTATCGGAACAATTCAGGCGATTAGTAGGAAATTTGATACTGATGGATGTATAATAAATACTCACAGAAAGAAAATTAAAACTCCTCACATCCTAACAGAAGCACTAAAATTAAATGTGTTATGTTACATTGAAGAAAGCCCCACTATACCATTAAGTAAATTAGCACAACAATTTAATATTTCGAAGACATCTATATTTAAAATTCTCAAAGAGTACAAATATAAATCTTACAAGTTTTCAAATCACCAACAATTATTTGACGAAGATAAAATAAGACGTGTTGATTTTTGCATAACACTATTTAATTAAGTAAATGAAAATCATAATATGTTGAAGAAAATACTTTTCACTGATGAAGCGTCTTTTATGTTATAACAGCTCCTTATTTCACTAAATCAGCGACTTCATTTTACATTATTAGGTACTGGTCACGGACGAATGATCATATTCAAAATTTTACAAATACACAGTATAACTCTAGAGTTAATGTATGGGCAGGTATAATCGTCACTGAACTTGTGGGACCATATTCTATTGATGCAAATTTTAATTCCAATAAATTCTTGGAATTACTTCGAACACGTATTGTTCCTCGAATTGTAAATTAAATGGTTTCAAATGGATGGAGTCCCAATTCATTCAAATGCAGCAATTACAAATTTTCTGAATTCAAGTTTTCCTGGTCGATGGATAGGGAGGTATGGTCCGATAGTTTGGCCGGCCCGTTCCCAGTGCCGGATCTAGGAAATTTCTTAAGGGGGGCAAGTCAGCACCATGCCGCCCTTGTAGCTATTTTTACTATATAGGTAATGCAGTAATAAATTCTATTTTGCCGCCCGGGGCAATTGCCCCCTTTTGACCCCCCCTCATTCCGGTACTGCGAACATCCTGAGACGAATTACAAACCAAACCGGAATTTTTAACTCTCTCTGCAGGAATTTCATAATCGACTCGCATATTGTATGGAATGTGAAGGTGGACATTTCGAACATTTATTAAAAAGTTAAAGTATTATAGATAAAAATAAATTATTTTTGTTTCAATGTGTCTCAAAATTCATTATAATAAGTGTTAAATAAATTTAATATACTAATTTTCACTCTTTGTTGACACTGACAACTAAAATGCCTTATTATGATGAAGTGATGACACTCGCAATTATCGCAATGTTGGTTGCATAGTGTTCCATGCATTGACACGTTTATTTTAAAACTGAACATAGTTATTATTATATGCTATGTTCAGTGATTAAAAAAACTCACGGTATATATATAAGTATTTCACAAACATTATAACTCTAAAGTGAGTATAAATGTTTATTTCCTTTATTGTAGAATAAAATCTATAAAAGACAATATTATAAAAACCATTATTTCTGAAAGTGTAATTATATTTTTTTTATGAAAATTAAACATTTTGTTTCATTTTTTAACCTTATCCGAAGCAAAGCTAAATAAGAGGTGTACCAGCATATAAGAAGTATATCACTGCAAGGACTCATAAGAACATTTAGAATTATATGCTGATAGGAACATGTTAATAAATAAACTATTATAGTATTTTATCATTCATTAGCAAAGTTACAACCACGCAATATGCAGATGTTACTTTCGCAGTACATTTTCGTGTTTTTGAGACATGCTATATACTACTTATACCGTGATATCATAAAGCTTCTAGGACGAAGATGGCATTGAAATAGAAAACATATATCTGAACTTAAGCCATATCATACTCATAACAAAACCTTAACTTTTGAAAATTATTTTCACAGTGATTTAATATAAAACAACAAGCTTAGCTGGTATTCAAGATCTTATTCATAAAAAGAAGGCGAAATTAATGCAAGTGTTCAAATTGTTGTCTATTATTTTCAATTCTAAAGCTTATACGCCTTCTCATGCTGTCAAAGGCATTTTGCAGCATTGCGGGCGTTATGAGTGCACACTATTCAATAATTCTTTGCTGCAGATCTTGCACATTAGCAACAGGGGTTTTAAATATCCTATTCTTTAGGTGAGAAAACACGAAATAGTCCATAATTGTCAAACAAGGTGATCGTGGTGGAAATTCAACTTTCAATCCGATCATCAAAAAAGACTCACGAAGAAAAGCAATATATCCTCGTGTTGTGTGTGCCGTTGCACCATCTTGCTTGAAGTAACCGTATTGTAGTTCATCTTTGTGCAGCTGTTCAATACATTCATTCAAAATGCTTCTATACCTCCCAGCATAATTGTAAAATTAAAAAAATAGACTCAACACTTCTGCGGCGAGAAAGTGCTAGCCAAACACCAAGTTTCGCAAATGCAGAAACGATTCAACAAAAATATGAGGATTTTCACTACTCCACATCCGAGTATTTTAGGAATTGATGTACCCCGAAAAATGAAACGACGCTTCATCAGAGAAAAATGTCAAATTTAGCAGGTCATTATCTTGCATTCAGTTATTTGCAAACCACTTGCAGTAAGTAAAACGTCTAGAGTAGTCTTCTGGCAAAATAGCCTGATGTGATTGCATCTTATATGGATGCATCTGTAAGTTTTTCTTTATAATTTTCGGGCATGTTCCATAAGAAAGTCCAATCTCTTGAGAAAGATGTTTCAAAGGTTTTGTGATTTCATTTTCCATAGGTTGACGATCATTTATAACCTCTTCTGAACGAAGAGTTGGTCACCACTACGTGATTTGTGGCACACAGAACCAGTCTTACAAAAAACAGCAACATAATTGGAACGGCAATTATAAACATTTTTGGGAATTACAGCTAACTCTGGGAAGTGCTCTCTGATATCATCCAAACATGCACGTTGGCTGTACACCCAAATTCCATCAATTCGCTCTCCAGTTCGAAAATAGGCTTCAATCGTGTACTTATTTTGCACCGTATTGTAAACCATATTTGAATTTATTCAAACTTGCTCTGCACAGTTCTAACACATTAATTGATGACTGTCAATGTCACTGTTAAAATAATTATCACAACCGTTAAGTTACAATACCTGGATTAAAATCAGACATATATTTTCTATTTCAATGCCATCCTAGTCCTTGAAACTCTATGATATCACGGTATTACTGCTTCATTAATAAATTAAAATATTATCTTGTACAATTTCAATTGTAGTATACTGATAAATCCGAAAATACAATAATATACTGGGTGTTACATTGTAGAGATACTATATACAAGTATGTATCTAAGTCATAGATTTCCACAGTTGCAGTATAACTTCTTTGCTTTTGGTTTGAAACCACAGAAAGGATAGTGAAGTATTTCAATCCAGAATCCAAGAAGTGCTAGATGCAAGCCTCTTTTAGGTGAATTCCCGTATAACACTAAATTCAATAAATAAAAATTGTTGCAATAAGATACATGACTTTTTAAATGATAATTCATTATAATTTAAGAATATCCAATATTTTATACAAATAAAAATATATTTCACTTCATTGATAATTTTTAATATTTTTCCCAACAAGTAGCGACAACATACTGCCGATTTTTGTAATTTCCTGCTTATTATTTTTATATTTATATGTATATGATTTTAAGTATATTTTAAATTGTTAAAAATTAATTTATTAGCAGAACCTTTTCTAGTTTTGTTTATAAATTGTAATTCGTTTTAGGGCACAAAAAAGATCAGCTTATTGAACTTCAAGATAACATAAATTCCAGGCAGCAAATGATGGTACAAGATGAAATTGATTTAAGGGCATTACAAGAACAAGAACATTCCATACAACAGCTTGAAGTAAGGTGCTATCTAGTTCTTTAATTTTATTTAGAATATACATAAACATATTACTGTGATCATTGTATCTAAACCTCTGTTAGTAATCTCTCTAAAAATAGTATTTTCTGGTGTGTAGGTCAGTAAGTAAATAAAATAGATTATAAGAATTTGAATAACAGATGAATTCATTGAATAATATAATATATTTATACACAAAAAATATTTTGCACACTTTAAATACGTCATAGAATGTGCGCTCTATAAATGCTTATGCAAAACTCTAAATTTATTAGACGTTAATTAACCTGATATTGATCTCGGATGTCTGGTCACTATCAACATAATGAATGTAGAGACTATGCCGATGTGTTACAGACTTCTAATTAATTCATAACTCATGTATGTATCAATCAATTTAATACTTTTTATTAAGAACCTCAAGGTTTCTCTCAATCACTGATTAATAAGAAGGCAAATTGATTAATAGCAAGTTATTTTAATATAAAGGATTATTTAGTGGTGCTGTGTACACAAATAAAAAATGGGGTTTTCGGTTTCTTTTTTATATACTAAAAAAATAATGAATTTGGAATATAATTGTAAAAGTAGAACAAAACTATATTAAGGGGGATATGGCGTCTTAAACATTAAAAAAAAAACGTTCCATTTAAGTAATTTTTAATAATTTAGAAATATACATGAAGAGCGGACTCGCTTAATTATGACATAGGTTTATTAATTTTTCAGTTTTGCATATCTTTTTTTCCATGACATAAAGAGATGATCCACCTATTTTTTTTTGAAACGGATTCAAATGTCAAAATTTTCCGCCTGAAGGAGAAATTTATAATAAAAATTCACAAGCTGGCTCTTCATTATGTTATAATGACATTCAATGTTATTTGACAACCTTACTTTTTCAACCATCATGCCTAATGGCACCCAGATAACAAAAGAACAAAATTTTTGTTTTGTAATATGCAACTGACCATGAACTTGGTAGTGGTACCCATGATTCCTGTTTAGTTTAATTGACTGATCTTTATTTGAAAAGGCAAACTTAATTATTTTACGCTGTATAGCCTCACTTGGGCTTAAATTTGTAGTTTCGGCTGGGCACTTTATTTCTATGATTGAGTCCTGATCTATTAAACTGTCAGGGCTTGTGCCAAGAATGCAGTACTCTGAATCAATGATAAATATTTTAAAATTCGTGTATAGTACTTATTTCATTTCTTCTACCGTTTCGTGTTTTAGCAATTCCCCTAAATGTATAGTATAAGGGTTTCACTTTAGTAATACAGAAGTGCTCTTCTGCATTTGAAGCTGTAATTTTATTAGCTCTTTCCTGATACCACGAGGATTTTCCAGATTGACCCTTTGTCTGTTATTGTATTGCTTACTCTCCTCAGGTGTTTTGACTAAATCAGCCAAAAATTTTGTTCATTTCTTCGTATATTCTTCTGAAAATAAATCTGGGATAACCCGAGTTAGTTCTGTACCATAATGTTCATCTGGTAAATCCACTTGTTTCTTTTTCGTATATCACTTTCCCCGTAGGTGTTTGGAGAAATGGCGTAGTAAGTGATTGGTACATTCAATCTTGCCTACCATACATATACCACATGGCCGATTCTCAACAAGCCTTCTATAAACACTTCTGTCACCATCACCCACAAGCTTTGTATATTTAATAACATGCATTTCCCTACTCTTTTGAAACCCTTCAACATATCAGCAATACTTGACTGCAAAATAGCAGCAGCTTGTGGGTTCTCTTTCCAATTGTGCAAACCTAAAAAATATTAAGTAAATGAAAAACAAACAATTACTATATATTCTTGGATTTTCTAGTACTGTTTTAAATTGATTATTCAATTGTTTTTTCTTTTTCAAAATTGAGCCAAAAGTGCTTGTGTTATTAATTTTTTTTTTGGACATTTTTGACCAAAACACGAGTTCCAAAAAAGAATATATTTTTGCATTGTTTTTAAAAGTAGAACAATAATTTTGGTGTTGCGTGTAATCAAGAAAATTCTGCATCATTTGATATAAATTTCACTCGCCAAGCTCTGTTTTTTCAAGGCCTACTTCCCGAAATTTTCACATACCAAAAACTTTTTTTTTTATGGAACACACTCCTTTTTTAATCTCTTTCATTTTTGTTAACATCCAAATATTCGCTCAACCATTTGGAAGACTGGATCGGGGCCCGACTGCCTGAGTCAACTGTCAAACAATGTCGGTAAAAATTGATATCAAATTTATAAAAGCATCGCTATTAGGTATCATCAAAATGAATTGCTCTCGTGAAGAGTTAATAGATATGATTTCTGTTTTGGGTGAATCTGAAACCCATTACTAACATTCAGATTTTGTGCTCCGCAATAGTCTGATAGAAGGCAACTCACAGCCAAAGGCCTTTGACGTTTAAGAGAACGGTTCGAGAGGACTGGAAGTATTAAATATGAAAAAAAGCGGACAGAACCAGTAACTGGTGACGACACTGAGTATATATGATACTTGCGAGTATAGTCGAAGACCCCCATACTAGTACTAGGAAAATTGGTCGTCAATTAAATGTAAGTTAAACTTTGAGTATCCAGAATGATTAAGAAACATAAAAGTCATCCATATCATAGTCAATTAACACAGGAGTTAGATGAAACAGATTTTCAGAATCGCTTGCATTTTTGTTAATGGGCAACAGATAAATTTAAGAACAGCCTGACTTTCTCAATTTTTTATTGTTTACCTACGAAGCCACCGTTCATAAAAAAGGATACGTTGATCGTCACAATTTTCACTATTTTGACATATCAAACCCTCATTTGGGAAATATAACTGGAGTGTTTAGCATGTCTATTTATATGTTTCCCTAATCTTCTTTTGTATGTATGCAAAATCATTGCCTTTCTTAATCCTACCCAAGCGTTTAGATAATACAAATGCAGCGCGCCCGTTTTTACAGAGCGACGAGTGCTACTGCTCGTGGAGGGGGTGCCTATCTTAATTCCACTCAAACGATTATATGCAGCGCGCTCGTTTTAACATAGTGGCTACAGATTTCGGCTAGTCGTTATGTTTGCGTATATAGTTCAGTGAAAGATACAAATTTTGAATGCAGTTTCAGATATTTAAAGCTTATATAGGATGTCCCAGCTACGACTTTTGGGTCATATATCTCCATTATTATTGAACGAATTTTTTTGAAATTTAAAATGTAGATACTGAATGAGAATTGTTCTGTTACTTTTGAAATTAGTGAAAATTAAAAAATGTAATTTTCACTCATCGTTCTTTTTTTTTTCAAATTCCACGAAAATATCTTTACATGTTCTGTGAGTTTAATTGTTTGAACACTGGAAAGTCTGAAACCAGTATCTTGCATTTAATAAAGTATGCTGCCTTTAAGGCCCGGTTATAGTCGGTAAAAATTTCAATAGATATGAAATTAGCTAGAGTTCGAAATGTAATGCTATTAGATGTCGCTAAATGTACGGATTACACTAAAATTAAAAATTAATTCGTTGCAATGGGGTTGCAGACGTAGTAGGGTCGAAAGTAAAGCAAACTATTTACTCACTGAATTGTAGAACGAATTGGATCGCTCAGGTAACGATATGAATGAATATCGGTCTTCTAAAGTAAGAGAGAGAGTACGTTCCAAGTCGTATATTTCTCTTTCCGTCTGACACATTATTGTAAATGGATATAAAGCCCAGGTATGCACTAAAGGGGTAATATAAGTGTGAAATTGTATTTATTTGGCAAGGTAAGGTCAGAAGAGAGATTTAAAATATATATAAAATACGATCGAATAATGTAAATTTCTTTAAGACTATATAATATATTAAAAAAAAGTTTTTTCTGATAGGCACATGTGCAGTTCTATTTCTATTTTCTACTACAGATATATTCTCTACATTACTTATACAAATTTCCATATTTGTTGATTTATATTGCCCATGATACAACTTTATTATCTACAGTGTACATATATTTTTTTTTTAGTTTATAGTATTTTCTTGCTGTGTTTCCTTCATCTAAAAAAATAAATTGTGCTACTTTTCAAATAAAGAATTAAAAAAAATTATACGAACGAGCGTTTCAAATTACACAAAATTGTTTGAAATAGTTTTATTTCATAGAAAAATAAGCCAAATTTTAAGAATTTTTTATATAAAAATTATTCAAAATGCTATTATAAGTATGTACTTCTATTCTCTCGCTTAGAGTAAAAGTGTTATTTCAGGTCCATTCCATTTATACAAAAAATATTCCATATCCAGCTCTAAATACTTTTGTACTCTTGATAAATATACCGTGTGGCCGCCGTTCATAGCGCGATGCATGTATTAGTAACTACTGGTCGACTATAAATGGGCGTGCCAACTTGAATTGCCACACCGACAGCGGGCGTATAAGTTATACGTATAAATGTATTCGTAGGCAAATCAAGTGAAGAGCAGTGTAATAGGTATTGCGTTCCCGTTGTAAGTAATTATTTGTAGTTGTTTGAAGCATCAGATAATCACTGATAATATGTCAGTGAAGTAACTCATCACAGCTTCATAAACAACATAAAAGAGCAAAAATAAATAATAAATAACTCCTTGACTTTAAAATAAAAAAAACTTCTTAACTAAAATAATATTTTTCAACAAATATTATAATCTAAAAACTCAACTATAATAAATTACTGAAACATAAAATATTTACTTCTTAAAACAGAATTGTAATTCAACATTGCAATTAACCTGTAATTAGCTAAAAAAATGTTATTCTTAAGCAATAATAAAACTCGAACTGACGCCCATATGTGGAAGCGACTGCCCGACTACACCGTATAAATGTGGAATTTTTGGACAAATACGAGTGCATCATAGGCATATGCGAAATACTAGCTCTGTTGTAATCCAGTATAACACTGCGTCTACTTGTTTACCGTTCTAATACACAGACATCTCTATCTGTTTCGCTTACTCTACAGGTATCGCGATAATGCAGACGCACGCGGTCTTATGGTATATAGAATGCATAATTTACGACATGTTTGCAAAGTCGTTATTCGATAAGAGTAAAAGTTTTACTTCCGGTCCAAATTTTGAAATTTATTTGATACATCGAAAATTAAGTTCTAAATACTTTTATACTCGATAAGAATAAAAGACCTACTTCCGGTAGGAATTTCGGAAAACTTTCATAATAAAATTGTTCTCAAATTTAATTCTGAATACATATGAATTCTTTATAAATTTGTTTTAACTTAGTAGTTCAATATTAGCAGACTTCGATTTTTTTACTGAAGTAAACTACTACTTCCGGTATGCCGATTTTACTGAAAATCAAATCAGATCTCAAGAGGCAGATTATACTCGTAAATACAAAATTTGAAATTGATAGCTATAGCGTTTTGACCACTATCGTGGTCACACACACACAGAAAGAGAGACATTTTTTTAAAACTACTTTTACTTTCTTAGCGTAGTATAAGGAAGTATTGTGATGATGAAAATGTTCGACCTCGAGAATTTTGCAGATGTCCACGTTTTGAAGTCCCCTGATTCCGAAAAAGTGGTTTTTAAAAAATGTCTCTCTCTCTCTGTGTGTGTGTGACCACGATAGCGGTCAATCCGCTATAGATATCAGTTCCAAATTTTGTATTTACAAATATAATCTCCTTTTTGAGATCTGGCAGACCGGAAGTAGTAGTTTATTTCAGTAAAAACATCGAATTTTGCCAATTATTCGTCAACTACTAAGTTTAAACGAATTTATAAAGAATTCATATGTACTTAAAATTAAATTTGAGAAGAATATTATTATAAAGGTTTTGCGAGATTCCTAAGGGAAGTAGTTCTTTTACTCTTATCGAAAGTAAGTTTTTGGCCAATATTTTGCAAGTCATGCTTTTTAGACAGGCACGTTACGAGTATAAAAGTATTTAGAACATAATTTTCAATACCTTTTGTATAAAAAAAATTTCAAAATTCGGATTCAATGTAACACTTTTACTCTTATTGAAAAGCGATTTTTTGCAAATATGTCGTAAATGCTGCATTCTGTATATATTTATCAAGAGTACAAAAGTATTTAGAGATGGATTTGGAATATTTTTTGTATAAATAAAATTTCAAAATTCGGACTGGAATTTGCACTCTTAGCGAGTAGAACTTTCTTTCGAATATCTCGCAAAGTATGTGTTCTATAGAGATTTATTAAGAGAATAGAAGTACTTAAAATAGGATATTGAATAATTTTTATATAAAAAAAAAATCTTAAAATTTGGAATATTTTTCTAAAATAATAAAACAATTTAGAACAATTTTGTATAATTTGAAACGCTCATACGTATAAGTAAGTCGTGTGGTGGCTACACCTCATTTTTTTACTACTGAACTGTACTGAAATTGACAATAGAAGTTAACAGAATTGACAAAATCTTTTGTTGTTGGAGCTTACGATATTCAACATAATTTACTACAAAAATTTAAGCAATGTATATTAAATAATGTGGCAAATTATTCATGATGCAACAAATTGTTTATATCCTAATTTAGATTTTATATTTACTGACTAGGATTCGCTAAACGCTAAACTTCTTTATCAGTTAGATGCGGCTCGAAAAAAAAATTATTTGTACACAAACTAATAAATTGTGCTACCCCTCAAGTTTAGTATAAAAGTATCAAATGTATTTGAAATATTTTAATAAGGAATAGCTTTCTTTCCCCTTCCATTATTTTTTTATTTCAAGGCCAACTGTACAGTTGTCCATGTTTATTTTATCTTGTAGTGCTATCTATTAAATAATGTACAAACTTTCAGTAAGCAGCGTTTTACAGAACGCCTATGTTTTTTGTCATTCGTATTTTTTGCTTTTTAGGCAAATGAAAGCAAATTTTTGATTTCTATTTGCACTATCTTTTCGCTTAACATGCGTACCTACTTTATACTATAACCGGGCCTTAACTCGCCTGAATAACAGGAAATAAAAGCTAGTTGAATTCACGTTTTAAAGACTATGGTTGTTTCAATATAGCGCAACAGTTCTTCACTTAATAAATTGTCTATATTCCAAATTTTATAAAAATTCGTTCAATAATGATGGAGATATATGACCCGAAAGTCTTACCTGGGACACCCGGTATATACCATTTACAATGTCAGCATTCAGAGAGGAAGCACCTCTGATTTTCTTATACATATATTTAAAAAAGGATAGAAAAACATAAATTTATTTTTTATGTATTTTTGGAATTTGTCTTAATCAGTTCTCGTTTTTTTTAATAGAGCGACATCAACGAGGTTAACGAAATATTTAAAGAATTTGGTGCATTGGTACATGAACAGGGTGAAGTGGTTGATAGTATCGAAGCAAGCGTTGAGCGAACGGAAAATTATGTCCAACAGGGGGCACAACAATTACGAGATGCCAGTTCTTACAAAAATAAAATAAGAAGAAAAAAATTAATAATAGGATTAATAGCTGCTGTTATTTTAACTGTGATTATTATAATTATTATTGTAAAATGTTCGTAATAGATGTTGAGGAGACATATAAAGTATTATTGTTACATTACATTATTGTTGGCAATATTTAAATAAAAAAAAATCATTCTGCCGTTTTAAAGCAAACACTTTATACATTATATATAGATTATTTTTTTTTACTTACATTTAGTGTAGTATATAAACATATTCAAAATTCTTTAATTGTATGTCTACTACTACTTATTTTTTTGCCAACCATATAATTTTAAGCTTTAATATATTGCCACAAGGATATTTTATAACTACTACTATTACTAGATATTAGCTTAAGGTTTCTTTTGCATATTAATTTTATTATACAACCTTTATTTAAGCCAATGTATAGGTCTGTTATTATTACAAATATTGTATAAGGTGTAATAAAACATCATTAAATGTTTTTCTTTAAATTTATGTTACAAAACCTTCCTAATAATATTAGTGCAAATGATTCTATTGAGATATTTATATTCAAGACTCACTTCGCGCAAGGAATTTAAATGTAGATTAAGGTGTAACATTTAAAGTACAAACCTCAATTGTAAGCTGAAATTAGAAGATATTTATATCGGTGCACTCATATCTAGATGCTATCATAATATATTATTATTAAAAAAGAAATTAAATTAATAAAGTCAATAAATTTAAATCAAGTGAATAGTTGTCATGATTTAAATGTGTCGAATTATATTGAAAATGGGTATTTTCTTAAGGGAGCGTTTTAGCTTGAGTTGTTTTATGGATGATTAATGCGTTTGAATCAATTTACTTTTCCATTACAATAAAATGAATCCTCATCTTACTGTATTGATAATACTTTTGTTTAGACATTTATTAAAGTAGAACACGTGTTGGCTGCATTTTCTGCCATAAGAAAGAATCGGTTTATCTTAAGTCTTATTACCTAAAGCACTTATCTGTTACACTAAATTCCATGTATTTATATAGGGCATATGTATACTACATCACTATATGTATATACACGTTGGACAACCCAGGTTCTCGGCATGCTATAAATATCGTATATGAAATGGTATAGGAACTAATCGTGCGGTGTTGCCGTCGCAGTTCTTAATTCACCCGTCCCGGTTTAATATTACTAATATTTCAGTACGGATCGAGATGCTGTGGAGTATGTTGTTGCCGATTAAGTAAATATTACGTAAATGCTAATCAATAATAATGCATGAAGCGATATCATTTCTCATATTAATAAAATATTGGTGTAGATATTTAGAATGTGTAATACTAACAAAGTGTTTATGTAGATTTTTCTGTCAATTTGTCATTACTTCAATAATTGACAGATAAATGTATGTACATTAAAAATGATCGTGTCAGACGGGCTATTATACGTAACAATTTAAAATATTGAGTTTCACATTTCTTTGTGATGCCTACTTATACAACAGAGGAGCGAATAAGTATCATTAAATGGTATTATTCTTCTCCAAGTGCAGAAGCAGTCGTTGGGCGTTTTGTGTTTTCGTATCCCGATCGACCAGTTCTAAACCGTCAAACAATTTTAAATATCGTCCATCGTTTCTGAAAGTCCGGTTCTGTTCTAAATGCAACAATAGCGATCGGCAGGAACGTCCTTTTTCTGACGAAAGAATGGAGCGGGAGGTGCAAGTATGTGCATTTGTTGAAGCAAATGAACCGTGTTCGAGCCGTCAAATATCCGAAAATGTGAACATTCCAAGAACTACAGTTAGGAATATTTTGAAGCGACATAAACATAAGTGCTTTAAGACACAAAAGAGTCAGGAAATTTTCCAACATGATCAAGTTAATCGCCTTGACTTTTGTGAGCCTATGAGGGAAAAATGCGACGAGGATGATAATTTCGTCCAAAATATATTGTTCACGGATGAATCCTCTTTTTCGCTTTATGGTCGCCACAATCCGTCCATCGTCCGATACTGGTCTCGGGAAAATAAACATATCAATTTAACAGCAAAAATGCAGTACCCACAGAAGCTAATTGTCTGGGCAGGAATTTTGGGTAACCATATTATAAGACCATTTTTCATAAATGGCACTTTAAACGCCCAGACATACTTCCAATTACTGCATCATGATATTATACCTGCTGTACGCAATGTGACTGGTAATCTTGAGGAAATTTGGTTCCAACAAGATGGGTGTCCGGCCCATAACGCCAGAATAGTATTGGAATTTCTTAATTTAAATTTTCCTCAACGCCTCATTTGCACCAGGGGCAATATACGCTAGCCACCTAGATCTCCTGACTTAACACCCAACGATTTTTTTCTGTGGGGATTTTTAAAACAAATGATCTACGGACATCAACACGAAAGGCCTCAAACATTACCAGAGTTACGAATGCGAATTACACAAATATGCAACAGCATTCCAGCTCAAACTCTAAATAATGTACGTCGAGAATTTTATGATAGGCTAGGTTACTGTGAAGCGGAAAATGGAGGGATTTTTGAGCGCCTCATTAAATAATATTAGAATTTTTTATTAATTTTTCACATTATTTAGAATCCATTTCTTTTGTTTACTGTTTAGAATTTAACTTGTATTTATTTTCTTTAGAATACATTTTATTATATGACAAAACGCTCTTTAATTTTTAAAATATGAGAAATATCGCTTCATGCATTATTAATTATTAGCATTTACCTAATATTTACTTATTCGGCAACAACATACTCGACAGCGTCTCGATCCGTACTGAAATATTAGAAATATTAAACACGGGACGGGTGAATATAAAAACTGCGATGGCAACACCGCACGACTATTTGCTATACCATATTTAGATCATGCCGAGAACCTGGGTTGTCCAACGTGTATAATTACGTTTTATGATATATTGGTTCTAACCTAACTACGTATATATATATATATATATATATATATATATATATATATATATATATATATATATATATACAGTTACAATTTGTGTTTTTTTTTCTTTACCCCTTCTTTTTAAATAAAATATGTGTTTTTTCTTGGGTTAATTGGGTATAATAATGTACACAGTTAAAAATATACGTTCATTTACTTTAACGTTTCGATGTCAACAACATCTTTCTCAAAAAGTCATACATAATTAAAACTACGAATAAAATAACAAATATAAGTATAAAGAATGGCACAGAGGTGACAAAAACTTACCTCGCAAATTCCATCACTTTCACATATGACAACATTAACTAACAGAACACAGCGAGACATTACACGCAATTTTATATTAGGCTTTTTAACCCTTTTCAATTTCATTTTAATATGGCAATTGAATTATATTTTACAGTTGTGCATCAACATATAGCTATTTTAAAATAATAATATTATTTGCGGGCTCCTCAACAACTGTCGACATCATGTTTATTGTTTTTTGTGTCTTTATTTCTTATTTGCTGTTTTTGATTTTTGTTTAGTATATCCTCCCATTTGGCAATTAACCCAACTGTATTTTATGGTGAAATGATAGTATTATTAAATTTGTAACACGTAAACGTTATTATATTGTTAATTTCATATACAAAGACTCTATACTGTATGATCAGGAACCGGGAGACGTACAAAGATTGTTGTTACAGGATGGGAACATAAATGTTAGCTAGGTTTTCTGTATCTGCCCTATCATTAATAGCATTCCTATTTTTTTTGATGTGGACCATTTCCAAAAATTCTCTTGCCTTTGAATTATATTCTTTATCAATAATTTTCACACTTCTGAAGTCAAAATTATGGTTTGTGGTGGCTATATGTTTTTTTAAGGCAGTAGTATTCTTGCAGTATTTGTGTCCATTAATTCTGTTCTTTAAGTATTGCTTAGTTTGTCCTATATACACGCCACTACATTGTCCGCATGGGATTTCATAAATTACATGTGTTTGGAAGTCCTTGGGTGTTTTCGTTTTGAGGTTAGACCACAACTGTTTTAAATTATTTAAATTTTTGTTCGCTATTTTGATGCTTAGAGGTTTGAATACACTTTGTAACTTTTCAGATAAGGTTTTTATATATGGTAAGGTTATGTAGTGTGTGTTATTTGTAGTGTTTACTTTTTCTTTTTTGTCTTTATGCTGGTTTGTTTGACGATTGTATAATGCATACGTTTTTTCCCTCACTAATTTATCAATCAAAGTTGGCGGGTAGTTATTAGTGACCAGTGTGAGCTTTATTTTTTTAATAATTTCTGCACGATATATGGGTGATGTAAGTGTTAGGGCTCGGTTTATGATATTAGAAGCCACATTTTTTTTATATGCCATCGGCATACTAGAATTGAAATTCAAATATCTCCCTGACCACGTATCTTTTGTAAACCATTTAGTTTGGATTTTACCGGTTCCATAATCTCTTACCAGTGTAGTGTCAAGAAAGTTCAATACTGAGTTATTTTCTTTTTCGAAGGTGAAACGGATGTTTTTGTGGAACTTGTTAAACTGTTGACAAACCTGTTCTATGAATTGTTCAGGTATTGCAGTGATGCAATCATCCACATATCGCTTAAAGAAAGGTAAATTTATATGTAATTTGGGTATTACCGCCGTTGGCATATAAAAAAATGTGGCTTCTAATATCATAAACCGAGCCCTAACACTTACATCACCCATATATCGTGCAGAAATTATTAAAAAAATAAAGCTCACACTGGTCACTAATAACTACCCGCCAACTTTGATTGATAAATTAGTGAGGGAAAAAACGTATGCATTATACAATCGTCAAACAAACCAGCATAAAGACAAAAAAGAAAAAGTAAACACTACAAATAACACACACTACATAACCTTACCATATATAAAAACCTTATCTGAAAAGTTACAAAGTGTATTCAAACCTCTAAACATCAAAATAGCGAACAAAAATTTAAATAATTTAAAACAGTTGTGGTCTAACCTCAAAACGAAAACACCCAAGGACTTCCAAACACATGTAATTTATGAAATCCCATGCGGACAATGTAGTGGCGTGTATATAGGACAAACTAAGCAATACTTAAAGAATAGAATTAATGGACACAAATACTGCAAGAATACTACTGCCTTAAAAAAACATATAGCCACCACAAACCATAATTTTGACTTCAGAAGTGTGAAAATTATTGATAAAGAATATAATTCAAAGGCAAGAGAATTTTTGGAAATGGTCCACATCAAAAAAAAAATAGGAATGCTATTAATGATAGGGCAGATACAGAAAACCTAGCTAACATTTATGTTCCCATCCTGTAACAACAATCTTTGTACGTCTCCCGGTTCCTGATCATACAGTATAGAGTCTTTGTATATGAAATTAACAATATAATAACGTTTACGTGTTACAAATTTAATAATACTATCATTTCACCGTAAAATACAGTTGGGTTAATTGCCAAATGGGAGGATATACTAAACAAAAATCAAAAACAGCAAATAAGAAATAAAGACACAAAAAACAATAAACATGATGTCGAAAGTTGTTGAGGAGCCCGCAAATAATATTATTATTTTAAAATAGCTATATGTTGATGCACAACTGTAAAATATAATTCAATTGCCATATTAAAATGAAATTGAAAATGGTTAAAAAGCCTAATATAAAATTGCGTGTAATGTCTCGCTGTGTTCTGTTAGTTAATGTTGTCATATGTGAAAGTGATGGAATTTGCGAGGTAAGTTTTTGTCACCTCTGTGCCATTCTTTATACTTATATTTGTTATTTTATTCGTAGTTTTAATTATGTATGACTTTTTGAGAAAGATGTTGTTGACATCGAAACGTTAAAGTAAATGAACGTATATTTTTAACTGTGTACATTATTATACCCAATTAACCCAAGAAAAAACACATATTTTATATATATATATATATATATCAATACGTGGAGAAAAAACTTTGTTCCCCTTTTTAAGCAAATTGCACGCACGGAGGAAGGAGTATGAGATTTGGCACAGTTAAAGTTCATATGGAGAAGGAGTGCAGATTGATAAAATGTATTGTGACGAAACAAGCCCATAAAAAAAAAGAAGCATACCTCCGGGCGGCGACAAAAACGTACCGGTAAACAGGTCGTAAATCATCTACATATATGTACTGCGAAGCGACGGAAACTATGGCATTTCTCTGGTATGCTTCCGGGCTCGAGATGATCGAGAGAATTTTCTCGTATACTTCTAGGCCTTTTTACGATGCAGATATAAGACCAGCTGGGGCAGGGATGATTCATTCATTCAGTAGTATTCGTACATTGCAAATAAACATAAATACAGTGAATGGTGTAGAGTGTAGAGTTATTATAGTTCAAGAAGTAAATAAATATTACAGATATAAATAGTAGTGATAGATATAAATACGTGTGTTAATTTATTCGTAGTAGTTTTAAGTGCGTTACATTTATTTTATATTGTGAATAGTTTTAAGTGTGAAAATATACAGACACTTTTAAAACATTTGCACGAGTTGTTTATTTCGACCCTGAAAACTCAACAGTATGTATAATATGTGTTACAAATACATAAGATATAACAGAAGTACGTTGACACTTTATTTACAGTAGAAATTAAAATAGAAACCTAAATTTTGCTACAT
The DNA here is from genome assembly GCA_963170755.1 of Amphimallon solstitiale. Classification (NCBI taxonomy): domain Eukaryota; kingdom Metazoa; phylum Arthropoda; class Insecta; order Coleoptera; family Scarabaeidae; genus Amphimallon; species Amphimallon solstitiale. Next base: position 79,235,280 of record OY720675.1, read on the forward strand.
TCAACTTCAATTCCTTAGAGAGTGTCCCGAATATTCTTAGAAACTATACTAGCACCCAGGCCCGCGTCGTCAATGGTGTGCATGTGTGCAACGCACACGGGCGACCAAAACAACGATGTGACAGATAATACCAATGAGTGATTTAAAACAGACTACTTTATTGAGAGAAAAATTTTATGTGGGTGACCGGTTATGTTTACTTTAAAAAACGATACCTTCCATAAGCCACTTTAACCTGCGTACGTAACCATAATGTTACTACGTTAAGATATTTAAAACTATATAGGGGCGGCCAATTTATACGTGCACACAGGCGGCCAATAAATACGGCGCGGCTCTGCTAGCACCCCCCATCTTGGTGTCTTGTCTCCAAATGAACGTCCGGTCATCTCCAGAATCTGTTGCCATGTCATTACATTGCCACATCGGCTATCTATAATTTCCCTTAATATTCTACTAATATAATGGCATTACATAATGGACGATATTTTGAGGCAGAGATCCAATTACAAACGTTTCCAACTGCACAACTGGGCGTCGCTTTCGCTGTGTTGTCTTGGCCGTAACATAATGCGCAAACAAAAGGAAGGTAGAAGATAGGTCACACTCAAGGATAGCCCAATCCCACATATTAATCGCCGCATGTAACCTTGCGCGACGTCACACAGCGACCTAATGGTGATCGGGATAAGGAAAACGGATATATATGGTATCACAGACATTCACATTTTTAAATTGGTATTTTTTTTGCCAGTCTTCATGCAATGGACCCATCTGACGCGATGTAGATAATAATACATTTTCATGAATATGTTTCTGCAAGTTTCATGGATATAAAAGCTTAGATATTTCCACTTATGGCCAGTAGTGCCAGTAGTATAGAGTTGGTAAGCCCCAGAAGCCATTCTAAAAATTCCCTAGATACAGATTAAACCGAATAAACAATAATAATAAATGTTTTTTTGCATTAACTTTCGGCGTAGGTTTTAGGCCGTTCGTCCACCGAGGAAACCAAAACTAGGCAACCAATCGCTTACAACCAGTCTCGTCGGCGACCAACACATTAAAAACTGTACATGTTCGTCCACTGCGGCGACTACGACCTATTGTGAAAGGCAACCCATCGCGCGCGATTATACTGACTGGTCGCCAAGCCTTTAGTTGCTTACGACCATTCGACCGAAAGAGCTATTCTTTATTTGTAAAGTTCAATTTCTTATGCTAGCTTTTAGTTTTTAGCACAATAACGTGCCGTGATCGCTATCAAAAGCTAAAGAAAGTGCAAACATAAGGTTTGTGGGGATTGAAAAATAAAAAAAACAGTGTACTCATGCTGTAAGTTTGTTTAAACTTAACCGGATCTTTGAACTCACTAGCAACATCTTTTGCGCTCTTTCTTGGCGCCCTTGAGTATAGGTACCCAGTAATGATATCCTCACCGGACGACGAAATCCTTCAAACTGGTCTCCTCGGTGGACGAAGAATTTAGCAACCAGTCACCCGCGACTGGTTGCCTACAACCGGTCGCCACATATTGGTTTTCTCGGTGGACGAACGGCCTTAGTGTAAGGGCCGGTTTTTGCAACCCCGATTAAAATACTTGGTTAACTCCACTATTAGAATACATTTATTTCTGCACTATACCTTTAATCTGCTTATCCTCCTTTTCTAGTATCTTGGGTTAATGGCGCATGCGTACAAAATACGCTCACTAAGTGAGCCTAGAATTTTTCCGCTCGCAGAAATTGCGACCGCAGCGCAACATGTTCAGAGTGAGCGTACATCCTTTGAATCCGATCACTAAACTGTTGCGCAACTGCAGTTGTGTCTAATGAATGCGACAATTTTTAAGGAATATATTGTCGTGTAACATTCCGAGGATGGCGATATTGAGCAATAATTTTTAATTTCTTTAAAATTTGTCCAAAATTCTCTAAATTTTGAATAAAATTCCTAGTTGATCAAGAAATCCCTAGATCTAGGGAAAAATTCCCTAACTTGGCACCACTGCTTTTGGCGAGTTTATCGCTTTTATAGTTGTAAATCATTCTATATACTTATTTTAATCATAAATAAGGATCTATCACACAGACAACAAACTAAAACGCTTAAAAAATATGCAACATTTAATGATAATAATTAATTCAAAAAATACTGACTTTATATTGCGGGGATTTCGATTAAAAAATGCGAGTCATACACCTTTACCTGTTAGGCAATTAGAACGAATGATACACCAAAAAAATGGTTTTAGAAGTCTATTTTATAATCTGTATTCAACCATTTTATGTTGTGTATTATCAATCAATCAAATCATCCGATCAAAAATGCGCTACTGAATCGTCTTTTTTTATACACACCTCACATTAAAAATCAATCAATTGGATGGGCACATAATAATTAATTTTATTTTCAATTAATACTTAATAATTTTCACTTTTTACTTAACTGCAAATCCCGTTCATAATCAGCTTCTTTGAAATGGTCGGAGCAAATATGACTGATATTACGGTTGAAGTTATCAGCGTTTTTGCAACAACGAGTCGATTCAGCGTTCATGGCATAGATTAGGTTCAATGAAGCTGTCACTAAATTTTTCACTGATGGAAACCGGTGAAACAGGGTTTTTTCCTGTGCTTTCTTGGATGTCACAAGGCTGTTGTTACATCCAAAAACAGCACACTGCACCCCGGCATGTTTTGTAGATGGAAAGACCTAAATAGCAAGAAAACAATATCTAAATAACTTAGTGTAACCTCGTCTACTTTGCACTAAATAATGAGGTAAGTATCTACGTATAAAAACCAGGAATAACTAGTAGTTTACTTTAGAAAATTCACTTCACCACACAATGAAAAATGAGATGTGCGCACCACACGACTTTCTTATACGTATGTGCATTCCGAAATATATTTACAGAAGTTGTTCTAATTTAAATTAAACTTTAAATAGTGTATTCCTTAATAAATTATACTTCCGAGTATGTGTTACTTCCGGTTCGAATTTTTAATTTTTTTTTTAATACAGAAATTATATAAAACTCAGCTCAAAGTACTTTTAATAAATCACTATAGAAACATAATTTGAGAAATATTTGCAACAAACTGCTATTCGATAAGGGTAAAACTTTTACATAAAAGAATTTTAAAATTCAGACCAGAAGTTACACTTTTACCGTAAAAGTGTAACTTCTGGTCCGAATTTTAAAATTCTTTTATGCACAAATTGTTCCAATTGCACCTCTAAATATACTACCGCACTTATAATAAATCTCTACAGTATGCATAATTTGCCGGATATTCGCAAAAAACTGCTTTTCGATGAGAGTAAAAGTATTACTTCCGGTCCGACATTTTTTATAGACAAAAACTGTTACAACTCGATCTCTAAATACTTTTATATTTCAGATAAATCTGTATAAAATGCATATGATGGATATTTGCTAAAACCGTTTTTCGACAAGACAAAAAGACTTACTTCCGGTAGGAATTTCGAAAAACTTTTTTCATTAAATCTTCACTTTTCAATACATTTGTATTCTTCAGACATTCGTAGTTGACGAGATACCAGTAAAATTTGATTTTTAGTAAGTAAGGTACTACATCCGGTCAACCGATTTTATTGAAAATCGGATCTCCAAAGGAAGTTTATACTCATAAATTAGAGACCGGACACGAGAGGTCCATGACTCATCGCCCACGGGCGTACTCTTGAAATTTCGTATTTTTAAAGAGTTTTTAATTTTGTTTATATAATTGGATAACAAGTGGGTTGTGATCTATAAAATACATAATACATCATTATTTGTTCATTTTGTAATTCAAATCGAGTAAACTCTCCGTACTTTATTTATCTTACGACATACGAGGTAAATAGAAGAAATTTTAAAAACTCCTCACGCTTCAACCTACGCTGATAAGAAAGGAATTTAAAGGGGCTTACGCTGAGGTGCCGACTAACTACCGTGAGGTAGGACGTAAGGGGATGGCATATGCGCTAATATAAATTCTGAACTTTAGAAGGTTTCGTTCAAACAATAGTACAGCTTTCATTTACGAAATATCAAATCGAAATTTAAAACACATATTAAAAGAGGTTCAATGCATGTTCGACTGGGATTAGTTTTTAAAATAAAGTTTCTGAAACTGTGTTATGATGTAAATTTTGCCAACTTTCGGAGTGAAATGTAGGAGTAAATAATTTGAATTATAAGAAAGTACTCCCAACGAAACCTTAACTAATCCCTTGTATTTAATTTAATGTAAAAACATAATAAGAAAAACAAAAAATTCTGCTGTTTGTTTTATTTGAACGAATACCTTACAACGGCGGAATTTGCATTAGCGCATATGGCGCCACCCCCATACGTCCTACCTCACGGCAGTTAGTCGGCACCTCTGCGTAAGCCCCCTTAACAGTAAAATCGACTTTTTTTGCTGTCCGTTTTCTCGACGAAAACAGATGTGCAGTTCACCATATGAATACTGCTATTCAGTAACTGCGTGATGTTATACACTATTTCTTTTGGCCGTCGTAGTTTGGGCCTGATACGTCCGGTCCATATTCATAAACGTAAAGTTTGGTGTTGGTGCTTGTGACCGTTTGGCCGCTGTGGTCACATACAGACTGACACACAAAAAGAGAGAGAGAGAGAGAGAGAGATGGACATTTGCAAAAATCTGGAGGCCCAAAATTTTCATCATCACAATACTTCCTTGTACTACGTATAAGAAAGTAAAAAGTCCACAAACACAATCTATGTTAAAATCACACACAGCAATATTCCAATATTATATAAAGCAACACGAAAGAACGCACGTTAACAAATGGAACATATAGGGATATAGGTCGACCACGGAGGTAGACCTTTGGGTGCCCAGCCGTCGTCAATCGTCAGCCCCGTCAGCCAGCATCTTATTTTAGTTTTCGTTAGAGTGTAGGGATTTTTTTGAGAGAATTTTGTGAGTAGTTATTTGGAATTTTAGTTTGGTGGATGTGGCAACATTGGTTTGATTTCATATTTGATTTGACAAGCAATTTGACAAGTACACTTCAAAATAATTAAGCGTGTTTGTCTGAATATAATATAGTGCTTATTTAATGAATAAACAATGTCCACTCGTGTTTTACGTAAATTACAGGGAGAAAAGGATTTAAATGATGATATTTCTGATAACGAAGTAGATTTACCAGTTAGTGGAGGTGCAAGAAAAAAACTCAACATCAATAGATATGACTTGGTAAGTTATGAATGGAAAAACATATGCAAAATTCTTATACTTACTTGATATGTATTAATTGATTATACTTTAGGTTTGGGTAAAATTTTGGATTGACTTACATGTTAAATCAAAGTATGGAAATATGTACAGTTAGATTGTGAAATTCACATTCATTTGCTTTAATGTTGTGATAAAGAAAGACTAGACTTGATAGGTTTTTCTTAATTTAATTTTTATATATTATCAAACATAGCATATGAATATGTATGCCAAATCTAATGTCTAGAACGTAGTATTTGATCAATGCAATACGATTTTATTATTTTGTTTTGCTAACCACATTAAACAATTAAATGATTTTAATTGGATACTTGACATTTTGTTTTATATATATACTGCATATAATACGAGTGTGAATAAGATGAAACAAAATTTATACTTATAAGTGCTCCATAAAAGTTTGTACGTGTATTCTATTATTAAATACAGGTGGCCAACACCTAGGTGCACATGTATTTTATTTTAAATAAATAAATCTGATATTAGTATTACATACTACCAAATATACAGTATTTGCCAGATTTACAAAAATGAAGAAATCTTTAAGTTTCAGGTAAAAATAACGAATGGTATTATTATTAAATTGAAGAGTATATGCTTTAACATCTTTGGCTTGAAGGTAAGCCTCACTAAGAACATTTTTATATTTCAAGGTACTATCTCGAAAATTAAGAAAATTAAAAGTATTTACAAAAAAATTGTATTTTTTGTTTCAGTCATTCTATAACATATTTATTAAATAATTTGCTTTTCCAATAAAATGCTTATCGACAAGTGCTTATAACTTATTATAGACAATACATCATGATGTCGCGATGTCACTCTTCGTTATGTCGTAAAAATTAGAGAAAATATGTATAGCAAAAGATAATTGCAACAATATCTTTACACTTTAAAATTACATATTTTCAAATAAGGTGTTTCACTTTTCTAAAAATAACACGCAATTTTGGGTTTTATTATAGAACACGCAGTATATACATAATTGCATTGTCGAATTCTTTATATCTACGAGAGAATTTTAATTTAATCAGTCGCTTTTAAGTTATTTGCAGCTATCTTAATTTTTATTTCTACAATGCCTAGAACATTGATTATACATAAAAAATTGTCCAGGTCCACAGATAATCAAAATTATTGCAAATCTCGGCGAAAGATGTCACATAAACAGAACACGCAAAATTAAAATGTCTCGCGTTACTGCATTCAAATTTAAAACTAACGCATATGAACTTGTGGTGCTATCTATGAAAGAACACCTGCCATAGTTGTGACATAATACCGTAATAAATAAACAAATGTCTAATTGTATATACAGGCTGATTCAACTTAAGTGCGCATCATTGTTAACTCCGTTTTTATTAATTCTAGAAAGTAGGTTAAATTAGAAAAGTAGTGTTTTTAATGTTGACTAATATGCAGTTCATGAATAAACAATTGAATAACGCATTTCCGAGAAACATTGAATTTTTTTTAATAGAACACCCTATATATTTTTAAAAATATTGATTAATAATTTAATTTGTGATATAATTAATGTGATTTACATATGTAAATATTTATTGACGTTTAATTTAACATACTGTAGCTTCAAATAATGTCACTGAAGTTAAATTAAAAAAATAGTAACTGTATAATTTATAAATAATGCTCGATGGTGTCACCTTCCTTCACAATACATTTCCGTGCCCGTTTAAGTACACTCTGGGTAGCTCTTAATATTATTCTTCCATCCAATTCGTTAAAAATATCTCTGAGCTTGTTCTGCAATTTGTGTACGGCATTGTACCGCGTTTTGTATACTCTATTTTTTAAATATCCCCAAACAAAAAAGTCTAATGGCGAGAGGTCCGGGGACCGTGCTGGCCATCGAATGTTACCATTGGTACCAATCTACTTATTGGCAGAGGTGGCGTTGAGATAGATTTGTACTAGGTGGCAGTTGTGTGCAGGAACACCGTCCTGTTGAAAGTATAAATTTTGGCGCATCATATAGTTACGAAGAAATTCCAGATATCTTCCTCTTGTCAACGTACCGTTATAGAACACTGGACCGACGACTATCGAACCTATCAATCCGCAACAAACATTAAAACCAGATCGAACTTGTGTAGCATATGGACGCACTATTAGTAAATTTTCTTGGCACCAGTAGTGACTGTTCTTCCTATTAAACATGCCTCGATTTGAAAAATTCGTTTCATCACTCCATAAAATACATTGTGCTCCGATTAAATTGCCGTTGCAGACATTTACGAACCATTGACAGAAAGTTAATCTCCTGGCTAAGTCTCCGGGTAGTAATGTTTGTGAGGTTCTGAACTTATATGGGATATACTTATGCTTTTTCAAAAATTTTTGGATTGATGAATAACTTAAACCCAATTCTATCGTAGCATCCCTATTAGAAAATCCACGATGAGCTTCAAAAAATGCTAACACCGTAATTTCTACTTCTTCATTGAGGATGATTTTTTCTTAGTTCTTTTTTTTAATAAGTAATCATGTCGTCTAAACTGACTGTATAGTTTTCGAAAGTAACGTCGATCTGGCTGCTGTCGTAAAGGATATCGTTCAGCATAATGTTCGCTAGTCCTTTTTGAATTGTTACTAGACATGATGTATGCTTCCAACATATCGCACTTTTCCAAATGAGAAAACACCATAGTCAGATATCTAACACTAAACAACATAAATGTGGAAGATAGAAAAAAAGTACACAACGCAAAGTAAAATGAAGAACTACTATTATGCGAAAAAATGCGTGCGAAATATTTATACTCAGTACGTTGTTGACAATTTCAAATAGCATACTGTTTTTCTTTTGTTGGTTTAAAGTAAAAGAAGTCTACTATTCATTTTATAGGGTAGATAAGAACATCATCACTAACATCAACAGCAATCCGCAATAACTCCTTTATTATCATTTATTGATGAACTGCATATTAGTCAGCATAAAAAAAATACGCTTGTACTTTAACCTACTCTCTAGAATTAATAATAAGGAAGATAGCAATGGTGCGCACTTAATTTGCATAACTTCTTTATTATCCTTATCAGTTAAATTATTATTATCAATATTTTTAAAAACACATATATTCTACTTAAAAAAAATCAATGTTTCTGGAAAATACGTTATTCAATTGTTTATTCATGAACTGCATATTAATCAACATTAAAAACACTACTAGTTTGCTAATTAAAACCTAATTTCTAGAATTAATAATAACGGAGTTACCAATGGTGCGCACTTAAGGGGGCGTTAAGATAATGTAATCGGCCGGTAACAATTTTATAATTATGCAAATGTCGGTTATAAAATCATTAATTGTTTATTTTATTGTATATAATAAGTCATAATATCCTCCTACTTATGGTATAGGGGTTTAATATACACAAATTCTTTTTATAAAATTTTTATTTCATTTCATCAAAAGAACCCCTAAGTCTTTGTTCACAATGGACATAAGACATAAGCTGAACATAACATAAACGTAACGCGTAAAGTTAAACGTATGAGAAACCAATGCACCTGTCCACAGTGGCCGTAGCGCTTATGTCACCTTATGTCATGTTTACGTATTCCTTACGTGTGAACGTAAGAAATACATAAAGTTGAAATAAATTCAACTTTATGTTTTTCTTATGTATTTCTTAAGTATAATTTTAGTAAAATAAGCTTTTTGAGGTTTCACAACTTAAACCGATTGGTAACGATATTATAAAAAACGCGGGAGGCCTGTATAATCCCATGCTTTCGAATCCTGTCAATTTGCATTGCAACGATTTTGTTCTGATAACGTGAAAAATACAAAGGCTTTATCGATTTTAAATACTGTAATTTAATATATGTATCTACTACAAATTACTGCAATAAGTTGTAATTACTCCATATGAGTAAATATTTGTTGGTGCTATTTACATATTGAGTAAAAAAGGTAAATGTGATTTAGATGATGGAAAAGGGGCAAGTAGATATAGAACTTCTTTTATTTCAGTTGGTCAGAGCTGAAGCGTATTTATATCTAAAAAGGCACATCGGAGCTACAAAGATGTGATATACCAAGATGTCTGGAAAGGAATAGCTGAAACACCAGACATCACAAGTATTTTAAACATTAGTTATAGCACTGGTTTACAAAGGCGTATTGAATATTATCTATGAGTGATATATGCGAAAGGGCATGGAACGATTGATGGAACGTTACACATGAGAAATTGTTAATTCCAAAGTGCTGTTTGAAATATGTGTGGAATTGTGCTATGTCGAATACCTCCACATACTACTTGTGAAGCATCTCAAGGCATACAGCAATACAAAAAATAACCTACACTAAATATTTTTATTTTAGTAATGAAACCACCACCAAAGCCGAGCACCATGGTGCAGCATATAATGCTTTTTCTGTCTTTATAACCTTTCCTAAATGTAACAGTGAACCAAATATTCTTGAAGTGTGATTATAACATTCATTGAATTAAAGTGCATTGTCTAACGATGTTAATAATTTCATTATCTGAGGACGTAATAGTACATTATAATGTAAAAAAAAATGAATTAAAAACAAGTTACAAGCCTAAGATAGAGCATTTAATATTTGTGTGTGAAAAAAAAATTGTATGTATAAATAAAACATGATGGTAAAATAACAAACAAAGGGTTTTATTTCAAATTAAGAAACCTGTATTTGTAAAATACAGATACAATGATTCTTAAAGACTTTATAATGTAATTTAAATAGATAAGCTTTTAATTTGTGTGATTAAATGAAGTTCATTTGATATATTTGAGAATACAAATTATAAATTAAATAGGTTTTACAGACTGGATTTACTCTTCTTGTTTTTACCGGCTAAACCCACTTGTTTTCCTTTGACATTTATATTTTTGTTACTTTTCGTTAATAACAATAAGGGTAATATGCAGATTATTATCCATTCTAGCAGAATTTCAGTATTGTCAGAATTTTTAGAAATTACTAACCTTAAAACGTCAAAATAAATAAACAAAATACCACTATAGCGCATGCGCAAGTCCTTACGTTTATGTATTCTTTATGTTCATTGTGAACAGTACTTGAATTTTACGCATTATGTATCTCTTATGTAAATCTTACGTCTTATGGGTTTCTTATGTCTTATGTTTCTTATGTTCATTGTGAACAAGGACTTAACCCTATGGCGCGTGTTTCGTAAAAGAGAAATATAACAGAAATTTTGACAATTATGTATTATAATAGTTTGGTTTATTTACATATTTTAAATAATGGGAAAAGAACGGCCATGTTTATACACATATGTAGACACTACCTTGGAGGATTCCCTGAGAGAGGGCGCGAGATTCGAAAATACTGATTATCTAAGGAAATTAACAGATAATCATAAAATCTAAGTTATTGAAAATGGTTTAATAGTGATCGTATACCTATTTGTTATTTCCATATATATAATACTACTATATTACGTGTGTTGTATCTTGATAATGTTTAATTTTTGTCCCAACTAAGAGAGATAGAATTGGCCGCCTTGCGTGTTCTGCGCATGCGTCGACTAAAATTGTCCATTTTGAATTTTTTGAAATGACAGATAAACAGAAAACATAATTATAACCTCTGATTTAAATTGACATCTATAACTATATATTACTGAAAGCATACGCAAGGTTGTTTTTTTTTATTGAATTCAGTTTTGTGCAAGTTTAGTTCATCGGTGAATTTGTAGAATTACCCAGAAAATACGCCGTAGAATAAATAAATGATATGAAGCCTTATTCCAGTGAATTATTAACAGAAAAACTTGTGAAGTTATAACTTCTGCGTTGATTTATACGTGCTTACTGGAATATGTGAAATTATATTATTAAATGTAAATACCGATCGTTTCATTTTGATTAACAGAAAAGATTTTGAACAGAAAAACTTGTGAACTTACAACTAATACATTGATTTGTACATGTTTATTAGTATATGTGAAATTATATTATTAAATGTAAATACCGATCGTTTCATTTCGTCTTATTGATAAGATTTTGAACAGAAAATCTTGTGTACATTGATTTCTGCTTATTGGTGTATGTGAAATTACTGAATATAAATACTGCTTCTTTCATTTTGATTTACAGAAAATGCATAAATTAATGTTTTACATACACAATCGAATAGATTCAGGTATGTTATATAAGTCAGATTGTATTATATTTCAACATATAGTTTTGCTATGTATTTTAAGCTTAAGAATGCAAATAAAATTACTTAAATTACTGTATTTAGTATTTTGGCTATATATAAGAATAAAACATCGATTTTATATTTGTCTACGTACCTACATTATTCAATATAATGTTGCGTAATCAACAATGTAAAGAACTAATTAAATTCCTGTTGTGTTCCTTTATTTAATTGTGTGTCGAGATGTACACTGAAACATGAATGTTTTAGAAAAAGTTGTGGAATTAATCAGCATTACATTTTTGTGATTGAATATAATTTTTATTGCTGTTAACTTTTTTTTTTTAATTTAGAATGAAGCCTAATTTACGCCCATATGGTAGCAAAGAATATAAACAAACAATTACTCTGATACACTTGAATTTCTGTAGTGTATCTAATAGCACATTAATAATCAATACATTTTTCTTGATGTCTATGTCTCATAGACTGAGATGAATAGAAATGAGACTTGCAAATAATTTATATTATTGCTTGTGAAAAAGGTATGTTGATGTTGTATTTGATTCAATAATTACATCAAAGTACAATTTCTACTTACGAAGTAAAAAATTTAATTTTATTTTATTTCTGTTCGCAAATTTATTTTGTTTATACTTTCTTGGAATTAAAACAACAAAAAATTATTATGAAATATAAATATTTGTATGAATTAATAGATACATACAAATTTATAAAATCATAAAAAAGATTTAGAGAATGTAACAATATCAGAAAAACAGGAATACCGTTTGATGCCGTACCTACCTTGCCGTTCATAACACTGCAGTATTTACTTCCACAATGTTGGGAAAAATTCAGAAGAACTCATCACACATTGTCTTGGCAAATTCCAAAATGAATATTATCTTTATAGTGTACCATCTACAAGTTGTTTTAAACTAAAACATATTTTATTGTAAATTTAAATATAAAATACATTTTATATGTGCTTGATTATAATTTAGTGACAGAAATTACGATACATATTCAGCAAAGTACAAATTAAAAAAATTCACTTCACTATCTTATAAATAATGTGTTCATCCTTCAAGTTATTTTCACAATCAGTGATGCAATATAGCATAAATTCCAATAACCGGCCCAAAATACCCAATTTCGGCATATTATTATCTCATATCATATGGGATCTGTGGATTCCGTGGTGGACATATCAAAATTCTTCAACTTTCTATGAACACATGTATGTTCTATTAGACATATACCAAAAAAAATAGAAGGTCATGGCAAAAAGATGGGTGTGCAACTCTGTAAGGTTTAATAAAAGCCTATTTATTACATATAAGCAATTCAAATATTTTAATATGTAACATAGTAATACAATTACCTAATTCAAGTACAATTTACTGTGTTATTTGCGTACATTTCTCCGATGTAGATAACAGTAATTCTAGAATACAAGAATACCACATTATCTACTTCTTTATTATTCTTGCATATTGAGTTGAATAATTTTAATGCTGTTATTATACCACGCGATCATTTAAATTCTAAATTATAGCAGGCGGGATTTTTTTTATTAGGTTGTCCATGTTACCAATACATATCACTACGACGTGTTTGCAGGTGTTTGAAGTTCATGTTAAAATTACTGTCATGTTTTTTTTTCTAGTTCTGTCATTTTTGACATGACATAAAAAAAAAACAGAGACGGTTAGGAGAGTTGTGTCAATTTTGACAAAAATTGACACACATTATCTACGGTGTTTAAAAAGATTCATTTTATTTCAATAAAGAGTAAATTATTAAAGCCATCTCCTCTCTTTAATTGTGAATCGGAGTGTGAATTATTACACCGGTAACAATTTGGCGCGCCATCGTGTGGCAGAATTTTTCTGTATTAGACGTACAGAAATTCTCAGTGCAGAAAGCATTGACGAACCCAGGTGAAGATGGCTCCGAAAAGATCCTCGAAGAAAAGACAGTCTAGCGTTTCCGAACGCTCATTCTCGCCTGTCATAAATAATGTTTCCCTCATGGAACAAATCGCCGAACGGGTAACACGGGAAATTTTGGCTAATTATTCACCAAAGAAGGGGACTACACCTGAGAAGGTTGATAAGCCGACAGTGCCACCGCCTGTTGCAGAGACAATGGTTAATGCTGAAGCCGTGGCGACACTCGCTGAGGCACTAAGACAGTTAACTGTCGCGCCAGCATTAGCGCCGACGAACCGACCACCACCACGTCCGTACCATGAACGAATAACGGAAGACCCAGTGTTATTTATCGAAAGACTGGAGGGTTACTTACAGCATTTGGAGTTGGAGGTACCAGAGGATATAGACGAAGCCGTACTTCCATATTTAGAGGGAGAAGTTGCGGACTGGTTTTCCTATTATATGGGAAGTTTTTAATCTACTGAAGATTTTGTACGGAGATTTAAGGATGAATTTCTCAGCCATCAGCGTAAGACAGCATTAGAAGTAGCAGTGTATGCCACAAGGCAGAGTACAAGCGAGTCACCTGACAAATTCGTATACCGCCTTAAGCAGTTGTGTCTCCGGTTAAAGCCAAACTGGCCTGAAGAGGAACTGATTCTGCACATCATTGATCGGATGAACAAAGAGTCCAATTTACAGTTATTCCAAGTAATACCAAAGACAATGAAGGAGATGGAACAACAGTGCTCACGTTGGTCAAGTCTCAATGATGCAGATAAAATATGGGAAAAACGGTCTAGAAGAAGACCCACAACGACGCCAAATCAAGAGACCAGGCAAGTGACACGATCTTTAGCCGAGGGTCGTTCTCTACCAAGATGTTGGTTTTGTCCGGAAAGGCACCTGAATAGAGATTGCCCAAAAACAACCGCGCAAGGAACGTCATCCACAACCTCAACAAAGACAGGGGGAAGAGCAAGGGGCCGTCCCGAAGCAGTAACAGGAACGGCCCTAATAACTAACGACGACGAGGTAGCTTTGCCTTCAATACGGCTTCAGGTGAATGGACAAGAGGTGGTAGCATTGATTGACACAGCTGCTACCAGGAACCTCATGATATCTGAGTATATGACTGGAGTAGCTAGAGAAACTCGCCCAATAACATTCACCTGGATCCGAGAGGGTATTGCCTTCCAAGCTCATCATGAAGGCACATTGAAGGCCACAGCTCGTGGTTATACATTCACATACAACGCAACGTTGATATCAAACATGCGTGCCGCCATTATCTTGGGATGTCCATGGCTCACAGAAAATAAGGTGGTAATCGACATGGCACGTAGGTGCATGCATGTGGGCAAAGAAAGAAGAGAAACATTACATTTCAACACCAAGAGTACTAGGAAACACCCCACCAGAAATATCCAGGTCGACATGGGCAATACACCTTGGACAATAGTGAACAGGGAGATTTTCCAGAAAACCCTAAATGACTTTGGGGAATTGTTCGAGGAAGGGGAGGTCATTACTACAACCGCCATCACAAAACATGTTATCCGACTTTCCGATGACACACCAGTAAGGGTGTCTACCTACCGATATTCGCCGGACAAGAAGCGTGTGATTGGTGAACAGATAGAGAAAATGCTCGCGGCGAATGTTATTCGCCCTAGTCATAGTAACTACAATTCACCAATTGTAATTGTAAATAAAAAGAACGGCGACCCGAGATTTTGCGTTGACTATCGAAGACTGAATAGTCGAACGAAGGACGAGGTCAGTTCTTTACCTCCTGTACAAGAGTCGCTCAAGGACCTAGGAACATCCAAGATTTTCTCCACGCTTGATTTGCGGAATGGGTATTGGCAAATTGAGTTGGAGGAAGCGTCCAAGCAGTATACGGCATTTACTACTCCGGATGGAGCATCTTATGAATTTAATGTCATGCCGTTTGGTCTTAAGGGAGCTCCGACGACCTTCCAGAAGCTGATGGTGCAGGATGTTCTAGTTGGGTATCTTCGTGAGTTTGCCATAGCGTATCTCGATGACATAATCGTGTATTCAGAGAACATGGAGCAGCATCAACGGCACCTACGGTTAGTTTTTGAGAGACTGGCTCAACATGGTCTGAGGTTGAACCAGAGTAAGTGTCATTTCGCAAGTCAAACATTGGACTATCTAGGACACGTGGTGACCATGGATGGGAACCATCCCCAGACCGGACATATTGAAGCAATCCAGGCTACCGAACCCCCTCGCACTCGGAAGAGTCTACGAAGGTTTCTTGGTTTGATAAACTGGTTACGGGATTACATCCAGGATTGTTCCAGGATAATGGCTCCCCTCACGGATCTTCTAGCCACGAACCAGTCTTACAAATGGACTACAGAGGCGATGAGTGCGTTTCAAGCAATAAAGGAGGCGGCTACCAAGCCTTTATATTTGCATCGACCAAACTTTAAGGAGCAATTTTTTCTGCAGACTGATGCCAGCGCAATAGGTGCGTCCGCTGTCCTCTACCAGGAGAACAAGGGCCTCAGAAATGTAGTAAGTTATGCCAGTCTAAGATTCAATAAAGCCGAACAAAGATACCACTGTAATGAGCAGGAATGCTTGGCGGTTATCTGGGCTATTAAACGTAATCGTCCCTACTTAGAGGATAGGCCATTCATATTAAGGACTGATAACAAAGCACTGACTTGGCTTCAGCAATTTAAGGAGACCAAGTCCAAGTTAATGCGATGGTCATTATTGTTACAAGAATTTTCCTACAGCATCGAACACATTCCTGGTAGAGAAAATGAATTGCCAAACGCGCTTTCTCGAAGTCCTGGGAATGACAGAGTGCCCGCTGAGTTGGGTGACATCGAGCGGTTACTTCCCAACGAAGCCTCCAGCAACTCCGAAACTGAAATCACAAATGACTTGTTTGTTATTGAGGTCGATGAGCCTTTGATTGATGCTATCTTAGACGCGCAACAGGAGGACCCACAGGTCTTAGAGATGGTGGGCAATATGGCCCGAAATTCTGCAATATCTGAACATCCGAATGTGGCATTGAAGGATGGTTTTGTAAGATATCGTCTGGATGATAAATGGTTGATATGGATACCGCCTACGATGCGCGAGCGAGTGTTAAACCAGTATCATGATCATTTTACCGCAGGTCATCCTGGACCGGAAGAGACTTACCGAGCGATTAGAGAACGTTTTTTCTGGTGCACCGCTCAAACCGACGTAGCGAAGCATGTCAGGGCCTGTCGGATCTGTAATGCGTTTAAAAGAGGACCGCCACAGTTTCAAGCTCCACTACGACCACATTCACCGAAACAGCCGTTTGAGGTAGTTTCTGTCGATATCATCGGTCCGCTAATCCAGTCTAGGAAGAAGAACAGATTTGGTATAGTAGTTACCGATTTATACTCTCGCTGGACGGAAGCTTGCGCGGTGAGAAGCGCTCCCAGTACTACAATCATAGATTACTTAACCCGAGTGTTTCAAAGGTTTGGTTTTCCAAAGGCCATATTGACTGACAATGGTCGACAGTTCATCTCGGTAGCATGGGACTTGGCTCTTCGAAAGTGGCAGTGCATGCATTGGACCACACCCATCTACCATCCTAGAGCCAACCCGGTCGAGAGAAGGAATCAGGAACTTAAGAAGGGTCTCCGAATCTTACTAGTTGATGCAAACCCCAAGCAATGGGATGAGAAGTTGGATCAAGTTCTCTTCAACCTGCGATGCCGAAAAAACGCTGCCACGGGTTATTCTCCGGCCAAAGCTCTATTCGGGTTCGATATTCACAGACCCGGAGAATGGCGAGATCCGTCACAAGGGCGCCCAGTATCTGCCGACCAGAGGATACAACAGGTATACGCCAATGAGTTACGATATCGCGAGCACCGGTACGCACAACTCGACGCGCCGTTGCCCGTAATATTCCGACCCGGTGAGTTTGTGATGGTGAAGGCACACCATCCGACGGGCAAACACTTCGCCGAGAAGTGGATGGGACCGTACCCTGTGGTGGAGAACGCTGGCCCAACAGCTATTTGGGTCCAACGTCCAGGCGCTCAGCGAACAAAATACCACCTTGACCAGGTACGGCCCATGAGACCAGCCAATCCGGCCCACCAGCCTACTGCTCCTCAGGAACAACAACACCACCCAGAGCCTGATGTCCATCCGGAGCACCTGGAAGCGCCCATTGTTAATGCGTAACAAATGAACAAACCGCGAGTGCGAAAACCATTTTTTTTTTCGCGAGTGCGTCCTAAACCTCTATAGTCTTTTAAGACAGACAACTTTCCCATAGTAAATTGTTAAGTTAACTTTGATTACAATTTTTTTTTCAAACACCCTGTAAACGGCGTCTATCCGAGGGGTGGCCATTTGTTACCAATACATATCACTACGACGCGTTTGCAGGTGTTTGAAGTTCATGTTAAAATTACTGTCATGTTTTTTTTTCTAGTTCTGTCATTTTTGACATGACATAAAAAAAAACAGATACGGTTAGGAGAGTTGTGTCAATTTTGACAAAAATTGACACACATTATCTACGGTGTTTAAAAAGATTCATTTTATTTCAATAAAGAGTAAATTATTAAAGCCATCTCCTCTCTTTAATTGTGAATCGGAGTGTGAATTATTACACCGGTAACATCCAGAATGTCAATTATTGATTAATTAACATTTTGAAACGTCACTTTGACAATTCAAATTGTAAATTAGTCCTTATATACCAACTTAATTTAAATTTCTCAGCCTGCTCTAATTTAGAATTTAAATGATCGCGCGGTATCACAAATTATTGTACCTATATAGGTGTTTTTCTTTCTATCTTCAAAGAAACACAATTGCAATGCAATTGAACTGACTCCGAGTTTTAGTTAATTAGTTTACAATTTTTACTATAACATAACCACAATTCGTACAATTTTTGACAAATATATTTCTGCGGTATGATCGTTTGTTTGTCTATGATTTGCCCATGATGCCAGGACGATATTTCTTCATTCATTAAGGGAAATTAAATTATTTTTCCACATTTAACAAGGCACAATTATTAATTATAAAGAGGTTTGTCGATTTTAAAACTATTTATGCATGTTTGACGATTTACAAACTTTAATCAAATATTTATAGTAATAAATCTATGTGATAAACAAACAGACCTAAATTTGAAAAATTATTTATAACGCATGCGCAGTTTGGACAATGCGACTCTTAAACGGCATAGCACCATATGTTTTATTTCACAATGTTGGAGCGAAGTTTTCCTTGTCTACACGCGATATAGTAGTATTATATACAGGGTGTAGATAAAGTCTGGAACAAAATTAATATTTCTGAGACTGAAGGTTTTATTACTGAATTGTGCCTAAACTGAAAAAAAAGACTAACAAATAGATGGACTTTTAGTTTGGTTGCGCCATTTGTTCGACTCTTTTTTTTTTTTAATTATAAGGACTGTAACAAATAGTAACAACTGGATTCTTCAGCCAAGTATGGGATTCGTTTTAGTTTAGATCAAAATGAAAATTTTGTAACAATATGCACCTCTTATGCAGGGTGTAGATAAAGTCTGGAACAAAATTAATATTTCTGTTATCTTCGGTTTGATGGAAAAACCCTGAAACAGGTCGATTTTGTTTTTATCCCGTGCACTTTATAACATCGTGAATTTAATTCTGTCGTCATCTGGTTGCGCGCGGGCGTGACGTCATTAGTTTTTTCAAATGGTAACCCGCCACATTTATTACCCCTTGTCGTTAGGTATTCCATTGTGCATGCAACGGTATAAAAAGTTTGGTACCTTACATAACAATTTTTGGGAGAAAAATGCTTTCGAATTTCAAAAAATTAAAATTTTATTTCTAATGAAAAACTAATCAAAAGTTATTTTAAAAAATCAGATAAATTATAATCCGAGGTTTATCTTGGATTGTCGTCAAACAAGACACCAAAAAAATGTCAACGGAAGTGTTCAAATTGTCCGCCATTGGCCATTTGACACTGGCCGAGACGGACGTACACGCTTTCTACGACACGTCGTATTGTCTCTGCACCAATATTTCGCATTTCCTCGCGGATACGATGTTTCAGATCATCCAAGTTATTTGGCTTATTGGTGTACACCTTTGATTTCACATGACCCCATAGAAAAAAATCAAGTGGTGTGAGATCTGGCGAACGGGCAGGCCATTCAATTGTTTCCCTTCGTCCGATCCATCTCCCGGGGAAAATTTCGTCGAGGTAACTCCGAACACGCCAGCCAAAATGTGGAGGTGCTCCATCTTGTTGAAACCAGATTCTGGGGTGAGGCTTGTCGGGGGTGTTTTCATCCGGAAATAATTCTACCAATGTTGGCACTAGCGTAAATCTTAGGAAATGTAAGTATGTTTCAGCGTTTAAATTTCTGTCCAGAAAGAAAGGCCCCACAATGCGATTTCCCACTATTCCCGCCCATACATTAACTTTTTGCCGGTGTTGGGTGTGCTCCTCTCGAACCCATCGAGGATTTTCGCCCGACCAGTACCTACAATTGTGGCGATTCACTTCACCATTCAAGGTAAAAGTTGCTTCGTCACTAAAAACCACATTGTCGACAAATCCGGGATTCTCATCGCACCGTAGCATGATTTGTTCACAGAACTCGAGTCGGCGGTCGAAGTCATCTTCATTCAGTTCCTGAACCCGATTGATTTTGTACGGATGAAGTTTTTCCTTCTTCAGCAATTTGGCTACTGTGGTAAAATCGACTGCATGATCCCTGGCAATGTTCCTTGTTGAAGTGTGGGGGTTGTCCTGAAGTTCCACGAGAATATTGACCCTTCTATCTTCCTCAATTCTTGGTCGACCTTGACGAGCCCTGTCTTTTACACTACCAGTTTCAGCAAATTTTGCGACAATTTTGCTCATCGTTGACCGCGAAATCGGTGCGCGGTTTGGATTTTCTGCATTGAAAAACTGACAGGCTTCTTCATGGCTACGTATTTTATCACCACAACCAACAATAATGAGAATTTGAATCCGCTCTTTTTCGCTCAAATTCGCCATTTTCGCAATGCACGTTCAACACTACCAATGGAGCAAGTATTGTGAATGGATAAGTTCAAACACCAAGTAATGAACTGTCAATATGACGTGTCGTAGAAAGCGTGTACGTCCGTCTCGGCCAGTGTCAAATGGCCAATGGCAGACAATTTGAACACTTACATTTTTTTGGTGTCTTGTTTGACGACAATCCAAGATAAACCTCAGATTATAATTTATCTGATTTTTTAAAATAATTTTTGATTAGTTTTTCATTAGAAATAAACTTTTAATTGTTTGAAATTCGAAAGCATTTTTTTCCCAAAAATTGTTATGTAAGGTACCAAACTTTTTATATCGTTGCATGCACAATGGAATACCTAACGACAAGGGGTAATAAATGTGGCGGGTTACCATTTGAAAAAACTAATGACGTCACGCCCGCGCGCAACCAGATGACGACAGAATTAAATTCACGATGTTATAAAGTGCACGGGATAAAAACAAAATCGACCTGTTTCAGGGTTTTTCCATCAAACCGAAGATAACAGAAATATTAATTTTGTTCCAGACTTTATCTTGTATATGGTTATTTCAAACAAATTCTGCCATTTAAATTATTTGTATATTTGAGATGCAGTTTTCATACACCGTGCGACATCTAAGTGTTTTATTTTTTGACAGTAACGAAATTTTTTGCATTCAAACCATTATTACTTATGTTTTCTATGATTTAAACGCCGCCTTATTTTGAATCAGCCTGTATATATAGATATAGCAAATGGCTGTGCTGAGGAAATCCCCGAATCATATTTCTACAAAGATCATTTGTATTGCATGTGAATGTTTTTTTTTTATTTCAATGAATTTACTGTTTACTAACTTTAATATTGTACATTTAATTCTTATATCTACAAATGAGCAGAAAGGCCAGTTTATTGACATCGAAAAAAGAGTGTAATTGTTAAGAAAGGATCTTGTATGTCTTATATGAACGTATATGTTTCAAGTATTCCTTATATTTATATTATTTATATTAGAATATGATACTTCCCACTTTTCAAAAAGTTTTTGGAACGTTATTACAATATTTATAAAATATGATGTTATATTAATGTGTGAATCATCATTTTTACGTTATTTGACTGTTTTTATCTACGAGGAAAGAATAGAACAGGAGAGAGTCTTGTTAAAAATAATATTTGTTCAAAGAGGTAACTCAATATGGCCGCCGCAATGCATAGGCGTGCATAAATATTTTGTATAGGGTATATGTACACTTCGTATGTTCTCGATAATCATTCAGAATAGGTTCTTAGTTCAACAATAATTAGAGAAATATCGTAAGTGCATTATTTTTTCAAGCCTTCTATTCTTTTTAATATAGTAATATTTATTCTAACTGTATTAAAAAAAACATTTAAAAAAACATGCCTAGGATATGTATGTTACGCCACTGAACACATAATCAATCGGGCGCGGAATCGAGCGAGCTAAACTACCACGGAGCTACAACCGAGCAAAGAAATAATGTAAACAACTGTGTGTTGTTTACATTATATCTGAATAGCACTAATTCATAGGGCGAACTGCAACATCTGTTTACGCCCGAGAATCAGAGCCAAAAACTGCCACAAAATAAGGAAATTTGTGAATAAAATCCTTTCTTCATCGGCGTAGGTACAAGGGTGACGAGTTTTTAAAATTTATTATATTTACCTTATATTTCGCAATATAATATATATCTATAAACATCTATTATATTATTGAATATACGGCAAAGAAAAATCTAATTATATTATATATACAGCAAGAGCGCGCGAGGTATGATCACCCGATGGTATACGTAAACTCGCATCTAAACGTGGTCCGATAATACATATTAGAGTTACGGCACAACATACTAGCATTGCCTGCTCATATTCGAACTCATAGTGATCTGATTATTTTTTCGCAGATTGACAAAAAGAACAAATTAAATTTTCTCTTTAAGTGATGACGATTGCTTAGATAACTAAGTCGATAATAACGCGAAGATTGTAATACTTATAACGTAATTATGATTATCCTTATGAAATTAAATAATAATGTAGTTGTGTAAAAAGTTATAGCAGTACAACTGGGTTTTAGAATGAAATAAAAACAACCCGCCTGAAACATCTGCAGAATAAACTAAGATGTCTAGAGAAAAATAAATAAATAGAAATTTCATGGTAAAAAAAAACTATAAATAAGTATAACAGAAATACCATAAAATAACATAAAAACGACCCTTGAAATAGAAATTAAAATTAGAGATTCTCTCCAGTAAATATAACGAAATAACAACTCTGGAAAAATAAGTTGAATACATTTATAGCAGAATTATGCATTCAAAAATAAAATAATGTACTCTAGTTAATCGTTCTTCGATGGATAAAATGTCCATACTTAAATTTATAAAATGAGCAACCACTAAGAAAAATAATATTATGAAATATTATACGCAAACAGTGCCAAGTATAAACCTACGTGCATTCCTCTCTGCAGCCAGCACACAACTGATGTAAATATCTATATCTGGCGAACATAGCTAGCGAAGATCATTTTTCCGAATATACGTCCGAAGAATATCGACTGACATCGGGTGATCATACCCCGCGCGCTCAAGCTGTATATATATATATATATATATATATATAATATGTACGCGTATGTTTCAATAACATACGCGTACATTTTTAGTTATAATTTATTTAGATCTAGAACGTTGTTTATGTTACTTTTTCTGATATGAAAATTAATTGTCAGTGATTCCGAACAAAGTCTGTAAAATATCGTCACTTAGCTTTGCTAAAACATACTCAGAAATAGTTTTTATGCAGAGAATTTCGATAGTTAACAAAATTTCGTTAATTGTTTAAATGACGATGCTAGAAGTATTTCTGAGTGCAAGGAACTAACACAAATCTCAAATTTAAAAAATCAGTTGTTACTCCTTCACGAACACTTTGGAAATTTGCCTAAACTAATCACATATTTTGAAAATCGAATCTCAAATTAAAAATGAGGTATTGCCACCACACGACTTTCTTATACGTATGAGCGTTTCAAACTACACAATTTTAAGATTTCTTTTACACAAAAATTATTCAAAATCTTATTCTAAGTACTTCTATTCTCTTAATAAATGGCTATAGAATGCATACGAATTTTGAAATTTCATATATTCAAAAAATATTGCAAATCTAGCACTAAATACTTTTGTACTCTTGATATATATATATAGAATGCATAATTTACGACATATTCGCAAAAAATCGCTATTCGGTAAGAGTAAAAGTGGTACTACAGCGATTATCGTGGTCACACAGAGACACACACACATTTTTTAAAAACCACTTTTTCGGTATCAGGGGACTTCAAAACGTGGACATCTGCAAAAATATCGAGGTCGAAAATGTCATAATATGTACTTCCTTATACTACGTATAAGAAAGTAAAATTGGATTAACCACATTAGATGTGGCTATTAATAAGTCCAAGTGAAAATGAGCAAATAGTAAGGTATTTTGTGTTTTATAATCACCATCCACTTGTTATTCAATTATATAAATAAAATTAAATCCTCTTTAAAAATTCAACATTTCAATAGCGCGCCCATGGGCGATGAGTAATGACTCGCTCGATTCCGCGCCCTAATAATCAAACATGTCAGATATATGACAAGTTATTCAAAATACATACTTTTTAAATTATTATTGCCTATGTTGAATGCCAATTTGAAAGTAACTTTACCGATGAAGAGAAAAAGTGAGATTCTTCTTTTTTGTCGTTTTAGAGAGGCCATAAGCCACACAATTCACCATTATAAAAGCACTAAAGAAGTCAATTTGACCAATAACTGACCTGCCTTAAAGTGGTAACTTCCGTCTAAATAATACCTATTCCCCCACCACTTTAGTATCTCTCCTGTTCTATTCTTTCCTCGTAGGTTTTTATGCAAGATAATTCACGCAGCACGTTTATGAGAAACTTTTGGATTTTACCGAATATTATCAATATGAAATTTAGTTGGCCTGCCATTGTCTACTGCTGGAAGTCCAAATAAATTTCACCCAAAATGGTGGCAGTTTTGGAAATACCTGAAATACACACCATCTTTGTTCTATTCGTATATACACATTTTAATATTGATTAATAATTTATTATTAATAAAACATATATTTAAA
Source organism: Amphimallon solstitiale (assembly GCA_963170755.1). Classification (NCBI taxonomy): domain Eukaryota; kingdom Metazoa; phylum Arthropoda; class Insecta; order Coleoptera; family Scarabaeidae; genus Amphimallon; species Amphimallon solstitiale. The sequence goes on from OY720675.1 coordinate 79,259,921, forward strand.
TTAAATCAAATTAATTTATTTAACAAGAGCATTTTATTACTCAAAACCAAAGGATCTATTATGGGGTCACGGTTTTATTCTTGACTGCTTTGTAAATAACCCCCACCACATATGAACAGTTGGAACAAAAGCGAATCTTAGTGGTGACGTCCAAAACGTTTGTTTTAGGCGCAACCTTTTTTCTTATGAACTTGAGCAATCTTATAGTGAAATCAACACATTACTTATTGGTTAAAATATCTCCTAAACTTGTAATTTTAGTTATATGTATATAAAAATGGATTTTACGTGTTTCAACGTTTTAACATGCACGCATATTATGAACACTCGGTATATTTTCTGTCACTTTTAAGACGTTTATAAAATTATTTGCTAATAAATTATTGGCATTTTCATGAACGCAGCCACAACTGTCAAATACAAAATGCAAATACGATTTGAAAACGACTGGATATATTACAATACCTATTACTGTGAGTTGTTTTCTCTTCCGCAATCCCAATAGTCCAGTCGAATTAGACATGAAATCAAGTAAGTTCTATTCTGGAATATGGTTTTGTCGCCGATTTTTTTATAGGTACATTTGACCCCCACGAACATACCCTGAAAAATGCCAAAAGTTTAAGGTCCGGGTTTGGCCGTCAGAAATTGTTAAACAATTGAAAAGTGACATTTTCCGGTTGAACTTTTTTCCTGTAGGTTAAATGTGAAAACTGTCCGTACAAAAGTTGTTCGCCCCATCATTCTCTAAAAGACAAGCCATTGCACGATCGATTATCATTATTTGTTTAGCTGCAAAATGCATAAAACCATGGCAATTTTGATTTTTTATTTTTTGCATTCAATCGATGAATAATCAACTTATGGCTTTGAACCTCATGGTGCAGGCAATATAAAATGTCCCCCAGAGAACAGTGCAAAGTTCACTCACCTGTGTTGTATAGTTGAGCTACAATAAGCGACAAGCCAAAATTCCTAAATTAGCTGTCCCTTCCTTGCATATTGTCGCACATGGTTCACAAAAATCATGGTTTTAATTCATTGAGAGTACTTTCCGAAAAATATTTTTTTTTCTCAAAAATTGCCATTTTTTTGGAGGTTCGAAATTATTTGCTTATAAACAAATGAAATATCTCCGACAATTGACATATTATCGTAAATATTATGGTAGATTCTGCTTCCTTTCTCTTCAACGAGTAATTTGAGACTAACTTTATACGAATATCTTGATTAGAACTGGAGATAACAACGTTCTAGTTTTATTACGTTTATTATCGTTCTGGTGGATATTTAAGAAAAAAAAAAATCAAATTTCTCTCAATACCTCAAGGAATCGCCGTGAATTTTTTCAGATCTGTAGGAGCATTCTATGTAAGTCAAAGAAATTAATGAAGTTCGGCGCGCGCTGGCGGTGGGAAAAATTGCGACCGGGGGGCGTGGTGAGGTAAGCCAGAGGCTCCGCGCGCCGCCCGGAGTTATATATTTGTTAAATAACCGGCGAGTAGGGCTCGGCGCGGAGCCTCTGGCTTACCCCACCACGCCGCCCGGTCGCAATTTTTCCCACCGCCAGCGCGCGCCGAACTTCATTAATTTCTTTGACTTACATAGAATGCTCCTACAGATCTGAAAAAATTCACGGCGATTCCTTGAGGTATTGAGAGAAATTTGATATTTTTTTTTTCTTAAATATCCACCAGAACGATAATAAACGTAATAAAACTAGAACGTTGTTATCTCCAGTTCTAATCAAGATATTCGTATAAGGTTAGTCTCAAATTACTCGTTGAAGAGAAAGGAAGCAGAATCTACCATAATATTTACGATAATATGTCAATTGTCAGAGATATTTCATTTGTTTATAAGCAAATAATTTCGAACCTCCAAAAAAATGGCAATTTTTAAGAAAAAAAAATATTTTTTTTCCATTTTCGGAAAGTACTCTCAATGAATTAAAACCATGATTTTTTGAACCATGTGCGACAATATGCAAGGAAGGGACAGCTAATTTAGAAATTTTGGCTTGTCGCTTATTGTAGCTCAACTATACAACACAGGTGAGTGATCTTTGCACTGTTCTCTGGGGGACATTTTATATTGCCTGCACCATGAGGTTCAAAGCCATACGTTGATTATTCATCGATTGAATGGAAAAAATAAAAAATAAAAATTGCCATTGTTTTATGCATTTTGCAGCTAAACAAATAATGATAATCGATCGTGCAATGGCTTGTTTTTTAGAGAATGATAGGGCGAACAACTTTTGTACGGACAGTTTTCACATTTAACCTACAGGAAAAATGTTTAACCGGAAAATGTCACTTTTCAATTGTTTAACAATTTCTCACGGCCTAACCCGGACCTTAAACTTTTGGCATTTTTCAGGGTATGTTCGTGGGGGTCAAATGTACCGGGTGGCCAACTAAGAATGGCCGCCGGCTATATCTCAGAAACCAGTAGTCATATTGCTTCCGGGTAAAAAAATTTCAAGTAAAAGTGCCCAAGAGAAAATGCTGGAAATTATTTTGGAGTTTGTAAAATGTCCGCAAGGGGGCGTAACAGTCAGGATCAATGTTAAAATTTAGAATTTCTTCATATTTTTACTAATTAAGGGGTATTGAAAATTTCTAAATTTTATTCCTTACACATTCTTTAATACTTTTAGTCTTGCACATTTTTCACTATCTATTGAAATAAAGTGGTGGGGGCAGTTCAGATGTTTTTTTAAATAAACTAGGATTATTCCCGTTTGGCTTAACCGATTTGAATAAATTTGATCTCATTTAAAAGAGCCTTGTTTGCTCTACAAACTGAACTTGTGTTTTTGTATCTCGGACTTTTACTGTCACCGGTAGATGGCGTTATCTGAAATGTAAGCAAATATTAGGCTTTTTTTCAAAAAAGTTAAATATAATGATATATTTCTTTTTACATAAGCTAATAAAGAATTAAACCCTCTACATTTCGGTAAAAAAACCAAACTTGTATGTTTTTTAGAACAGGAGATATTGACAAAAATAGATCAAAATTCATAAGTTCTCCTGTTTTACAGGCTTTCTTTTTTATGAAACCAACAATTTTGAGCTAAATATATTATTATTATCTAATATATTATTATTATCAAGGAAAATGTTATACCATTTTGAAAGACTCTGTTTAATAAAGCAAGATTATTTTTAATACTTATTTTAATCCAAAAAATATACCATTGAAAATAAAAAAGTAAGCTATGAAAAAATAAAACAATAACTGTGTTAAAACGACCAATTGTGAAAATAATAAATATTATTGTCAGTTTTTGATTGATTCTGTTTACTTTTTTGTGTTAGGGAAAACTTCTCTTTTAGTGAGATGCGGTTAGCGAATGAAGAGACATTCGATATGATTGGTGTCTATTTCGAATGCATGCGAAATGCTACATTTCCTTCCAGAGTGTATGCTACGCAGTTCCCTGGAAGACGACATTATGCGAGCAGTGTTTTTCGTAGGTTAGTGGAAAGGCTTAGGACCACCGGAAATATTAATCTTCCGGTGTATAGAAGGCAACCTACTGGTCGAACCGAAGAAAATGCTATAAAAGTATTAGAATATATTGAATTTAATCCACATGTAGTGACCGAAACCACAAGTAGAGAGTTGGGCATTTGTAGAACTACGGTCCCAAATATATTGAAAGATTTAAGTTAAAAATAAAACAAACTTTATTTCGAGATTTTTTGTAAGGCCTTTGTTAGATTTGCTTTATCTCCTACAGTTTGTTTTAATACTTTTAAGCATTAAGAATAACAGTTGTTTTTAACGTTCCGTACTCGGTTCCCTTAAGTTTAACTTATACATTCATCTGCCTATTTATTGTCTGTTTACCGATCACGGCCATTTATATCCGATACCGTTTATATAGACCACAGTAATACTAAGTTACCTAAAACAGTGTCTAACAAGTTTGGATAAATTTGATCTCACAGTTTCGTTCACGTTTGCCATATTATTTTCAGGATGTATCCTTATTACATCGTTCTTCATCTAGCTTTAACGGCTGAAGATTTCGATCGCCGGATTGACTATTGTCAATGGCTATTAAATATGGTAGCGGAAACCCCGAAATTCTTTCTCGCGTCCTATGGACGGATGAGGCAACATTTAATAGCAATGGTGGTGTGAACTTGCACAATATGAACTATTGGTCCAGGATAAATCCGCGTTGGATGCAGGAAGTTTAGCATCAAGGCCGCTGGTCGGTAAACGTGTGGTGCGGTATTCTAGAAGGTAAAATTATTGGACCCGTTTTCTTTAACCGACATCTTACTGGAGAGGTTTATTTAATTTTTTTTATGAATGAGCTGCTCCTTCTAACAGAAGATGTCCCTCTGGATGTTCGTCGTGATAAGTTTTTTCAGCACGATGGGTGCCCGGCGCATTTTGCGGCAAGCGTCCGGGATTTCTCAGATCAGACATATCCTGGCAAGTGAATTGGACAGGGTAGTATATTTCCTTGGCCCGCCAGGTCACCAGACCTCAACATTCTAAATTTTTATTTTTGCGGGAGAGTTAACGACATTGTTTTTGAAAATCGGCCTACAACAAGACAAAATATAATGAAGAAAATTATAGCAGCAGTACGAAACATATCGGAGGCGGAAATTGAAACTTCTGTTTTATCCACGCGGCAAAGGTTGCAGGCTTACATTAACAATGATGGGCGCCATTTTAAACAATTAGGCCGTCATTAAAAATTTTGCAAACCAACCTTTACAGTAATGTAATTGTAGTTATTTTAGTGTTTAATATTAGTTTTATTCTGATAGTGTTAGTATTAATTGTTAGTATAGTAAATCATAGTATATGAAAATTTCAAATACATGATTTTCGAACGTTTACATAAAATTACATTTATGTATAGCTCGGTTAACATCTGATAGCACCTGAGATGCGCAAAGGTGTGGCTTAAATATGTATCATGTGCGTTAAAAACATCGGTGGTTTCTTAAACAGGAACTAACGAAATGTTATACATTTTCTTTATTTAATATATTTTTACATATTCTGCATCGGTATTACAGGAATGCCTTTCAAATTTCTTCCGCTTTTGTGACATTTTATTATTCGGTCTGCGTGTTAGAATTTTACTGAATTTATTATATATATATATATATATACGTACCCAACTATTGATACCAGGCCCGCTACATACCGCAGACTCTCAGAAGCCCGGCCTTTCTGCTTACTTTTACGGAATGAAGATTAAATATATCGCTTTAAAATAATGAAGACACCAGAGGCATACTGAGAGGGGTAAGGTTTGCTAACATGCACTGAAAAAACTATTTTAACTGGTTGTACAAAGCCCTCTATATTCTGAATGCTCTAACGAGCCCGGGTGTATATAATTTATATACTCCAAGCATAATACGAAGCCCAGCAATGTTGCCGTTTTTATAGTCAAGTAACCTGAGTAATGTAGAAAATACGTAACGTATACAGAATCAGTGTTAATGTGTATATGGCACTAAAATGGATCGCACCAAGTTTATAGTTAGCTTAACAAGAAACAAGAAGCAAGATAGGTCTATAATGCTACATTTTATTAAGTTTTTGATAAACTATATAGAATCTTTCTCTTGATAATTATGATTTACAGCGGTTATACAGGCTGATTCATTTTCAGTCCTCATCATGAGGATCTCGCTTATTATTGGATATAGAGTATATTTATCCAAAGAATTCAACATTAACATGAATTTTGCAAAAACACGCCTTAAATTTACCATTTGTGTCAATTTTCATTCAAATTCCTGTTAACATGATCATTACGCGACCAAATCTCCATCAAAATCTACAAAAATGGTACAATGAGACTGTTGTCGTTCTGGAAACAATTGTAAATATCTTGTACTCCCTACTGTTGAATTTTGGTTTGAAGAATAAAGAACACTTAACTCTCTTCGTTGGTGTATGACACTTTTGTATTACTAATGAACGATAAATGATATATTTGACGGATTGAAATTTCATGGCTACCTAATTTAATCTTAAAATTTACTCTTTCAATTAAAGCATAATATCAAAAACTTTTGTCAACATGTAGTATATGGTTGAAACTAGAAAACAAAAACTCTTTCTGAAGGTGTCTAAATCCAGTATGGCGCCTATAAATAATTAGATAGTTGATGATGGCTAGAAAGAAACGAAACGTCATATAAAAATTTCGAGTCCTCCAATGCATAGAGGTTTAAAAGTCGCCATAAGAATGTGTCTTTGCTTTTTCTCTACAAGTCCAAATTTAAGTGTTACAAGTAAAAGAACAAAATGAGGGTATCACTTTTTTTTAAACGAACGTCATTTGCCACAGGTCCATTTTCTTTATGAATTCATAACAAACACAAAATTTAACAACTTTGCCAAATTTAAACCTATACTCTATATCTAATAATAAGCGAGATCGTCATGGTGAGGACCTAAAATGAATCAGCCAGTATACATTTTAGCTGTTATGTTATTTCACCACAAATACTGTTTTTTGTAAACAGAAATCATAGGAATACATTATTTTAAACCTTGTTGAATATTAATTTTGATGTTTATCGCATGAAATATTTTACGTACTGCGCTGTTGCTTCAGAGTTATAAGCCAAGAAGTAAAAAACGTTTGGCTTTAGCTTCTTCTTTAAAAAAGGTCACTTTCATTTAAGGGTGGAGAAAGGTGTTTTAAATCCAGTAAGAAATATTGTCTGAGTCATTACTCTCGAGAACTATTATTTAAGCATGTTAAAACATGTAAAAGCAAACCAGCGGATATTGAGAAAGTAAGCAACAAATGCTTAACAAACATTTATGGCTTCTATTACCTCAAGAAATTACGATTTTCTAAAGACTTCGCGTATAAAATCAGAGGTGTTTGAAATAATTTGTGCAAATGACATAAGTTTTACCACAAAAAATGATCTTTAATTTGCTTATATGGAGAATTTTTATTAAATACCCATAAATGACAACAAATGGTTATTGTAGTTTCAAACAAGATGAGAGGACTTGCCAGACTATTAAGAGCTTTAAAATCGATAAATAAGGATATTGTAGGCTTATTTGACGTCTTAAAACCAGAAATCTTTACATATCTCCTAATAGCAGCTAAAAAAATAAGTGGATTTGATCCTGGGAAAAATTGCTGTAATGCTCCTTCGCTTTCTTTGCACATAGGAACATCCTTAAAGATAGTGTACGACGTTGCATTTAAAACGAAATTTACTTAACATTACTTGAACAGATAGAGAAGAACGAAAGAAGAAAATAAAAGAACTGAAGAAATTGATTCAGGGTCACTGGTGCAATGACTTGGCTAGTTTAGCTTTAAAGAGTCTTAAAGAAAAACAATGGCAAACGCTAGTATAATTACCTCTAACAAACGATATACAAAATATTCCACTTATATAACTGTGCGGATAACGCATAAAACACACTAAATAATTTACCATCAGATATGCAGATTAAAATGAACTATAAAATTTTAACTGAATGCGTCTTGACCTTAACAGTCATGTTTAACCGAAAACGAATAGCGACGTTCAGTATTTAAAAATAGAGACTTATACAAGTAGTGGTAATATAAATTGTAATTAGGAGGCGTTCTTAAAATCCCTCAGTACAGATGAAAAAATAATAAGTAAGAAAGAAGAATGTATAAGATGCTTGTTGAAAGTAAGGGAAAGCAGCAATGTGGTTACCCCAATCCGGGGTCAGCAGATACTCGTAGGTGGATGAGCGGAACAAATGTTATTAGAAAATTGGCCTTAAATTGTGGGGCTATAAAGCCAATTCTTTTATTATCTACAAGGTTACGAAAATACAAATACAACTTTACAGCTAATGAGTATGGAAGATTGCGAAATGGAACAAGTCGCAAGCTTTATAGGTCACACAAAAAGAACCCATACGGAGTTTTACAGATTTTTTTAAGATTACCACAAGACATTTATCAGACAGCCAAAGTTGCAAAAATACTGTTATTAATGGATAAAGGTAAAGGAAACGAGTTTAAGGGAACAAGTCTAAATTAAATTGAGCTACACAGAGATCTTTATTGTAGCTCTGAATCGGAACACTAAAATGAAGATGACGAAGCTGCATCATCAAAGCAGGCTTTGAAGCGTGTCTACAAAAAAAAAATAGATAAAATCAATTTTCTTGTATGTTTGAGCTTTTATTATTATTAAGCAACATCCAGTTGTTGTGAAATTTGTGTTTTCACCTTATTCAATATTTCCTGCATTTTATTCTATTATTACTTCCCATAATTATTTTCCTTGTGTTAGTATATAATAATAATATCGTACAGTGCGGAATACATTTGTAACCCACAATAAAATTGATGATTATGTCCTGCTTGATTTAAATGTCCCAAAATCATATTACAGCAACAAAATTAAGAGATGAAATACGTAGAAATCATTTCTTTATTTAAATTATGGAACTGAATCAAAAAATACAATTTTTCCAGCCTAGTCAAATTGTAAGTTCATATTTCATAAAGAACTAATAACTATTCGCCTACTTCTCAAGTAAATATTTAAATAGGGTATTTTTTGTAGTTTATGATCTAAATAGCCAAAATATTGTTTAGTAAACACAATAAATAACGTGATAGTTCTGTAAAAACAAGAATCAACAATTTGGTGTAAGATGTAACTACTCGTAGTGTCTACCCTATTATCACTCAAAGTCATATTATTATATTTCAACAATCAATATGTATAACTTATAAAACAAATCATAGTAATAGGTTCCAGAAAAACAAATTATTATATTTCACATATCAATTAGTACGTTAAGAGAGTAATACTGACTTAATTAATGAGCTCTTAATTTCAATTTATTTCTTATTTAAGATTTGGTTTAAAAGTTTCAGTGAACAATAAATATCAACATATTCTTTCTGCCTACACAGTGTTGTCAAATTGAAGGGCTTCGGATAATGCGTTTAATATCAGCGGGTCTGCTAACATGCGTAGATCATCTATAGTGTATATACAAACCACCGCAGCGCCGGCTATGCGGAATTTCGCTGAACTAAAGGCGTATAAAATGCGATATAAGACCACTTTATGAAGCCCCCTCGAAAATTTAAATTTAAGTATGTTAGCATTGGTAACATCAAATACTGTCGATATACACGGTGTTTTTACCAAGCCCGAAATCGGGCTTCGTAAGTAAGTGTCGGGCCTGGTATCATAGGTGTAATATACTGTTTTAGGCTTGATAAGGTCGGTTAATACATATATATATATATATATATATATATATATATATATATATATATATATAAATCAAGAAATGGAAATAACGCGGATACATGAAATAACAAGAAAGAGAATAATAACGGGTAAATTCCGCTGTAGAGCAACCGTAGACACGTGTTTCTGACTCATTGGTCGTCGTCAGTACGGTGTAGCCAAGGAATAAGGTGGGATAACCTTGGAGATGTAAGCTACACGGAAGACCATCAGGTGACAGACTCCCATTTGTAGCTTCAGCTAGAAGATCCTCAAATTTGAAGACAACAACTAACGTCGCCACGAGGAAGACTAATGTCAACCTGCGTGCCATCCGAGACCCAGGAAAGATAAATCAAGAAATGGAAATAACGCGGATACATGAAATAACAAGAAAGAGAATAATAACGGGTAAATTCCGCTGTAGAGCAACCGTAGACACGTGTTTCTGACTCATTGGTCGTCGTCAGTACGGTGTAGCCAAGGAATAAGGTGGGATAACCTTGGAGATGTAAGCTACACGGAAGACCATCAGGTGACAGACTCCCATTTGTAGCTTCAGCTAGAAGATCCTCAAATTTGAAGACAACAACTAACGTCGCCACGATTATAACACATGATTATTATAAAAAAAACATCTGAACTACCCCCACCACTTTATTTCACTAGATAGTGAAAAATGTGCAAGACTAAAAGTATTAAAGAATGTGTAAGGAATAAAGTTTAGAAATTTTCAATACCCCTTAATTAGTAATAATATGAAGAAATTCTAAATTTTAACATTGACCAATGAGTCAGAAACACGTGTCTACGGTTGCTCTACAGCGGAATTTACCCGTTATTATTCTCTTTATTGTTATATATATATATATTATAATAAATTCAGTAAAATTATATATATATATATATATAACAAAAAGAAGACACTTAAAACAAGAGAATTCATGCATTTTCATCTATTTTTGCCAATATCTCCTGTTCTAAAAAACATACAAATTTCGCTTTTTTACCGAAATGTATAGGTTTTAATTCTTTATTAACTTATGTAAAAAGAAATATATCATTGCATTTAACTTTTTTGAAAAAAGGCCTAATATTTGTCTACATTTCAGTTAACGCCATCTACCGGTGACGGCAAATGTTCGAGATACAAAAACACAAATGCAGTTTGTAGAGCAAATAAGGCTCTTTTAAATGAGACCAAACTTATTCAAATCGGTTAAGCCAAACGGGAGTGATCCTAGTTTATATAAAAAAAACATCTGAACTACCCCCACCACTTTATTTCACTAGATAGTGAAAAATGTGCAAGACTAAAAGTATTAAAGAATGTGTAAGGAATAAAGTTTAGAAATTTTCAATACCCCTTAATTAGTAATAATATGAAGAAATTCTAAATTTTAACATTGATCCTGACTGTTACGCCCCCTTGCGGACATTTTACAAACTCCAAAATAATTTCCAGCATTTTCTCTTGGGCACTTTTACTTGAAATTTTTTTACCCGGAAGCAATATGACTACTGGTTTCTGAGATATAGCCGGCGGCCATTCTTAGTTGGCCACCCGGTACCTATAAAAAAATCGGCGACAAAACCATATTCCAGAATAGAACTTAATTTAATTCGACTGGACTACAATTCCCGCTTTCTTTAAATCATTGAAATTCCTTTATACGTCTTTGTAGGCCTACCTTTCCTTTTATCTTTGTTGTCTTTCTTACTATACATATGTGATCAAGCTGTGTCATTCGTTTTTAACTACATTTTCCCTCCTATTTATTTCTTTTAATTTAATAAGTCTTTCCTACTCTCTGTTACCTTGCCACCTTTGTTTCTAAGTTTTCTGATCTGCTTTGGTCATCGTCACACTTTCGTTTTATACATGATGGCATGTCTTATTTTATTTACTTGAATTTTAATTTTTTACCCTGTTAAATAGCGTTTACTCTACAGAAGATTTTATTACTTTGAAAGGGCTTGTTTGTTGCCATGATCGTTATATATTCTGTCAGCTTCTCCCCTCGGCACTCTACGGCATATTTACCAGGTAATTAAATTTATTCACATCTTCGTAGCTGTGGTTTCAACCGGTTTAGTACTTTTTGTCTTATCTCTGTATATTTTTAATTGACTTTTGTTCCAACTTGATTTATCTTCTCTGGCATTTCGGCCATAATTGTTAAAGTCGTAGGCTTCCACGGTTGTCGTTAAGTATTACTTCTTGCCTTATGGGTGAAAACCGTATCGCCGTCTCTTTTGCTGTGGACGTTTCTTCCGCTATCCTAAGTACAGTGACAATGTTTCAACTCAAAAGCCAAGAAAGTTAGTTTGTAAATATGTAGTAGATCTAGTCCACCTAGGTGTTCTTACTTTTCACTAAACACATGCATTTATAACAAATATACTGTTTTTGTTCCTAAAGTGAGAAATATTAAAGACACTACCGAAAGGGCTCTAACACATGAACTTGTTGGATCACCTTTTTGTAAGTAATGTATTAATCACATAAACTAATCAACTTTAACAGAATATGAATTAAAAATTACAGCTTCTTAATTACTTCATCATATTGCAAGGTTATAGTTGCATATATACATGTTCATATGATTCTACAGTGATGTTTATTTTGTAAATTAAATTCCTTCGCCAGCCTGGATGTAGAACAAACGAAGGAAAACATCTCCAAGTTGCCAAATTACTAAGATCTACATTTCTGCATGGCATTGCGTAAATCGATTAAATACTCAATTTTATTGACAGTTTTACTGCCAGATTCTGATTTAAATAATAAAATATCTATATATCGATCGAAACCCTACAACTTCAAAAGCTTCTAAAATTTTAGCTACGGCAACGGTTAATTTCGGATACCCCCACCACCGCCACTATTATTTCCTGTTGAGGTGATAACTTTTGTTCATCTGTCAACCAGTTTACTATTCACTGGTAAATAAGCAGAACCATCAGAATCTACATGGCACTTAAACAATATTTTTCTGATTTCATGCATTTACAGCTTATTGCTATGTCTGTTTGGACACTTGCTATAATCTATATTGCTTATAGCAATTACATTTAATGCTTTTGTCACTTTTCTTCTTAACAATCTACTTTTCACAAACAACATTTTCAATGTTGTTATCTACAAATGCAGTAATTGTAGCCTTAACACATATTCAGTACTTACAATTTGTACTTATTTTAATACTTCGAATATTCTATAGCGATAATCTAATATATAAAATTCTCGTGTCACAGTGTTTGTCCCAAAACTCCTCCGAAACGGCTTTACCGATTCTTATGAAATTTTGTGTGTATATTCAGCACGTCTGAGAATAGGACTTAAACTATTTTTCATACCCCTAAGTGATAAGGGTGGTCCACCCAAAAAAGTTTTTGTTTGTTTTTTGGACAAAATTTTGTATTTTATGATTCGGCATTAAAAATACATACAACTTTAAATTTTCACTTTTCTACCAGCAACCCCTATTTTTTAATAGCGATATTAGTACTTTAATAATACTCTCGGCGGTCGATAATTGATCAGTTACCACTCGATCAGTTATTCCCGCCAGGCGTCTACCGGTGTCACTTCTCACCTCGTAAACAGCACAGAGTAGGGGTGAGAACGAAGCCGATCTCCTGTCTTTATCACACAATAAGCTTTCTCTCACTCGCTAAAGTTTTCGGCCAGTATTATTGGTTGTGCGTCGATCGTAGCAGTGACGCTTATACTTATCATTTTACTTTCTCAGTGCAACTGTCATATTAAGTATATTCTCATCAAGGCCAAACGATGTCTGTTTGTGGCTTAGATTTGGGCACACCGTGTTTTTCACACGGACAATTATACGTGGCATGTTCTCGCGTGGGTAAACCATCCAGTTTGTTTGTGTTGGCTAAAGATGGACTCCCTAAAAATATCGTACACTCCATTGCACTAAGAGGTTGATAAAGTTTTTTTTTAATTGTTATTATTTGTGATAGAGATGTAATTACAAATTTATTAGTTAAGATAATAAAAGTACAATGAATTCAAAAAATTAATGTTTGGTGTTTTGTTATTTTTATAAGCTGTCATCGTTCACAGCGCTCCATTCCTCTTTCAGTCATACACCACATCCACACACACACTTACAATAAGTTACATATTTCTTATTAGACTACCAAAATATTCACTAGAAATAATTTATATGGCAAAACAACGTTTGCCGGGTCAGCTAGTCATATGATAATATTTTTCATGTAAAGTAGCAGGAGCAAAGACGTTTTTATAAAGCATGACAGAATCGCAATTCTATCGATATTAAAGTTTTTAACATTCCATTGCGTCTCGCATACTGTGAATCATCTTTAGTATATCCAAAGCATCCTTGGCAGAGTTTTTCCCTTTTTAATGTAGGTAAACAGTGGAGGCTCAATTGATAAAACTAATTTAAATGCTTAAATTAATTCTGTATTACGGAAACAGGTTTTCAGTGCATGTAAAATTAATAAGTTTTCATCACAAATGTCCAGTCGTTGTAATTTTTGCGCCGTTTTAATTGTTGCGATTACCCTTGTTTTTCAATGCACGTAAAGTTAGCGACCATGCAAATAGAACCTTCCTATTTTAAGGCCACTGGGCATATAACCTAGAGTTATGCTGTGCGAAGATTTATAAATTATTATGTATAAAAAAACATATCTCACAAATTTGTACAAACGTTTCTAATAAGAAAAACAGGCAGAAATAATATTCCAAATACATATGGCATATGATCAGCAACAGACTTTTGCTATAAATGTCTATATATTTCTTAACATTCACTGCTCTGATTGCAGTAAAGAAATTAATAAGGGGGTAAACAAATTGCACAATACTTCTGTTTCTCAACAAACAAAAATATTCAAAATATTAAGTTTTTGTTTCTTTTACCGTGTATCTTTCATTCGAATTGTTTGCAGTTAAACCAACAGTCACATTCTGAGAGCGAAGTAAAAGAAGATGACAATGAAACTGAAGCAAACAAATCTTGTGAAGGTGATAATAATCACGAGTCCGTTAAGAGGAAGAAGAAGAAGAAGAAGAAAAAGGGAAAGAATGTAAATAATACTCAGAGAAGTAGCGAAGATAACGCAGAAGTATATTGGCATAGAATTTTTTAAACTTTTTCTAATGTAGGATATATTCAAGGTTGATGAAGTGGAAAGGTCTGTTCGTGAAGTTAACAAGTTACTGGGTGAAAATTTAGTCACTAAAATTACTACTCCCTCTGCTAAACAAGAAAAATCAATTCAGAGTCGTAAAAGTTCTCTCAACATACAACATAAAAACTTAAATCCAAATAATGAATTAAAACGAATATTTGGTTCTAAGATAATACAAACAGAACAGTAAGTATTAACTAGAAAAATTAATTAATTGCTTTAGAATTGCATCAAGTATGATTAACTAACTCCTTAAATAGTAATTTATATCTCGTGTATTTTTTGTTTTTCTTTTAATGTTCTGAAATTATATAAACTACATATTACATCTTTTGCACTCCGATCATAATCTAAATTGACATACGTTAGTAATTTAATGTCTGATTAAATTTCACATGAATACGGAATCGTTAAACTACTAAACTTACTCAAATGCTGAATATTAAAAGAAATCCTACGTTTTTTCAATTTTTATATACTTAAAAGCAAAAGAATATATTTCATAAGAAAAACTTTCCTGACCTTAATTGGAAAGTGTATTGACAATTTGTGCTTTTTAGGAGCTACTAAAACAAATGTTAAATTAAATATTCAAAACAAAAATTAGAATAGGTATAGAAGTAATTAGTGTGTTCTTTAAAAATTAATTGAGGAATGACAGGCTTCAAAATATTTTTTTTAGTCTGTAAAGAAAGGTAGAGCCATGTAGATGTAGATTAATGATGCAGTAATTATTCATGTTCTCACATAATTCACATGAAATCTTGGAAAAAAATTTGTATTTATGGAATGTGTATTTTAACAGTTTTCTATGAAAAAATGAATTTAATGTTAATTTGTTGTATTTTAGTAAAAGAAAAAATCGTGGTGGTCGTGGTCATGGTCATGTTAAGATGACCTGGTTAGTTTCAGGAAAAGATAGTTGGCCTCAAGTAAGCAAGAGCGGCTTATCCATGGTAAAGCTTGACCACATAGTTGAAAATAAACAAGGAATCCAGTATTTCGCTTATGAACACAGCTCGAGTTATAGACAAGTACAGAATAAGTTTTTGGAAGCTGTAGAGAGCCTAAATCCAGACAATATTGTTGCAATAATAAATGAACACCCATACCATGTAGATGCACTAATACAACTCTCAGATTTATGTCGCTTAAGTGAAGACTTGGCTATGGCTGCAGAATTTATTGAAAGAGCATTATATTGTTTGGAATGTGCATTTCATCCTCTATTCAACATTGCCCAAGGAAATTGCCGTTTAGATTATAGACGACAAGAAAATAGGTAAGCAATAAAAATATTAAATCAAATAATAATAATAATTCATGGCTTAACATTCCCCAACAGCTTTGCATGAGTTATTATTACGTCTGCACCTATAGTGCATCCACGCATTTACCAAGCTGTGTGAAAAACGCAGAAAAAGCAATGGTCAAGTAAAAGATACCAAGATTCGAACCTCGGTTTATTAGTCGAACATGCCATACGTTATCAATTATCTAATATATAAGATAATTGATAAGCTAAAACGTTTTAGGTTAAAATTAGAAGCATTGAAGGTATTGCAAAGAGCATCGGTAAAAATTTTATATACAAACTTGTCGAAGCATACCAGCACTGATAGACGATCTTTGATCACTAATTTTGTTATACAAATAATTCACACTGAAATTAAGAGCTAACTAACTTGTTAAAAGTGAACATATCATTTTTTATGATGCTGTGAAAAATGATGTCAGGCAAATACATAATTCAGTTTTTTCTTAATGGAATAATTCAAATTTTAGTGAGATTATAACCCATCCCAACATACTTAAAATAAACTGCTCATGATATTTATTAATTAAAAAAATTAAATTAATTTCATGTGAAATATATTTATGATTAGTATGAACAATGTTTTATTATATATTTATTATTTTTATTAATATGAATCATTTGAAATTACAGATATCTAGAAGGGAATAAATGTTGTAGAGCTCAATTTCTCTAATAGACTTTGTTCACAATTTCAAGAATTTTCCAGAATTTGTTTCATTTGTTAATATGCATATGAACTCAGTAGAATTTTCTTTTCTGTTCCAATGTTTTCAAATGCCTAGAAGCTTATTTTCTACGCTTGTTTATTTAATTGTCCATCAGTTATTTAAAACATAATTATATTAATAAACTAACAGAGACTTCAAAAGACATAATAATTCACAGTTTATGTAGCTATATTTATTTATTATTCGTGTGTAGTGTAGACTTGGTTTCAACTATACCCTGTCTCAGAATAAGAAGGAGTGATTCAAATATCCCGCCAAAACATGGAACACATAGCTTAAAATTTAGTAGACAATTTGATATGACAGCATGACAATTGAGGTTAAAAGAACTGTATTAATTCAAACTAAGGATTTAGCTGTTTTGTGTTTCATTTACTACTTTCGTTAAAATAGATGGATGTGCCGCTTTTCCTTCTACCAATCGAAGCAGCTATACGAGTGCACGGCAATGGGAAACAGGAGAGAAAGTTATAAACACACGTATGTGCATACATCTATAATTTGATGAATACAAATCTCTTAACATTCAAATCTGTTCATTCTAGTTTTGAAAAAAAAATTAGAAGAATCTATGGATAAAGATATAGGCCCAATTTACAAATGAAAGCATAGACTTTGTTCTGAGCGTTTTGAGGAAGATTGCCGTTATAAATATATAATTACTGCACATTTCAGTGAATGTGCTATATCAACATGAAAATTGTGAATCAATTCTATTTATTATTAAATATTTGTATCAGAGAGCAAGAATGAATCAAACCTTTTATCTTTTATCAAAATGTCCTTAAGAACTTGCAGAAAAGGTTTTGTTTATTAGTTTCTATTTTAAATATCAATAAAGAACTTACAGATAAATCATTCGTATTACTGCGACAAACCTTGAAGAGGTAACTTCAAGCAACTAGTCTTGGAAATTTGAATCTTACATACAACAGTCATAAATAGAAAAATTTACATCGGCTGAAGTTGTTTACACGAACTGCAAAGATAATTACATATACCTACACATTACTAATTATTATTCCCTATTAAAATTTATTTATTATGAAAATATATAAAGTATAACAAATATTTATTTCTACTATATATTGGAAATTAACAATAATTTAGTGTTCACATCATGTTAAAAAGATTAAGAATTTACATGGTCGGCACAATTTTTCCAAATACTTATTGTAACATTTGTAATTGCTTGTGTCAAACGTTCTCATGTAAGTGATATTCTGAAAGGGGATTTTTTTTAAGCAACTTCATCTTATGTATCAATTCAGATCCTATATGAATTATTCTTAATTGCCTATCTTTATCGGTATGGCTATTTAATCCTACAGGTTTTCAACAAAGCTTGTCGTGCACTCATTATACTTGTGTCAATCCAAACTTTTTCCCATATTCTCCACCAGATATTTTCACCTTTTTCTATTAGTACAGGATTCTTTACGTTTGATAAATATTTCTGAAATATAACATGTATATGAACATGTGGTAATATAATTAGTATTTAATTAACACTTACTTGAAATTAATGAGTCAATTCTAGAATATGTGTGAGTTGTCCACTTCATTTATGGTATGAACTCATCTATAGTTATTTTTGCAATGATATTAATTGTTGAATGTTTGATTTTTCCACTGACGTACAGTATTTTTGACATATTCATCAAATTCAAAGTTTCAAATGCATGATCACTTGTTCCTTAGGTCTTATATCGTCTGATCAATGCATACTCATGTTGTACATAAAAGTATGGATTTTATTTAATAACACAATAAAGTATAATAAACCAAAGTAAAAATGTAAGATTCTAGGTTATGGCTTGGCTATAAACATAAAATGACGTTTTGTCAAACTTATTTTCCCATGTTAAACTTGCCTACGCAAGAACAAATGAAATACTTTAAAAACATACGCCATTTTGGCGCGATATTTGAATCACTCCTTCTTATTCTGAGACAAGGTTATAGCTAATATATATATATATATATATATATATATATATATATATATATATATATATTAATACAATAATCTGTGCCACTCCCATGCGATTCTAGCAGATTCTATATAATTGATATAGGTCTCACCGCATTTTGTCTATATTGCGCGACTGTGTCACAACGATTGATTATAATATGTATAGGATATTTTTTTCAAGATGCCTTCGTTGAAATATTGGTTTACAAACATTTATGTTTCAAAATTGATTTGTATTAGAAAATTCGAATATGATTTAATTTTCTACCTGTGTTGAACATATTTTCTATTTCTAATTCATTTAATTTCTACTAATCTTAGCTGTCTTACTCTGCCAATTAAAAACCCACATTCGTGGAAAATGTTACATGCAATTAGTATGGTGTCAAAGGTATCAAAATGTCAATGAAAGCATTAAATGAAGGGTAAGACCTGCATCCTTCATTTAATGCTTGCTGCTAACCAAGTTTTTTTAATTAAAAACTTGTGATATAAAAAAAATGTTACATTATTTGACTATATAAGTAGTACATATATACATTTGAAAAATAAAATCAAATTATTTTAATACATAAATCCTGAAGACTGGAAAATAATTAGTATAGATAACCTCTAACATAAATGAAGTGAAAAACATAGTAGGTATCACAGTTCACTATGACTGTAAATTTGGATTTTGTTAGAAGTCGGAAAAATTAAAAACCTGTATTGTGTGAAGCAGTAGCACGAATATTTAACCGTAACGCTTAATATGCGATAGCCATGTAATTAAGGTGAAGATAAACTATCATACATTTATGAGATTAGTGTCAATATTATTTTATCAAGTCGGAGTATATCCATTAAATTTATTGAATGTTACCGATCATTGAAACGTGTGATTTTTGATGAGATTGCAGTCTGTTTTTACTAGCACAGTTGGTTGGCTCACGGTCGGGGTGTGATTTTTATCTTTATTTCATTATACCGGCTGAATCATTAGTAGCCGCTTCTTCGATTGCTCTTTTATGTTTTAAATAAAAGAAAAAACAATTAGTGGAAGATCCATGGTTGCTTGTGGCACATATTGTAAAAATACTTTAAGCTCTGGCGCACTTCCGGTTTCACCGGAAATGCACGGAACTTAATTTTTTTAAATGACTCACTCTATATATTTTTGGATTTTCTTGTACTGCTTTAAATTGTCTGTTCAACTGTTCAATCTTTTTCAAAATTGAGCCAATAGTTTTTGAGTTATTAATTTTTTTTGAAAATATTTGACCAAAACACGTGTTCAGAAAAAAATTATATTCACATTGTTTTTAAAAGAAAAACATTAACTTTGGTGATGCTTGTAGTCAAGAAAATTCTGCATCATTTGGTAAAGTTGCACTCGACAATACCTCAAAAAACTTTGTTTTTTCAAAGCCTACTTCCTGAAATTTTCACATACCAAAAACTTATTTTTTTTTAATGAAACACCCAGTCTTTTATTGAGTCATTTTGTTCCTTTTTTTATTCTCTTTCATTTTTGTTAACAAAGTCCTATACCTATCTTTTGTAATTTTTGAGATAATCACTATAGGAGAAATTAGCAGTCAATTAAAGGACTACGGGTGCTGTTCTATGCACCCAAATATTCGTCCAATAAAGGCTGGAATGCGGCTGACTGCCTGAGTCAACTGTTAAAGAAAGTCGGTATACATTTATGTCAAACTTATAAAAGCATCGCTATTAGTTATCATCCAAATGAATTATTCTTATGAAGAGTGAATAGATATGATTGACGGTTTGGGGTGAATCTGAAAAAAACTCATTGCTAGCATCCAGATTTTATGCACAGCGATCCCTGGTAGAAGTCAACGGAAGCCAGAAACATTCGAAAATATAAAGTGGACGGTTTGAGTGAACAGAAAGCGTTGAATATGAAAGAAAGAGCGGGAAAAGCAATAACTGTTGAGGATAAGACATTTATGGTACTTGCGAGTGTAGTCGAACACCCCCATACTAGTACTACGAAAATTAGTCGTCAGTTAAATGTAAGTCAAATTTGAGAATCCAGAATAATTAGAAAATATGAAATTCACCCGTAGCATATTCATACACAGGGTTAGATAAAAGAAATTTTCAGAATCGCTTACATTTATGTCGATTGGCAGCTTTCTCAATTTTTTGTTGTTTACCAACGAAGCCACCTTCTATTAAAGATAAAACGTTCATCGTCACAATTTCCGTTATTATAACACTTAAAATTCCCCACTTTATCACACCTGTAAACTTTCAAAATCGTTGGTCATTAAAACTGTGGGAAGGAATAGTGGGTAGTTACATAATTGGACGTTATTTCTTTGATGAAAATGTTATTGGAGGAGAGTATCTTCGCTATCTACGGACGGATTTTCAAAACTTTTTGAAGGCATCTTCAAATATGTCAGTAAACATAACCTTTATTTTATTTCGATGTTAACCAACAGTGTCAAAAATGAAATACTGCAGCTGGATATTGCCGGAATTAAAAAATTGAAATGCGATGCTCTTCATTCTGTAAAATTATTACTTTTGGGATAGATGGATATAACATTTACTTTGTTTGACAGTTGACTAAGGAAGTGGGGCGCCATCCCTGCCTTCCATTGGTTGAACGAATATTTTGGTGCATAAAACAACAACGCTCGAAGTTCTTTAATTGACCGCTAATTGCTCCTATAGTGATTATCTCAGAAATTACAAAAGATAGGTGTAGGGCATTGTGAACAAAAATGAAAGAGGCTTTGAAAAAACAAAAGTTTTTTGTGGTATTGTCGAGTGCAACTTTACCAAATGATGCAGAATTTTCTTGGTTACAAGCACCACCAAAGTTAATGTTTTTGCTTTTAAAAACAATGTGAAAATGATTTTTTTCTGAACACGTGTTTTGGTCAAATATTTTCAAAAAAAATTAATAACTCAAAAACTATTGGCTCAATTTTGAAAAAGAAAAAAACATTCAAACAGACAATTTAAAGAAGTACATGAAAATCCAAAAATATATAAGGTGAGTCATTTAAAAAAATTAAGTTCCGTTGCATTTCCAGTGAAACCGGAAGTGCCTCAGAGCTAAAAGTATTTTTACAATATGCGCCACAAGCAACCGTGGATATTTCACTAATTGGTTTTTCTTTTATTTAAAACACAAAAGAGCAATCGAAGAAGCGGCTACTAATGACTCATCCTGTATATATATCACCAATAATTATTTTGACGAAATTTTAATCTAAACCTATTTAGATCTGAGCGAGGTTCGAATTCACGGCCTCTTTTCTCATTATGTTGGCTTGTATTTAATCCCATATTAACTCTCAATGAAGATGTACCATAATTTTTAATTGCAAAACGGTGTCAGCAGCGAAAATCATTCAAACGTACTTGAAAGTCATTGTTAAGGATACTTCCTTTTTTGAAAGCACCGTGATGTAAAACACAAATTGCGTTCAAATACACATTTATTTAAGTTCGGTGTGCGTCGATATGTCGGTGGTCGCTCTGCATTAAACATACGATTACATAAAGCTATATATACATATGAATATTGAGGAGCTCTAGACCACATATATATGCGCATATACCCAACACTGCAGTTCGTACGCATACATAGGAGGTCTCGGATCGCCTTCGATGCACAGTTCTGTAGCAGGGCCGGCAGGCAATGAACTCGACCGCTGAGACGGCATGTGCTTTGGACGCGCTCCGCATATGTATTCTCACAGTATCTTTAAATTCGCAAGTAAGAAATACATTAAATATGATGATATAATTAAAAGTGAAAAATAAAACATACATTCCAAAAATAGTATACATAAAAACAAAGAAAAACATTCGTATATAAAAACAAGAAACAAAATAAAATAAAAGATGTTAAGTTCTTAACAGACACTGCTTTTAATTTTCGGCATTGTTCCATAAATATTCCTCTATTTCTGTGTGGATACGTATTGTGGGATAGTTCAATTATTTTTGTAAAGTAATTTTGTGAGAATACATTTTTCTTTATTCAAAACTGTGCATGCTCATTGTTAATTGTTTGTAAATATCAACCAAAGAATCTTCTTAGTTCTTAGAAAAGCATTAATTTTCATTATTTTGTTTTTAGGGCTCTATACATAACAATTTTTAAACATCTTTTGTTTGTTGGCGGACGAGCGTGTTATAGAACGGCTCTAGAATTTTGTAAATTACTCCTATCTTTAGATCCTGACGGTGACCCTTTAGCAGTGAAATTAGCTGTAGATTTCTACGCAATAAGGGCTAGGGAATTTACATGGTTGATAGATTTTTATGAAGAATGGGAAAATTCAAAAAATCTCAGCCAGTTACCCAACTTTGCATTTTCGGTAGCTGTAGCTCATTATCATATTTCCAACGAAGACACCACGGCCGCAGATTTACTTCTGCAAAATGCTATATTAATGTTTCCAGGAGTCCTAAAGCCTCTATTAGAAAAATGTTCAGTTCAACCAGATATTATAGTTAGTACACATACTTATTTCGAATCGAAGTAAGTCGTTTTTTGTTCTCTATTATTATAAAAGTACATATATTCATTAATCTTTCTTACAGACAATCTCCAGCTTTAACTCAATTAATTTTATTGTACGTGAATCGCAGTTATCATATTTGGAAAGAAAGTGATTTGTTACCATGGCTAGAAAAGAATGTGCATGAGGTATTAAATAAAGTTGATAAGTCTGATTCTATTGTAAAAGAATATGAATCGAAACGAACGAAGAGATATCAAGGCCCTATGCCGAGAAGTATTTGCAGGCATATAATATTGTCTGATATTAAAGGAGTTTCTCCATTACCAGAAGTAAGTTCTAAATAGATTTACATAGGTGTTTACAGTCACTTTTACTTTTTTTTTGTAAACTTAAATATGAAAATGAATACATACATATATAAATTAAACTTCATATATACATTTTGAAAGTATTTCTCAAACAGATAATTAGCTGTGATAAGTGCCCTTCAAACATATTTTTTATATCTTGATGAAGATCAAATTCATTTGACGTCAAAAATTGCTGCTGTATTAAAAAACAATCTCGGCCTGCATTTTCATTCAATTTTTTCCCCATAGTTTGAGTTTTTTTTTATAAAAGCTGATATTTTTACCATTGACAAAAGGTGCATATTTTTGCCTGCAGAGAGAGGTTAATTGAATTCAGCTTTTCAAAAATGTCACATAAATATGCCAGTTTCAATAAAATATCGGCATCAGCAAAATCTTCTGTATCTATGTATCCTTTCTCTTTAAGGAAAAATGGGAGTGCTTAAGACCACACGGCAGAAGTGAAAACTTCATCAAGGCGAGGTTAATAATACGAAATACAACTTTTTTTTTTCGTTCTATATTCATTTACTTTTCCATTTTCGTTCTATATTACATTTAAAAAATATATATTTATTATTATTGTGTATACATTATTCTAGTACATTTCGCTCGGTTTGATCAAGTTTTCACTTCAAAAATTCATACGTACGCATATATATATATATATATACATTTATTTGGTTCTTTACCACAATATTCTATATATATATATATATATATATACAAAAAAGAGAAAAATATTGGGTAAATTCCGCTGTAGAGCAACCGTAGACACGTGTTTCTGACTCATTGGTCGTCATCGGTACGGTGTAGCCAACACCGTACCGATGACGACCAATGAGTCAGAAACACGTGTCTACGGTTGCTCTACAGCGGAATTTACCCAATATTTTTCTCTTTTTTGTATTTCATGTATCCGCAATAATTCCTTTTATTTATATATATATAAATATAAATAGCCAACTTTATGACATCAAGACGCAAAATTGTTCGTATCTCTTTGACATCCGTTAACGTTGTGACATCAAAAATCGGATGTCACAGAGAATTCTATGCTAAATCGTCGTGTAATATCTGTGAGACAGTGAGGACAAAGTTTCAGATGGACGTTAAAATACACTGATTTAAGAGCGATTATGTATATTTAGTTGTGGTGTGTATTTTGTAGGGGGCGCGCAAGAAAGCTGGTGCTGTATATTTTATATACAATATTCCGATATGCTCAGTCGATTGCGTGACATCCATGTGTTCACAGCGTATATTGCTTCTCATTTAGCGCACTCTGTGTAATCTGAAATTTGGCAATAGCGCTACTAGGTATATGGTGCTTTTAATCTTACGTTTTAAGGAAAGTAATTGCATGTTTTAGTGCTTATATTAAGAGGGGCGTTTACCTATCGAAAATTAAGGCATCGCCGTTTCGCGTTTTTTGAATTTATTTTGTAATTTTAGAATCTCAAATTTGGGTTAGTGGTGCAAAAGGCATCAATTTATAATGTCAAAGTCCGTTTTTGTACTAATTTATTTTCTTAAGAAAACTATGTGTTTTAGAAATAACCACAAAAATGCATGAATTTGATTAGTGTCTACTAACTAAGGTTGGTACACAAAAGAAAAAAAACAACCTCTACGCGCCAGCTGCACATTTGATGTAGGTACGATATAAAGAAAAAATCAAATTTATGTAATTATTTTTAAAGATAAAAAACATTAAACAGTAAACCTTGTCACACACATTTCACACAAAGGTTTTACGCGTGGTCTATCCCCACTTTACGGTATCTCTACCGGTCCCACCGAAGACGAAAATCTATCGGAATCGGTTGGCTATTGCAGACTTAAATGTGAGTGACAGTTTAATTACAAACTGTCACTGGCATTTAAATATCATATATACCTATAATATTCGAGTGTAGAATAAATATAATAGTTATGGGCACGCGAAAATTGGCTTATTATAAAACATCAACAACGTCAACAGTTCCGTACTCATTCCTTATACATATGTTTCCCATGTATAGTATTCCTTAATCTATGAATAAAACCGAAGGGCTGTAATGGAAACCGAATATCGTGTAGCTTCACTTACTCACATCCCCTTGCGTCTACCCGTTCCGCGAGTAATTTAAGTTGCATAGGTTTCTATTTGTTGGTAAATGCCCATCTTAAATGATTTTGTTTGCAATTAAAAAAAAATAGGAATATAACGAATTTTTTATGTGGCTCCTTTGAATGACATATTTAATTTGATAGGCTTTTTAAGTGATTCGAATCATTCCGATTTTGAGAAATCTAAACCATCCCCTCAATACACCGAACTTCAGCATGCAGCAGATAGGTACAAATACACAGCATAATCTCCACCAAAATAAAATAGAGGAGGGCCAAAGTGTATTTAACGAGCTTGGGGAAGTTAAATTTTGAAGTAAAAATAAAAACGGAAGTCTTAAAAGGGATAAAAGAGAAAATTGTGTATACTGTGAGATGAATGTTACCATATTTTGCACGGCATTTGATTTGTAATCACAAGAAATTTGAAGTTGTTAAAATAATATCCCTTCCAAATAATTCTAAAAAAAAGAAAATACTTGCTTGACGAACTTCGAAAAGGGGGCCTCTTTGCCTCTCGCTCTCTCTCTCAATAATTTTCTTAACTTCTAGGTAACTTTATAAATTAACTTGGGGAACAGGGATTTATAAATCCAGTGAGAAGACCAAATTATGAACATCGAAAAAAAACCTCTGATTATTTACCTTGCTCTGGTTGCAAAGGCTTCTTCACACGAACCTATCTTCATAGGTACACGAAAATGTGGTCTAAAAAGTGTCAATAAAACGATTCAAAACATGCACAGGCATGAGAAGAAGAAGGGTCTTTATATGCCTGAACAAAATTATTTTGAAGATTTAGAGTTAAATGTATTTCCACATATGCAATCTGATGATATTACAAACTTGTCTTGAAAGACTTTCTAATTAAGCACTACAGTCAAACATATTATAGGTGCCACGACATGTTTCTCAGCGCATACGGGAATTGGCAAGATTTCTAAAAACGTTGCAAGACAGGAAACCAAAATTATATCAGTTAGAAAATTATTTGAAACCATGTTACTTTGATCATCTAGTCGATGTTACTAATGAAATGTCCGGTTATTATCCAGATAGAGATACCTACGTTTAAAAGTCCCTCACTTGTTTTATGATGGGCAACTGTCCTCAAACAGGTTTGCAATATTATAATATTTTTTGCTACCACGGAAAGTGATTCAGTTAAAAATAAAGAAATAAAAACTTTAAAGCAAATGATAGAAACTCAATTCCGCATTTATGTTTCTACTAATGCAAACAAGAATTTATCTTCCAAGACTTGGAAAAAAAGAGGTATTACATTAACAGAAGATGTCATAAAAATGAATGAATATGTTGTTCAGGAAGAAGAGAAATGCTCCAACGTGTTAGAAAGCGATTCGGATAATTTATCAAATATTCGCAATTTAACATGTTATTCTATTAAACAGAAAACGTTCCGGAGAAGCTCAAAGAATTAAAACAGAGGATTATTTAAGAAAAGAGGATGAATCGGGAGTTAAAGATATTTATCAATCGCTGACAGTAACGAAGAAAGTTTTAATTAAAAATACAAATTCGGGGAAAGAAAGGTAAAGCTGTACTGTATTCTTTACCAATGCAGAAGCATACAGTTTTATTGAAATTCAGGGAATTTGTGGCTTCTTCAAATCCTTATCTTTTTGCCAATCCAAGTAGTGAAGATAGTTTTTTGTGGTCGTACAAAATACTGAAGAAACTTGCTATTGCTTGTAATATAGTAAATATTGAAACTATAACAACAACACTAAGAAAACATTTTGCGACCATTGCACAGCTAATTTCCATGGAAGGAATGGAAGGCCATGGAACAGCTATCAGTCCATTTTGGTCATGAAAAGGCTCCTACCTAAATTATTATAGAAAACCTGATAAACTGCAAATTGCTGACGTATCTAAACTTCAGCTTCTGGTGGAAAAAAAACTTTAGAACGTATTGATCTTGACATTCCTGATCTTCATGACACCAATTATAATATATCCCTTAATAAAAATAGCAAAGTAAACACGAAATTAAAAATGTGAAGAAGTTGAATGAAAAATCTGATGATAACGTGCAGGTGTGAGTGGTATGTAAAACATCAAAATATTGATTTTTTTTTTTGCCCTTCAAGAATGTTTCTTGAAGAAACCGTCGAACTTAGAAGATCCTCAAGAAGAAGGTGAAAGTGATGTCACCGAAACGTCAGGAAGAAAGATGTCCTTATCAGGGCAAAATCATCCAAACGCGGCGAAATATCCCGAAGAACAACGCTTCAACAAACGACCGCGAAAATATTCGAAGAAATATATATATATATATATATATATATATATATATAAATAGACGATATGATAATTCTCATACGAGTACCCGCGCTGGTCTAATGGTGACGTGCCGGCCTCATACCCGGGCGGCTCGGGATCGCATCTGCACGCGGACAAGAATTTTTCAGAAAATAAAAATACAATATTTCGCGTATTTATTCTAAATTTCAATTTAATTGAAATTAAATACCGCTAGTTAGTGTACAAAGCCGAGCGTGAAACGGTTGCCGAGCGAGTATAACAGAGACCGGCAGAGCCGCGTTAATTATATCTCTCTCGCTTCCTTAGTCGACTCGACTCGAGTAGACTTTACCCGAACGAGCGTTACATTCCGAGCGTGACGGCTCAGTCTCGTTCAGTGCCCAACAATCAATGCATCAAAGCGCCCATAGAAGTTTTCACTTCAATAAAAATTTCTTGTCGCAATTCAAAGGTATGAGAAAAATCATTACCACGAGAGAGCCAACGTGCACACAGTTTTTTTAAAAAACCTTGCTTTCAATGGACGTGATTTTATAAAATTTATCACATTCACCACACATTCTATCACCTGATTCAGTGCAGGACTCAGATGTTTTGACGCAAGCGCTACTCTATGAGTAATGCAATGGTCCACAGTGCATTTGGCGATTTCCTTAGAATACGTGTCTGTAACCCTCCATAGCAGCCAGATATGGAGTGAGCTCCATCAGTACAGACACCAACGCACTTAGGCCAATTCAAATTATTTGCAGATATGAATGTATCAAGAATCTCGAACAGGTCCTGAGCCTTCGCTCGTGCAGTGATATGTTTACAAAACAGATCTTCTTTAATGTTATTACCATCTATAAACCGTACATAGCATATCAAATGAGCTTCCTTATTATTATCCGTAGCTTCATCTAGTTGCAATCCAAATTCCCCTCCTTTAATTTTTTCAATTAATTGATCGTCGATATATTCCGCCATATGTTGTATTCTCCGACCAGTTGTGTTATTGGACAAAGGCACTTTTAAAAGCAGACTTACCAACAATCATGTTCACCATATCTACAGCAGCCGGAAGAATAACTTCTTCTGCGACGATATAAGCCTTCTTACTCTTAGCGATTCTGTAAGCCACCTTGTAAGATGCTAGTAAAGCCTTTTTTGGTATAGATTCAGTCTTACAAAATGTATTTTGTGGTTGTTTCTGTCTTTTAACTTCTTGGAAAAAAAATTACGAGGTTTGCTAACCGTGCTGTGATGATTAGCTTCTAAATGACGCTTCGATTTACTTGGAAGCATACACTCCGCAGCCAAACCTTTCCTACACAATTGCGGTCTCTCGTCACCATTAATTTCTGTTGACGTAAAATCAAACTCTAAATAACCGTCAATATACGATATTTTGGTTTTTTCACCATCATGCCATTGGTTGAAGACATACTTTCTTTACCTGCTTTATTACTGTTTAAAAATTTATCTATCATTAATGATAGGAGTGCAAAAATTCACAAAACTATTTATCAGCCGCTGAGTTCAATTTCACTAGACTGACTGAATCGAGTCGGCAACGCGTGCTTATATGCTTTCCGTAAGATCTTTCAGAATAGTCCAAATCTGTCGTGAGGGGTCTACGCACTATGACGTGTCTAGCGACATCGAAAACAAACAAAATACATAAAAAATCTAGATATTTTCAGTTCCTTATTTTGTTTTTTGTTTAGTTAGGCCAAAGGTCTTGGTTCAATTAATTATGGAGCATTTACAATATTTTGCGGCGCTCCTGTGAAGAGGCCGCGGCGCACAGTTTGGGAACTACTGGATTAACCCATTAGTGTATTAGTGCGTATTTTATAATTACTATATGTAATTTCAACACAAGATGTCGCTAGGTAGTACTAAAATCAAGGCCAGCTGTGTCTGATATCGCTGCGCGATATAAGGCCGTCACATAACTTCAATTTACATTGATGATTTTGATTCTTGTAACCTCAAAATATTATCCGTATGTGGCGCCATGTAGTAGTACCCAAAAGAAATAATTTCTGAATTTTTATTGAAATAAACTTTAAAATAACACTTTAAACATTAACTTTAAAGTGGGTAATTAATATTAATAATTTTAAAATAATTAAAAAAGTGTTGCTGATAATATAATTGTTGGGTAGTGTCAAGAATTACAATTTTACTTACGTTTCTAACTTTTTGTAACAATTCAAAGGGCAACACTAATTAGGATTCAATTACGTTGTAAAGTGTTTGTTTAACGTGATCGCTGCTTTCAACAGTATTCGAAGATTTTGAAGTTTTACTATTCCACATCGCAATATTTATTGCCTTATAAAATATTCAACCACTCTGGCATCGGTGCTATAATTTGCACCTCCTTTAAGCTTAACATGTGGTCTACAGAATCGCAACTAAATGATCTTGTTAAGACAAAATAATGTTGCTGTACAGTATACTCAAATATTACAATAAACTGATATGCATGCATGTACACTTATTAAAAGAAATATAGAATATTTCCAAATGACATTGGTTAAGAAGGTAATATTCAGTACCCTCTTTTTTCTGATGTACTTTTTTCTATTTTGTCTCTATTACAATTTGCTAATTTAGTTACTTACAGTGATGCACTCTTTGGTGCTGCCTATACCAAATCCGTTAGTATTTCTACACACACACTTCAAGACAGACCAAAATTTGCTTATAACACTAATCAGTTTCTTGTTGGCACTTCTCA
Source organism: Amphimallon solstitiale (assembly GCA_963170755.1). Lineage (NCBI taxonomy): Eukaryota > Metazoa > Arthropoda > Insecta > Coleoptera > Scarabaeidae > Amphimallon > Amphimallon solstitiale. The sequence goes on from OY720675.1 coordinate 79,290,373, forward strand.
ACCTTATGATAATAACAAGGAGCATTATTGGTAATAATTAAATAACTAGAGCATTTTAAAATTACAATAGCATCTTTATTTATTCAACAGGCGCAAGTCTAATTACAGAACAAAAATTGACAATGTTCAAATATTCATAATAAATCCACTTGTATCCTTTTTAAAATTGTTCAGCCCTCAAATACCTTAGAGTTCACATGCGTAATGTTAATATTAAAGACCAACAGCCCTATTCATAATGAAAGTTAGTGGCTACTAAGATCCGACTAACACGCTACTAAAAAAAGTCGTAATCATAATCGTATTTAACAGCGTAGTAGCCAACTAAATTGTTAGTAGCGTGTAAGGGTATGTTTAAAGTTACAGCTCACCGTTAAAGCTAACCTAAAAAAACAAATTGGTACGAATAAAAATAAACACATTTGTCAGACTTCTTTTAGATCCAGGATTATAACTTGTTAATTGAATACATTGAAATGGAAACATTTACAGTTGAAAAAGATCCGCGATATGAACATTCAAAATGAAATTCAATATCATGCTATGAAAATGAGATTGTTAAAAGAGAAAAAGGAAGGAATGAGTGTATAAAGATATTTTTATATTTAGACTTTATTTTAAATAAAACTTACTTATGATAATAGGTGCTTTTATTTAAAATGTCTCATTATGTGCTAATCTAATGCTTAAAAATATTGCCAACATTATCATTAATAAAATCATTTTAAATCATTATCCACATTATCAATCTAATTCCATACAAAGTTAATGAAAGTGAGGAGATATTTTTTTTAATGTAAAGATTCCTCTGTTTGCAATTTTTCCTTTTATAATATTCATAAAGGATATTATGCTACTATCGATGCCCTTGTTGTGTCCAGATTAATGAAAAAAGCATGCAAATTTATTCATAATTTCAAATGCTTTTTAAAAGACATTTCTCCTTGTTATATGGAGTCTTATATTTTAACACAGGACTTGTTAGTGTTCGTGATGGAGTTAACAGATATCTTGAACATGCATATCAATTATCACTAATCAAAATACCTTCTATATCTCCATTCTGAAATCATACTAATATCACCTAATATTGTTTACATTTTTCTTAGCATTTAATATTAATGAAGAATTACTTCAAATCTCCTGTTTAATGAACATTTGTTCCAAATTCTCTAAGTCGGCGGTACAGTCTTTTTACCTTGCAAGTGTATCACAAATCCTTGCCTTAGCATAGATTATTATTAATGCAAAATATAAAAATAAACTATATATATATAATTTAATGAGTAGTACCTATAACGTCTTTCCACCTATTGATTATCATGTTTGTAACTTATTTTACTTAATTCTACATATATTTTGTATAGAAATTCTATTATTATTGAATTATATATTTCCAGTGGATTAAGCCATTTCTAGAGCATTTTTGGATTTAGAGCCCCATTAACTTGACCTTCCTCAACTTCTTGTTATTCTGCTCTAACATGTATTTGTTCATAATCTATGAAAACTTTTTCTGCTATACATACAATTTATATATAATCGTACCTTCTTATTTTGCAGATTTTAGTTAATCTGAAATTGTAAATTCTAACCTTTCAATATTTGGTTTCTATCGTGATTACCGCAAATTTAAATTTGTACATCAGTGCGCACGATCGTTCTTCATATTACCCTGTTGCCATATGCATTTTTCTATTAACATCCTACTACTTACGAGCCACTAAATAAGCGTTTATGAATAAGGCAAATTAATAGCATCTTAGTAGGATGTTAGTAGCTACTTACTAGTAGCGTACTAACACCCTATTAGGGTGATGATTATGAATAAGGCTGCAAATAACGTCTGCTTCACTTCAGCCCTGCAATTTTTCCATTAGAATTTTATACATTTACAAATATTAAGTTATAAATTTAACCTAAAAATGCAAAAAATTATAGCTATTTACCAAGAATTATCCTTATATTACATTTCGAATATTCAATGCTCATTTTCCGTAGTACTTCATTACTTGCCCTTTATCACAGACTATGTTGGTAAGAACTAAATGACCCAGAACAGCCACGTTTTTTTCCGTGATAAAACTGGATATATAGTTTTCTATTAGTACTCGACGTAACTTCTAAAATATATTGATAGTAAATATGTAGCACACATTAAATGAAAGGATTCAATATGTGTAGTATTTAAATAAATGTCATATCGACAATAACAAGTTAGGTTGGTAACTCATTATAATGACACGAGATTTTAAATACTTGCAGCCTTATTCATAATCATCACCCTAATAGGGTGTTAGTACGCTACTAGTAAGTAGCTACTAACATCCTACTAAGACGCTATTAACTTACCTTATTCATAAACGCTTATTTAGTGGCTAGTAAGTAGTAGGATGTTAATAGAAAAATGCATATGGCAACAGGGTAATATGAAGAACGATCGTGCGCACTGATGTACAAATTTAAATTTGCGGTAATCACGATAGAAAGCAAATATTAAAAGGTTAGAATTTACAATTTCAGATTAACTAAAATCTGTAAAATAACAATTATATATAAATTGTATGTATAGCAGAAAAAGTTTTCATGGATTATGAACAAATACATGTTAGAGCAGAATAGCAAGAAGTTGAGGAAGGTCAAGTTAATGGGGCTCTAAATCCAAAAATGTTCTAGAAATGGCTTAATCCACTGGAAATATATAATTCAATAATAATAGAATTTCTATACAAAATATATGTAGAATGAAATAAAATAAGTTTCAAACATGATAATCAATATAGGTGGAAAGATGTTATAGGTACTACACATTAAATCATATATATAGTTTATTCTTATATTTTGCATTAATAATAATCTATGCGATGCTAAGGCAAGGATTTGTGATACACTTGCAAGGTAAAAAGACTGTACCGATGACTTAGAGAATTTGGAACAAATGTTCATTAAACAGGAAATTTGAAGTAATTCTTCATTAAAATTAAATGCTAAGAAAAATGTAAACAATATTAGGTGATATTAGTATGATTTCAGAATGAAGATATAGAAGGTATTTTGATTAGTGATAATGAATATGCATGTTCAAGATATCTGTTAACTCTATCACAAACACTAACGACAAGTCCTGTGTTATAACGACAAGTCCTGTGTTAAAATATAAGACTCCATATATCAACGAGAAATGTCTTAAAAAGCATTTGAAATTATGAAGAATAAATTTGGTTGCTTTTTTCATTAAACTGGACACAAGGGCATCGATAGTAGCAATATCCATTATGAATATTATAAAAGGAAAAATTGCAAACAGAGGAATCTTCACATTAAAAAAATATCTTCTCACTTTCATTAACTTTGTATGGAATTAGATTGATAATGTGGATAATGAATTAAAATGATTATTAATGATAGTGTTGGCAATATTTTTAAGCATTAGATTAGCATATAATGAGACATTTTAATTAAAAGCACCTATTATCATAAGTATGTTTTATTTAAAATAAAGTCTAAATATAAAAATATCTTTATACACTCATTCCTTCCTTTTTCTCTTTTAACAATTTCATTTTCATAGCTGATATTGAATTTCATTTTGTATGTTCATATCGCGGATCTTTTTCAACTCTAAATGTTTCCATTTCAATGTATTTAATTAAAAAGTTATAATCCTGGATCTAAAAGAAGTCTGACAAATATGTGTTTATTTTTATTCGTACCAATTTGTTTTTTAGGTTAGCTTTAACGGTGAGCTGTAACTTTAAACATACCCCTACACGCTACTAACAATTTAGTTGGCTACTACGCTTAGTACGCTGTTAAATACGATTATGAATTTGACTTTTTTTAGTAGCGTGTTAGTTGGATCTTAGTAGCCACCAATGATCTAATACTATTATACTACTAGATGCAGTGTACGCTATGTCTTGCTGATTAGGAAGTGACCCACACCATAGGAGAAAGAAGGAAAATATATGAGCGTCGAAAGTTTGACAAGGATGAACAAAATTGACCGTTTTATGTGGGCAAAATTCAAATATGTTGCTATAGCTTGTAATGGCTTATAATGTTTAAAAGTATTATTTTGTTAAAAATATGCTATATTAAGAGGAAAGTAAAGGTATTGCAACTTTAATAATCAAAAAGATAAATAATTAAATATATATTATTAATATGGTATTAAATATATTCTGTTTAATAACATTTTAAAGGTATCTATGCTAGTTGCCATTCTTCATTAAGGAAAGAAAATTAAATAAATGACTTTTATCGCCAACCGTCAGTAAAGTGATGCGTTACCATAGCGTTTTACGGAGGTAAAAAAACACTTTATCGCCAACCGTCAGTAAAGTGATGCGTTACCATAGCGTTTTACGGAGGTAAAGAAACACTTTATCGTACTGTACAATAAAGTACTTTACCTGCCGCTAATATCTGTCAGCGTAGCCATGACTGATGACTTTAAAAATAAATCGTTTGTCACTGTAATAAACTGTCATAAGTTATTATATCTTTATTTCTTAAATTAACAATTTTCACGGTTGGCGATAAAATTTTGTATGCACCACGTCAGTAAAGTACCTTTACCGAACTCGTCTGTTACTCGCCGCGCTCGCTTCACTCGCTTGGCTCGTAAATCAGACTCGTTCGATAAAGTATCACTTTACTGACTTGTTACATAAATAACTATTATCGCCAACCGTCAGTAAAGTGATGCGTTACCATAGCGTTTTACGGAGGTAAAGAAACACTTTATCGTACTGTACAATAAAGTACTTTACCTGCCGCTAATATCTGTCAGCGTAGCCATGACTTATGACTTTAAAAATAAATCGTTTGTCACTGTCATAAACTGTCATAAGTTATTATATCTTTATTTCTTAAATTAACAATTTTCACGGTTGGCGATAAAATTTTGTATGCACCACGTCAGTAAAGTACCTTTATCGAACTCGTCTTTTACTCGCCGCGCTCGCTTCACTCGCTTGGCTCGTAAATCAGACTCGTTCGATAAAGTATCACTTTACTGACTTGTTACATAAATAACTATTATCGCCAACCGTCAGTAAAGTGATGCGTTACCATAGCGTTTTGCGGAGGTAAAGAAACACTTTATCGTACTGTACAATAAAGTACTTTACCTGCCGCTAATATCTGTCAGCGTAGCATGACTGATGACTTTTAAAAATAAATCGTTTGTCACTGTCATAAACTGTCAAAAGTTATTATATCTTTATTTCTTAAATTAACAATTTTAACGGTTGGCGATAAAATTTTGTATGCACCACGTCAGTAAAGTACCTTTACCGAACTCGTCTGTTACTCGCCGCGCTCGCTTCACTCGCTTGGCTCGTAAACCAGACTCGTTCGGTAAAGTATCACTTTACTGACTTGTTACATAAATAACTATTATCGCCAACCGTCAGTAAAGTGATGCGTTACCATAGCGTTTTACGGAGGTAAAGAAACACTTTATCGTACTGTACAATAAAGTACTTTACCTGCCGCTAATATCTGTCAGCGTAGCCATGACTGATGACTTTAAAAATAAATCGTTTGTCACTGTCATAAACTGTCATAAGTTATTATATCTTTATTTCTTAAATTAACAATTTTCACGGTTGGCGATAAAATTTTGTATGCACCACGTCAGTAAAGTACCTTTATCGAACTCGTCTTTTACTCGCCGCGCTCGCTTCACTCGCTTGGCTCGTAAATCAGACTCGTTCGATAAAGTATCACTTTACTGACTTGTTACATAAATAACTATTATCGTACTGTACAATAAAGTACTTTACCTGCCGCTAATATCTGTCAGCGTAGCCATGACTGATGACTTTAAAAATAAATCGTTTGTCACTGTCATAAACTGTCATAAGTTATTATATCTTTATTTCTTAAATTAACAATTTTCACGGTTGGCGATAAAATTTTGTATGCACCACGTCAGTAAAGTACCTTTACCGAACTCGTCTGTTACTCGCCGCGCTCGCTTCACTCGCTTGGCTCGTAAATCAGACTCGTTCGATAAAGTATCACTTTACTAACTTGTTACATAAATAACTATTAATGACTATGAGATAACTATATGATTTTGTTCTTCTAATAATACCTATTTTAGCATGTGTGATGATCATTCAGTTTTTATTTAAAACAGTAGTATTAGTAAAAATTTTTAAAAATCACTATACAGATATCAGTTGGAAATTTTGAATTGACCACTAGAATTTTTCAAAATATTACGTTCTGAAAAAATAAATATAGAAACTGACAGCTTTTCTTACAACTTCTGAAATATTCAAAATAAAAGACAATTAATGCTTAATTTTTTATTAAAATATATGTACATATAATTAATATGGATTAACAAATACGTAAATGGTAAATATGTGATCGAAGAAAAATGGAGAAAGAAATATTAAAAATACATAAAGCTAGAAAACAACTTGTATTATTTCGTGAGATGTTTTTTCTGTGACTAATTCAAATACTTCAACATTAGTTACATTTGGGGATTCTGAGCTATAAGGTAAATAGAACATTAAAAATATCTAGGTAGAATAATAACTACAAATAGAAATCTTACTTTAACAGTTCTTTGCTTGGTGCATCAGTAATTTTTAATCGTTGAGATCTGCTATTACAGGGAATTTTTCTCAAGTGAGCAGGAAAATTGAAAATACTTTGAATGCATTTTGGGGCAAATATTTTCTTCCATAACTTATAACAAAATCTTCAGGAACAAAATGCTCTGAACACAATCTTGAATATTTTGATGGCTTAAAATCCTTTTGTTTAGTACAAATTATCCACTGCTTGCATAGTACTTGATTAAATTGAAAACTAAAATTTTTTATATCAAATTTACAAATCATGTATTTTATTAAGAATAGTTAACCTGTGAAATGATACGTTCATTCCCTTTTCTGCCCTATTAGTACAACCATACGCTGCACATGACATTACCATTGTGTCTTAAATATGTGACTCCAAGCACTGCGAAGCTGGTATATATAATATTCAACAATTTAAAATATTTATTTCTAATTTTGTTACTGATAATAGCACTTTTAACCAAATATATATGACACTAAATCCATGAGAACAACACTGTTAAATTATAAGCTGAAGTTAACATTTGCCAATATTCTTGATGATTCTCAATTTATATACATTACCTATATGCCTATATGAAATAAAAATGAAATTCTTAAAATGTATCTAATTACAATCACAATTTTATAAATAAAAATAGTTGATTCAATCATCATGAATCCACAGTTGTCTTTATACTCGTATTTCTTTAAATAAAAATAAAGTCAGTGGTGTATGAAATAAAATCAATACTAGAAGAAATCTATTAATAAAATACATAATCCAAATTACCAAAAAGACAAATAAATATGTATAAATCAACAAAATTGAGAAAGTTTATATACAAAACAATGCGATATCGCCATGTTTTGCCCACAACTAACGGTTTTGTATATCTGTCTCCTTTGTATGTAGAGGTCAATTCCTCTCTCTCTACAGTCCATCTAGTAGTTCTATATTATTAGATCATTGGTAGCCACTAACTTTCATTATGAATAGGGCTGTTGTTGGTTATAGATATTTCTGATTCTTATAACCTCAAAATATTATCAGTATGTGGCGCTATCTATCCAAGGCATAATAAACTGCTTGGTAAATTATTTTTTTGAAAGGCATAATAATATATATTTTAAATTTGAGTTTTGAACATCAGCTTGACAATTCAATTTAAGGTAAGATTCTAAAAATGTTTAGGAAATGTATTATTTGTGGAGAAAGAAATGTTTCTTTCGAAATTCCAAGTAAGTCTTATATCCGAGGATTATGGATAAATATTCTTCAAGAATTTTGTGGTAATCTTATCAAAAAAGCACTTTTTATTTTTAAATTTTATATAAGAATAAAATAATCTGTGGAATAATGTGTTAAAATTTTGATTGTGAAAAACAATTCTATAAATGTTACTTTATTTTGTTCTACTGTCTTACCTTAATATATGCAAATAATCTTAATCTTATAACTAAAGTTTAAAATACTTTTTTAAATATATAGTCAATTGTAGCTGGAACATTAATTAAAAATTTAAAATGTAATAATAGAAAACAATAAATACTGAATACTTAATTTAATTCTTTATTATAGATACTACAAAACTGACTGACTACAGTGCTGTTTGCATAAAACATTTTCATGAAAATGATATTAACTGTTCAGGCAAGAAAATTAAATTAAATGAAGGAACACTGCCTTCCGTGTTTGTAAATTTTAACGTTCCACAAGTAAACTATGCATCAGTACATAAAATAATTTTTAGGGCTCTCATGAATCTAGCATTTCCAATGTATCTTCTCCATGTACTAGCTGCAGAGACGATTTTGTTGTAGTAACTCTAAATTCGTTCAAGTTGATTCCATCACTGAATTTGAGGTACCACTGCAAAGTTCTAAACCTGAAGTTGAATAGGACATCATCAATATCATAAAACCTTAAGTGAATTAAAGGACTTACAAGTTTAAAAGGAAAGAAATTCAAAATCGTTAACAGAATTAAAAACTATTTATGAAGGTTGTAAAGCTAATTATGGAAAAGCCATTTTTATAACAGATATTATAAAAAAATACTGTAAAAAAGCTCCTCGATTGTCAGAAATAGCTATTCGATTACATATGTACTATTTGGAGATTTACCTCTCCAAAAGGTTATGAATTTGGCAGGAAACATTTGATAAATTTACCTTCTAAAATGACAATCTCACGATATCTAGGTCCTTTCAATGGTGTTAATTCTTTAATCAAAGATAGATTAAATGCAGAAATTAATCAGCTAAAAAATCCTGTCGAACGTGTTTGCTCATTAGTAATAAATGACATGGCAATTAAAGAAAAAATGTTTTACTGCAGGTCTGAAGATTGTATATATGGTTTAAATAATTGCCAAAGTAATATCGTAGGCAAGGAACCAGACATAGCAAACAAAATGCTTTGTTATGTTGTCTATGGACTAAGTACCCCCTATGTAATACCTGCTGGGTATTTTTTTCATGCTTTATCATCGGAAAACTTTCATAAACTGACTCTTAACGTGTTGGAGCTTCTTTCTTCTATCGGGTTTATTGTTTTGAGACTTGTCACAGATAATTTTGCAGCAAATGTAAAACTTTTCAAAATGCTAGGTAATGGATCACTTCAAAATTCTCTTCTACACCCTTTTTTAGCACCACTACCATTGTTCTTAAGTAGTAAGTAGTAAGTAATAAGTGCGTTAAAAAAAGAATATTTAACAAGAAAGACCTTGACTTTTACTTCGCATAAACCTCATACACTAATGGGTTAATATATAACTTTAATGAATTTTAATACACTTTCTAAAACCAATGGCATACTACTTACATTTGATATATCAACAACATAAGTCTTCTGGGTTGAAACCGCGTCGTCGTTCTGCTTCTACTGCTGCGATTACCTGAAGCGAAGACAACGCGGTTTCAGCCCAGAAACCAATAAGGTATCAACGACAACCGTGGAAGTCTACGACTTAGATAAACCTACAGCTCACAATGCCCATAATGTAAAATAACTTTAACGAGAAATGAAAAATACTAAATGGACTCATCAAATTATACATTGATGTGAAAATTTGCGTTTTTGTTTTTAAAAATAATTATTTTTGCTGGTTAGGTTTGTAAAAATCTGTTATATTATAAGGTACACAAATATTAAAGCTATAAATGTCTTGGAAACACATTTTATAGAAAATCAAGTTCCATATTTTATTAATTATTAAGGAAATCTAAGATAATTCTACAGAATTTATTATCTCACAATAATTAAATTATCTTCTTAATATTTCAGGACTTTTCTGGTGGTGTTCTTACTTTTGATCCTCTCCCCCCAGCGGATTCTATTAACGTTTATACTAGACCAAAGAGGCCGAAGCCAAATACCGCAAATTCCAGTGCTGTTGGAATTTTTTTTAGATCTTTATTACCAAATTTTAATCCTAACGATATTCCAGGCAATTTATTAGAGTAAGTTTTTTTTTTAATAAATATAGAAAAAAGATATTTTAATGGATCTACTTTTTACTTAAACATATTTAAAATATATTTTCTATATTACAGTGAAGAGGATGGCGCCAGAGCACTTCCAGATGGCGAAGTGAATGATGGAGCAGGTGATCTCAGAAGAAGTGTTGCTTCATTAGTTGGTGCAATGAGGGATTTGCTAAGCAATATAAGAATTCCAGATGTACCAAATGATGCCGATGTAGATGAAAATGATGAATCAGATGAAGAGGACGACCATAATAATTACTTAACATAGATGTTGCTTATTGATCTATTGATTAATATGTGATGTATTGTTAATATATATATGATTATATCCTAATATAAATCTACACATTTTAAGACTTATATTTGTTATAATAAAATAGATTATGATTATGTTACAATGGATTTAGTTTGGTTTTTCAATATAGGTGTACTCTATTCTGTTTGCCGAATAAATGGAAATTTCGAAATTCTGCGGCAAACATTTTTTATATATGTCTTGTACACATAAATTAATATAAACAGTGGGTACTGTAAGTAATCTAGAGGTCGGTAATATATCACACGCGTAGAAAATGAGGTGAGTACACACTACTTTCTTATACGCATCTCAATTTCTTTATAGAAAAGTTGTAAATTACGTTTTAGTTTTAATAAATCTGTGCGAAATGCACAATTTGCGATATATTTCATAAAACTGCTTCTTGATAACAGCGAATTATTATTTCCTATCTCAATTTTTAATATGTTTCTATACAAAAGTTCCTCCGAAAAGAGGTACCTCTACTGACCCGACCAGTCCACTGTTAGAAAACGCTTGAAGGGTTGGATGCAAAATTTAGCATCTAAAGGCCGGGCTAAGCAGTGACGTATCGTCATAAATCATAACAGATGCTGGCGTGTACACTCGGAGATACTACATTCACCTGTTTGATATACCTAATATAAACTAACACTTTCATCAAGTAAGCATAACCAGCATTCTAAAGCAAAGAGTGCGATAGCATTACTGGCAGAACTAGTGGAACGCAGAACGATATAATCTGGTCACAGGAAAATTGATAATAACGGCGAGGTTACCGGTTTAAATGCATAAAATATGAGTTTCGGTAAAAAAAAATTCTTATCTTAACAATAAGAAAATATATAATTGTACTGAATTTCAATATGAGGCACTAGAAAATGGAACAATGTAATTAAAAGACAAAATAAATTATATTTATATATTTTTTATTAATATTGTATAACACCTTGAGCATTAATTTTGCACGTGTAGGGAAGAAAAACACAAACTTTGGTTAAAAAATATTTATTTGTGCAAATATATTCCAATATAACGAAGAGTCCTACTACTATTTAAAAATGTTAATAAGTATTATAGGTAGGTATCTAGAGTTTTTATAAAAAATCAACTATATGCGATATATAATTCTATCAAAGAATTATGTCTACATTCAAATAAAAAATAGTATATACTTGTATAACAAGGATAGCATAAGCGAATGCATGTGTTTCCAGTGTGATGCAAGCACGACATGCAATTCATGGAATTTATTTGAGCAAGACAAAGACGGTGTGATTACATGCGCTGTATTATACATTTCCCTTTAGCGTTTTGACATTTCTAGTAGTTTGATTTCGTTTCACAATTTCTTTATTTGATGTAAATAAATTGTATTTATTGTTTCTTTTGTACCCACGTTATTTCTGAATAAAGTTATATTATCATTTCTATTTTGGCATATGTTAAATATAGTACATTAAAAGACTATTGAGTTTATATTACATATTTTTAATTAATGATAAAGTTGATTATCTAATTATACATAACCTAAAATTAGGTCGATCAATCTAACCGGAAAACGTAGATTACATCATTATAATTTCCATGTTCATTTTATAGTTTACAGTACTTATGATGGCGAAGTATTGATTTGAATCATACAATATTTAAAAAAATGGTGCAGGGATTATCTTTGCTGAATTCAAGTGTATATATTATTTTACAAATAAATAGATTTTATTCAGTAAATCCAAAAAAAGAACGAAATTTCAAGTTGAAAACATATGCGGGTGTATTTGAAGATGATCAGCTTAAAACGATAAACAATTGTCAAATAAATATTTAAATATCATAAACTATAGCAATCTAAGTTCTCATAGCTACTCTCCTGTAGGAGATCTCGAGATTTTTGATTTGAAGTCGCCTGATACCGAAAAAGTGGTTTTTGTTAACATATCTCTATCTGTCTGTGTGTGCGACCACGATACGGCCGAATGGCTACATCTATAAATACATAGGTACCAAACTTTATATTTACGAGTATAATCTTCCTCTTGAGATCTGATTGGATATTCAGTAAAATCGGACCGCAAACAGTAGTATACAGTAAAAAAATCAAAATTTAATAATATCTCGTCAACTACTAAGTTTAGACAAATTACTAAAGAATACACAAGCACTTGAAAGTGAATTTTAGAAAGATTTTATAAAGAAAGTTTTTTGAAACTCTTACCAGAATTGGTCTTTTTGTCTTAGCGAAAAACAGTTTTTTTGCAAAAATACCTAGCGCAAATTATGCATTTTATACAAATTTATCTGGAATGCAAACGTATTTAGAATCCGAATTGGAATAATTTTTACTCTCACCGAATAATAGTTTTTTTTTGGAAATATCTCGCAACTTTGGCATTCTTTAGAGATTTATTAAGAGAATAAAAGTACGTTGAGATGAATTTGGGAAAATTTTCAAAATTGGGACCGTAAAAAACACTTTTACTCATAGGTTTATTTTATTAAAAAGGTACTGAATTTAAAACAAAATTTGGAACAACTTTTGTATACACATTTCGGAACGCACACAAGTATAAGGAAGTTGTGTGGTGCCCACGTTTTTTAAACTGCTTTGTTGTGATATAGTGCAAGAACATTTTTGCTTTGTTTAATTGCCAATTACAAATAATGTCCACTTGTGAAACTAGAGCCACAAGCATCAGATGTTACAACCATTTTGAATTGTATGTCTTAACTATAAATAGCTTAGGTACAAAACAAAACTAATCAGATAAAGTTAGAACTACAACAAATAAAACAGGTCTATGCAAAGCATAATACGGAAAAGTAGAAAATATATTACCCTCTGTTTTATGAATAATACACAATAAATAGATATTTGATTGGTTGCCATTCTGATATTGCAGAAATAAAATGTTTTTAGAAATGTCCTTGTTTAATGCTAACAATATGATGCAAAATAAACAAAATAACTGAAGAAATACTAGTCCTTCAGACTTTCTTTCTTTTTTTTGTTTTTAATTTCTGTGTTTTCTCCTCTTCTGTTTTTAGTGTTCTTTTGTATCCTTTGGTTTCTTCGTCTTTATTTGCCTTTGTTTGCAATATTGCGTCTGTAATATACCTGGGATCACGGATTTTCATGTTTCGGGATTAACGTAGATCCACGAGTTCAGGAAGCAGACAATCCATATAAAACATGACAAGCTTCTCTTCCATTTTAGACCAAAAAACGTCATCTCTTTCCACATTTAAATCTGCAGTTTCCGACGTCCACACTGGAAATATGCATTTTTGGTGTTTAGCGTTTTCAACTGCCCTTGTATTTGATAATACCATTTCTCATTTGTATTGACAGTTCCATCCTTATTCCAAAAGGTTATCTTCCGTGACACTATTGCTTGTTCAATAGAAATATTGAATGCGGAAAAAGGGTATTTAATTTCAATTACAGTGTCTTGATTAATAATGCGATCTGGCAAAGCACCAAGAAATGGGTGCGTTTCATCCAGAAACATACCATATGTAAAGATTTCGCACTTTCGTTGTTTGGCAAGTTGCTGACGGGCGATATCTTCGTATTTCTTGCCGTGATTTAACGATAGTGCGTTTAGGATTTCATTCGAGTACAAAATATTGCGTAATAGATTAACGCAACTAGTTGTAGCACGCGTTCGGCAAACCGCATGAAAATTTAAAGCAGTCAATAGTTTTCTTCTTTCCTCCAGCCTCAAAATACTGAAAAACTATTTTTGTGAATATTTCGCAAATTATATATTTAGTACAGTCATGCATGTGAAAATAATTTAACTTAGGTTATTTGGAACATTATTCTAAAATATTTTCAGAATTTAGACAGGAAGTAATACTTTTGCTTATCGAACAGCATTTTTTTGCAAAAATTATCGCAAAATATGCATTCTGTTCAGATTTATTAAGAGCATAAAAATGTTTAGACATTAATTTTTAATAAGTTTTGTATACCAACTTTCACTCTCATCAAAAAGTAGGTTTATGCAATTGATGGATTTTGCTCAGATTTATTAAGGATATGACAGTAGCAAAAACATTTTTTTTAAAGTCGTGTGATGCACACACCTCATTGGCTTCATTGCCGTTGATGTAAGAATAGATTCTACATCCAAAGTAAGGTGATCTATATCCATATAAGTACATAACACTATAACATATTTTTATAAAATTGAAGAGATACGCCTAGTGATGTAATTAGATGATCAAGGACTCCACTGTGAGAAAAATGAATTGATGATTGGAAGAGCTTTAGTGTCTTCTTACAGGTGTAAAAAATACATTGAATAAAGGTGTTTGGAGTATTTACTACACAAATAGATCATGGAAAAGCTCAAGATTAAATCCAGGTTATTAGTTATTCAAATAATAATATTTTTTCAACCTGAGTAATTTTGTATACAATCAAAACTTGAGTGAAACTTTAAGTCCGACAGACAAATGTTTACAAAACTGTACATAAGAGTTCATATTGTAGAAAAAGTTTTGAAGGATTAGTTAGTGCTAGTTTTATGAGATGTATAATACTTTTTTCCTGATTGCAATAGCAGCAATAAATAGATACGTGGTTGCTACGTTCAAGTGACATGCAAAATTATATTGATTACTGAGGAGTTCCAGATTGTATATTGCCACCCTAATGCAATTAATGGAATTAAGGGACAATGAAAGTAGTCACACTGAAAAAACTTGGACAGGGATCAACTCAACTGCACGAGGCCTAAAAACTGCAGAGAAATATGATATCAAAGTTTAGTAGAAAATGTTAATCTAGAAAACAATAAATTATGCCTTTGACTTATTATTTCGACCAATACAGGACGTTCTTAAATGATCGTGCAATAATTACAACAAAACACAGACGTGGATGTACAGGAAATATTATAGCTTCCTGATGTAAACAAAAAGAAGAGTTCCGCCGATAGAAGCCTCACTTTTCTAACAAATCATTTTAACATATACTGTGCCAAAACACATATAGGTATAAATTGAGAATATATGAAAAGCCATTTGCTCCTAAAGCGCGAAAAAATTCGTACGGTTCATTAATAACTTTTCTTAGTTAAGTATTATACTGTAACGAAATATGTTTACATTAAATAAAAGAATCAGATCTCTCGGCGCGATAAAAACGAAATTGTCACACGCAAAAAAAGGGGCAGACCGAGCAACGTATAAAAACGCTCTTATTTACACACCGCCATAAATCATCTCTCTCTCGGCTGGTAAATATCGTAAATGCAGTGAGTCATCTCACAGATGTGCGACGTAAGCAAGAAAAAGTCTAGATTCCCACTGGTATATTGCCGAATGTACTGGTACTGTTCGAGAACAATTCATGCATGTGTATATAAGGCGAGTGGGTCACCGGGATTCATTCATTGCGGGATCGAGTGCGAAGAAATAAATAGTGGTAGCCAAATAAATAAATATAGTAGTGCCGTCTTATATAAATAGAACTGTTACATAAATACGGACAGAGATATTAGTTATGTAAATAAATACCTGTGATAATTAAATCGTAGTAGTTTAAGTGTGTTACGTTAGTTTTATGTTTTTATATTGTTATATAATTTTAAGTTACATAAATATACAGACTGTTTTAATTAAATAATTGCACGAGTTGTTTATTTCGAACCCGAAAACGCAACAATACTTTGGGTTTCGGATGGTACCTACGCAGGTGCACAATATTTGCCTCGTATATCATATAAAGACAGAAGGGCAACCAACTGGCAAGATATAGTAGAAAATCATTAATCTAACATGCCAAAAAGATGAAACACCAAAAGACTTGAGAATCGGAACAATTATTCCTTTGAACAAAGCGATAATCTTTAGACAGGGCAACAACTACAAAACAACTACACTATTATGTACGGCAATAAAACTCTATGTTTGAATACTTGAAAAAAGCCAAGCCTGACCTACGTTAGAAAAAAACCAATTTGGCGAGGGTTGCAGATGCTATTTACATCTGCGGACTAATTAGTGAAAAGGCTATAAAAAAATCAAGAGTGGATTGTTTCGTACAACCAACTTTTTCAGGACCATAACAAACAAGGCAAAAAAATTACGCTTATCCATTATTCGAATTGTGAGTTATGGTCTTGAGTTCATACAGAAACCTATAGAAAAAAGCACTGTTTTTTCCAAATTTTCCAATTTTCGAACAATTTTTCCAATCCTTTCACTAAAACCCAATTCGTACTATTACGAACAATTTTCAAAAAAAAAAAAATCAAATCAGTCCAGCCGTTCTCAAGTGTCCAATGAACATGCCTATAAAACTATAACTGCTTCAAAGCATGCACGCGATCCACCTGCGGGTGAATATAGTAAACAAGCTGGTCCACTATAAGTGGGAGAATAAGGGGGTAGCCTCCGTTACTAACATTAGAGATACTTTAAAGTCGACACCGCAGAAAGCGTTACTGCGTTAGTCCGTGAAAATTGCTACTGTTACTGTTCATAACAAATTCTTTAACCAAGAATAAAGTCGTTTACTGCTGTACGTAGATAATTTATAAGTAGAGACTTGATGATACATCAAATAATCGCACTAATTAATTTTAGTAACGGATTTCATCACAGCTTCACAAATTGTATGAGTAAATAAAAGAAATGATCGTCAATTCTAAAAACTTAAAAATAATAATTCTTTTCTTAAAATATAGCGTTTTCGGGTTCGAAATAAACAACTCGTGCAAATGTTTTAAAACTGTCTGTATATTTACACACTTAAAATTAATCACAATATAAAAATGTAAAATAAATGTATCGCACTTAAAACTACAACTACTACAATTTAAATTAACACAAGTATTTATTTCTATCACTACTATTTATATCTGTAATATTTATGTATTTATTGCACTGTAATAAAAACTGCACCGCTTACTTATTTATGTTTATTTAACCGTACGAAAACTATTCAATGAATGAATACTTTCTGGGCACCGGCCGCTTTTTATATCGGCATATAAGACTCTGGAAATATACGAGAAAATTCTATCTTCCTTCTCATTTATTGTCTTGTTTACTGGTACGTTTTTATATCGTCGTCGCGCCGATGTTTATTTTTCTTTTTACGAAGTTATTTTCGTTATATTGCCCCCTTCTTAAGAACTGCGTTTCGTCCCGAAACACACTATTCCATGTTCTTCTTCTTGACGGATGACGGCATCTACATTGGGACCCACGGGTGCACCCAGTTGTCTTGTAGAAATGGCAATCCACCGTCTTGGGTTGCATAACGGGCTGATTGGGCCGATAGCTGCATACGACTATTTCCATACCAGTATGCCGAAACAACACCTCCAGCATGTTTCTTACGATTCTCCATTCCAAACGGTCTAATCCGCAGCCCAGCTTCGGAATTGCCAGCCTCCTTATGTTTTGTTCGAGTGAACGTCCTCGTAAATCAACAAGGGATTCCCATAATGCATGATAGGTCGGCTTTTCATAGGAGACTTCTTTTATGACCAGGTAAAAGATAGATCGTCCGTCACGCTTTAGCTCCAGAGTTTTACCAATTCTCTGCTTTTTTTGGATCAGTTCATTGACCCCGCCATATCTCCTCCTGAATTCCACGGTAATCCCTCTACGCATACATAGGTCCTGGGCCACACAGTGAGCTAAGGCATAATCACAGGGTACCGTAAAAAGATCCTGTTGCTTCTCCGTGGTAATTCCAAAACGAGCCTTCTTGGTACCATAATATTCTTGGATGAAGTTTCCATAAGTTGGCTCTCTATGTTTTCTGGTAATTTGTCGCACATCCGTTACTTCGCCGTTGTTACGTCCATGGTATGGGGCCAATCGGTTGAAATGCACACCCTCGGCTTACTATGGGGTGTTTGTCTTATGCGGTAAACCACTTCATTTATCGCGCTTTAGTACTTCGCATGGTCCCTCCCAGTGTTGTCGGAGCTTTGGGGACAGGCCTCGGCGACGTTGAGGATTATACAACCAAACAAGGTCGCCTTCTCGATAACCACCTCTTTCGGCTTGCACGTTGTAACGATCTTTCATCCTGTCGCTGGCATCCTGAATATGATGGCGTACTCGCTCGTGGGCATCCTCCAACCTCCGCCTAAGTCCGCTGACGTAGTCTTCTTCTGCCAGGTCTTCTCCAGGCTTACATCCGAACTTTAGGTGACACGGCAGCCTGAGCTCCCTTCCGAATAACAAATTTGCTGGAGATTGACCGGTAGTCTCGTGGACCGCAGCTCTGTAAGCCATGAGGAACAGGGGTAGATGTTCATCCCAGTTTCTTTGATGGTCTGCCACTACCTTCGACAAGTGTTTGAGCATTGTCCTGTTCATGCGTTCCACCATTCCACCTGACTGCGGATGCAGCGACGTCGTTCGTGTTTTCCTAATGCCCAGAAGATCGCAAATATTCTGGAATAAAGTCAATTCAAAATTCCTCCCTTGATCAGAATGGAGTTCCAAGGGTGCACCAAACCGACTAACAAATTCCTTCACGAGCATTTCCGCGACTGTTGCGGCTTCTTGGTTAGGCAGGGCATAGGCTTCGACCCATTTAGTGAAGTAATCCATTACGACAATTATGTATTTATTCCCATTGTCAGTCTCAGGAAATGACCTAGCCGCATCTATGGCAATCCTTTCAAATGGGCTTCCTACATTGTACTGCTTCATGGGAACACGTCGACGTCTTTGGGGTCCATTGCTGGCGGCATAAGTTGCACATTTTCGGCACCATTCTTTTACGTCTCGTGTCCAATTCATCCAATAAAATCGTTGGCGCACTTTCTCGAGTGTCTTATGTACGCCGAAGTGTCCTCCGGAGCTGTTGCAGTACCTCAGGTATCCTTTTCTTGGGGATGACCATCTGGGTTCTCCACAACACGCTTAAGTAGGCCATTCTCCACCTTCAGAGAGTCCCATTGAGCCCAGTAGGATTTCAGTCCCTGTGAACGAGGAGCTATACTTCTTGCCAAGCCCGTCTGTGACCAGTACCTTTCCAAACCATCAAGGAACCAAGGTCTTCATCAGCTTCCTGATCGATCCTTAAATTGTCAGGTTGCCACTGATCGTCAACCACGATAGTTCTGAGTGTGTTGGCCGATTTTTCTTCTACCCGGTTGCAATGCCTGCAGTCTTCTGGACATGGTCTCCTTGAAAGAGCATCAGCGTTTTGGTGTTTAAGGCCGGCTCGGTGCTCGATGTCGAAATCGTATTCCTGCAGTCTCTCAATCCACCTGGCCACCTGACCTTCAGGGTTCTTGAAATGCAAGAGCCACTTCAACGTTGCATGATCGGTTCTAATCGAGAACTTCCTTTCATATAGATATTTGTAAAAATGTTCGATGGACTTAACCACCGCCAGTAGCTCACGTCTGGTCACGCAGTAGTTCCTTTCGGGCTTGGAAAGCGTCTTGCTGAAATATCCGATTACCTCCTCCTGCCCTTCTTGTACCTGGGAGAGTACGCCGTCAATCCCAACATTGCTAGCAACAGTGTCCAAAATATATAGGCCATTTTCGCACGGCTTCTATCTTCTCTGGGTCGACAGCAATTCCTTTTCCACGTTTACGTCGTACATGTGTGCATGATTTATTGCCTTGTTTACTGGTACGTTTTTATATCGTCGTCGCGCCGATGTTTATTTTTCTTTTTGCGAAGTTATTTTCGTTACAATATTAAAGATAAGAAATATAGCTGATATAAAAAACAAAAACGTAACAATAGCAAAACTATTATTAAGACAAAAAGTAAATAATTCCGTAGTATTATAAAATGGAAAAGGAAACAAACTAAAACTCTGAAAGTAAACAATAAATTTGTATGAAACTAAACAAAATGTTTCAGTAAGTATAAACGCAAAAACAAAGAATTTAATTGGAAGTTAAGAATGGAATTATTAAAGAAAAATGAAGTTCTACAAGTACGTAATTATTTATTGAATGCTCAAATAAGCCTCCCTCTTGAGCTGAGCAGTAACCCAGCTCCGGGGTAACATGATTCGAAAATACAATAATTTTGGCGCGTAATTGTTCTAAATTAGATGGACGAAACGCGATTTAAAAATGTGTTAGTCGAATAGAGATCGAGCGTGAACAAAATTCAAATGAAATGCGCAAGTACCGCTGCTATCCTTATTGCACTGATTAAACGAGAGTCATTCTAGCACCAGCGTAAATGTACTCGAATCCCCTCTTTTCCAACACTACATTCGACCAAAAAGCAGTTAGTATATTGCTTTCTCGTACTAGCTCATACAAACTCTCGGTGTCGTCGTTTTATGACACAGGAAATGCATCCGCCACCTGTAGACAAGCAATTGGTATGTTACAGTCACATTCAGAACTCATGTCTCCCTAATATATCGGTTTGAGCGAATAGTATCTACTTTAAAATGTAAACAATTCGTGGAGAGCACTTACGAAATCTGAAACGAGTCGAGATTTAAATCTTTGTTTGGATGAAAAGATTGGTAACTGAAAGCTAGGAAATTCATATAATCATATAAGTTAGGTATATTTTTACGATTATTTTAATTAAAGAAGTAAGACGTAAACACGAATTCTATTCTGCCGACGTAACCGCCGAAAGGAGAAGGTTTGTAGTAATATGAAGGGGAAAGGTTACGTCACAAACTTCGCCTAATTTTATCCCCTCACCGGGTATCAATTCTCGCTGCCTCGACAATAATTCATAGTTCTCACTACTTATTACATCAACCAAGAGTTTGCCGTTCTGCTTTTTTTCCTTAAACAAGTAATAGTTGTTTCCTTAAACAAGTAATAGTTGTGATTAACGTATATTCATCATTATTTGCAAATAATAATGGCTGAAAATCAGCGTCGTGAAACGTCGTTAGAAATAAGGGGTAAAATTATTGCAGTTTGGTAATTTGGTTACACTAAGTAACAAATTGCGGATGAAGTGGATTTATCGGTAAGCAAATGTCATAGAGAGAATTTGCCACGTACCGGCCGGAAGCCTTGTTTAAGTCAGCACCAAATTGCTCAAATAGAACAGTGGGTATTAACAAATCCCTTCACTACAACAGAAAAGATCAAAGAACAAATTGGGCTGGGTTGCTCAAATGTTACAATAAAACGCCAGTTAAATAAGATAGGTCTCCTGTGTAGAAAACCAGCGCACAAAAATAGAATTGACGAACGAACACGCGGAAGCTAGAGTACGTTTTGCGAGAGACAACTTAAACAGAGATTGGCATAACGTAATATTTAGTGATGAAAAGATGTTTTTCTATTCCGGTGCTATAAAGTTCACTTTACGACACCCGTTTTGGTTACATAAAGTATTACTTTATCGCACGCTAATTTTATTTTTTTGAAGTTGGTAACATAGAAAAATGGAACCAAATCGTATTTAAATGTCAAAATATAAACCTTTAAAGTAACAAAAATGTGCAATAAAATTGTACAAAGAATAAAAAGCACACATGCTAACATTTCACTTACTAATTAGCAATATAAATTGTTAAGCAGAGTTGGATGATAAGTTTTCGGATGCTACTATTGACATTCACTTACCATGTTGAATAGTACAACTGTTATAAAAGTTTGTTTTGATAAATATGTAGAGAGTTTGTGGACGAAAGGTTTTGTAAATTGTCTTCTGCTATTTTGCGAATCTCTGGGGGCGTACAGTTATTTATTTCGTCCTTTTTGTTGATAATTTGAAATAATTAATTGTATAAATCAGTCTGAATTTTAAACACAATTACATATAGCACCACCGATATTCAAATATTTAAAACGTTCTACTTAAAAATCAGAGTAACCAACTTCAAAAAAGCAAAATTTCTAAAATATTCGAACAAAACATGTCTCTTATTTTAAGCTTTTTTGAACTTTTAATAACCGAAATAGAAAAAATAGTATAAAATACACGTTTCATAAGACATTTTGCGCACTTGTTCTTTAGAAAACTCGCCTAGCGGCTCGTTTTCTAAACTTGAACGCGTGCGCAAAAATCGTGTCTTATGAAACTTGTATTTTAATATACTATTTGAACCTCTGAAGATTCTGCGAAAGTTCTATGGCAGCGTAATTTAATAAGATATCAACCCGAACATGTTAAGGCTACTCGAAGAAGTGGTCGAATAAGCTGTGCATTTTGGGGTTGGATGTGTGCTGCTGGGCCTGGAGAACTAGTATCTCTTCAGCGTCGATTTACCAGCGAAGAATACGTTACCATATTAGAAGATATTTTGCTACCAAGTGCCCGTACTTTTTTTCCTGATGGTCCCATATATTTTGTTCAAGACAATTCACCCATCCATACTGCGAACATCATAAGAAATTGGTTTACGTATCATGAAGAAATTCATGTTATACCATGGCCTGCCCAATCGGCGGATCTTAACCCAATTGAAAACCTCTGGGGTTTAATGGTCCGCAATTAGTCAGATGATGCAAACAGAAATGTAAGGAATGTAGAAAATTTAACTCGAAATGTGACTGAAGTATGGGACCGCTTGCGTGGCCATGAATATTGTGAACATCTGGTTAATTCTATGACTGAGAGACTACAAGAATGCGTTCAAAACAACGGTTTTTATACAAGATATTAAAACCTTTAACTCACACATTAGAAGTATTTTTTATTAAATTAGTAATATTTACACAAGTTGCTATTTTGTTTAATACATATTTTGGAAATTATATTGTTTATTGTGGTATTTAATTACAGAATAAAATGTGTGTTTTATATTTGTGGTATTATTACATATCTTTAACCAATTGGCACTGTATAATCAGCAATTATTAAAAGGATAATAATCCTAAATTTTGATTGATTTGAAGACCTGCGTATGGTTGGATAACTTTTTAAACCATAACATAAATTTCACAGAGATATGATAGTTAATAATTGAATACTTTTTCTTTTATGTTAAAGGCGTTTCTTGAATGATATTAGAATTATTTGCAAATGAATTTGTAGATAGGTACCAGTTTATTAGGGAGACATGAATTTTGAATGTGACTGTACCTATATGTTTCCCGCCATTATAGAGGCGACCATCAAGATATGATTTGCAAAATTTCAGATCTTGTCAGACAAATTTTTATACGCGATTGTCAACATTTTATTTTGAAAATTTTCGTTGGTGCCTGACAAGTGGGTTTGGACTTTCGAATCCAATCATGCATTAAATTATTTTTAATTCTAAAATTATATAAATTATCTATTGGATTGGTTATAAAAAATAATGTTAAAATATTCTACATCGTCTTCCCTATCATCATAATTATTTAACAAAATATATACCAGAAATGTTCCATTTCGCAAATAATTTCAAAATAAATGAGCATTATAAAGAATCAAATAAAACTGTATTTACAGGTCAGATATTGTTTAGATTATTAAAATAATCATGTTTGTAGTGTATTTTGAGATTACATTAATTTGTTAGACTGATTATTGAAGAGACTATCGTTTAAATTTACCGCTTAGATATGAAAAACATATAGGGAGGTGCGGTTTGAGTTGTGTGATAAAATTTGTCACTTATTAATAGGTGTGGTAATTCTTTGCATAGAGAATAAAATCAGTAGTGTAGTTTAAAAAAATAAAAGACAGAAATTCGACGAAAATGAATTCAAGACTACCGGCTTGTGTTATTGATGTCGGAACTGGGTAAGAAAACATAACCAATAATCTGCTTGTTTTATGTGTGTATTTTGTTTTATTACAGATATACAAAGTTAGGTTTTGCGGCTAACAAAGAGCCCCAGTTTATAATACCATCAGCTATAGGTATTAAAGAAACTGCCAAAGTTGGTGATCAATCTAGTCGTAGATTATGTAAAGGTGTTGAAGATTTAGATTTTTATATTGGAGATGAGGCTTTTGAAGCCACTGGTTATGCTGTTAAAGTTAGTATAGTGTTAGTTAAACTTTTAAAATTTCGAGTACTTCAACTTCTTGCAGTATCCTGTTAGACATGGGCTAGTCGAAGATTGGGACTTAATGGAAAGATTTTTAGAACAATGTATATTTAAATATTTAAGAGCTGAACCTGAAGATCACTACTTTCTATTAACAGAACCGCCATTAAACACACCAGAAAATCGTGAATATACTGCTGAAATAATGTTTGAATCATTTAATGTACCAGGTTTATATATTGCTGTACAAGCAGTATTAGCCTTAGCTGCTAGTTGGGTTTCAAGGCCCATAGAAGAACGAACATTGACTGGTATTGTTATTGACAGTGGTGATGGAGTGACACATGTTATTCCTGTTGTAAGTATATTATTTGTCTATACTTACAGTTACTATAGTCCGTCTCAACCTTAGTATTCAGTATGTGTCTTATGGAGATAGACACCATAGTTGTCAGATCGCCAATGACAAGTTAGGTTGGTAGCTCATTATAATGACACGATATTTTAAATACTTGTTGGTTAGGATATTATTCTATATTATTATATCATAATATTAATTTGACACTTGACAGGAAGGTTATGTTGTGATACTTACACCAACCTACAATACCAACCGTAAACATAATAAATCGAACTGACAACATTGCCTTGAAATAAAAAAAGACAGTTTATTACAAATTGCTTATGGTAGTAAAAGAGGTATATATCCCATAAGAGACTGTACTGAATACTAAGGGTGATACGGTCTATAGCATTAAATTTGGGTTTTCAATGACATTTTCTGGCACGATCGAAAATGTTCTATTGTAAGTAGGTCTGGTAGATTATAACCTTACAATCAATGCCGTCAAATACCTGCCTGACATCAATAATGTCATACTTTTAAATGTAGGTACATAGCAGATCAAGGAATTGAACATAAAATATAGGTAACATGTTTATTTAAAGTTTAAAATAACAAAAATGGCATGAACAATTAAATAAAGACTATAAAGGAACTTAATATCTCGTCATTTCTCCATTACTTTCAATTATTTTGTTTAAACGATTATGTATGGACAAGCACAAATTTCTAGAATAATCGTGAGGTAGATTATTCCAGGCGACATGTATGGCGGCCAAAAATTCCTCCTTATTTTGATATTGCACAAGCCTGCTTCCTATGAGTTTTGTCAATCTTCCCCACATATTCTCTATTGGGTTTATATCGGGGCTTAAACTCGGCCAGTCAAGCACATTTACTTCATGATCTTGAACCCATTCTTTTAATTGACGCGATGTGTTAATTGGACAGTTATCTTACTGGATATAAACTTGTTTTCTGGAAACACTTGTCGCACTGTCACGCTTTCTAAAATTTGTATATATACGTCTCGTCTTGGTGAAAATTGGTACTCTGTATAACATTTCTGTCGTCGATCTCGTTTCCCCTTCCATTCGCCCACTATCGTCTTCAAGCGAAGCCAAGGGATGTCTCGTTTAAAAAGAGACATCTCTCGCTTTGCAACTTCCTGCACATGTAAGAGAAGGACAGAAAACAAACTGGGCACTAAAAGTAGTAATAAAAAGAAAATAATTTGGGCAAGTTATAAAACATGTGGATACCACAAGTAAAAATGTTTTTTCAAAAGAATTGCTATATTATTTTATTTCTATTTCGTACACCATCTAGATAAGACGATTTTTATATTTGCTTTACATTTGATATTTTCATTACTTTTTGAATTTATTAAATATGAATAGTAATTCTTTGAAATATCTGCTTAAAATATATATGGAAAGTTTCGCTAAATTTGTGTCATTATTTTACATTTGATATTTTCATTTCTCTTTGAATTTATTAAATGTGAATGAATAATTCTTCAAATATCTGCTCAAAATATATGTGGAAGGTTTTGCTATATTTTAGTAATTATTTTATAAGTATAAAAATTCACAGATTTTGCAATCCTTGCAACCATCGGGGACATTGGAAATGATAACACCATATATGAAACATGATTTATTATACATACAGTTAGGTACATGAAAAAAAAACGCTTTGAACAACATAATAAACATTTGGTTTAAACAAAGAAACACTTTTCATATAGGTGAAGAATATGGTACAACTACCAAGTAGATGTATCAAACTTGT
Organism: Amphimallon solstitiale; assembly: GCA_963170755.1. Lineage (NCBI taxonomy): Eukaryota > Metazoa > Arthropoda > Insecta > Coleoptera > Scarabaeidae > Amphimallon > Amphimallon solstitiale. The sequence continues at coordinate 79,316,805 of OY720675.1, forward strand.
CGCGGCTGCTACTGGTAGAGGCCCCCACGTTTACATTATCTTCATCATCACTTGAAGATTACTTAACTTCCTTACTGTTTTTAAATTCCGTCAGTTGGTCAAAGCCAAAAGACCGTTTTGGCACTCTAGCAATTTCGGCGACTTTCATGTATGCCAAGGACTCTACGTTAAAGTCTAAACTAAAACCACTTTTGGTAATTTTAAACCCTTTAACCGACATCATTATCGCTGCGTGCATGTATGACGGTACCATCAACTTCTTCCATTTTGAAGGATGTATCGGTTCTTTTCATGTGTTGGAATACACCTCGGATTACGGTACTTTTTCGAGACAGAGGAAGGAGACCAACGGCCCACGCACTCCACTCTACACAATTTTGACTTTAGAGTATTAAAGAATTACATTTATAAATTTACAAAAATAATAAGAGGAATAAAAAAGAGAATTAATTTTCCGCATTTTTAAAAAAACTGCAAAATTATAAATTTACTTTTAGTTCTTTAACCCGAGAAGGCCAAACCGATATCGGTATCGCTGGTTGAATACTAAAACAATGTGCAATTTGTTTTTCACGATTTCAAAAAGTTATATGAAAACAACATGCAAAACGCGTTTGAATACAGCCTGGATTACGGTACTTTTTTGAGATAGCAAACAGAGACTAGCGACCGACGCGCTGCACTCTGCTGCTCAGACAATTTTTTAGAAAAAACAATAAAAACTTACAATATGCATTTTGGGCTAGCAATTTGCATCGATCTCTTTCAACGACTTTGTAGTTCCTTGCGAGTTGCGTCGATCTACGATCAAAGCCAGTGCTGTATCATTACTGAACACTCCCCACTTCCCAGTCCCCCACTCACACTATTCCGCGGCTCGACGGCCGAGCTGCACCGACATCTGCCGGATCTACACGTCTTGCGTGACTCGACCTCGACACTTCCGTCTTTTGGTCTTGAACGAAAACCTGGTAACTTGGTCCCCATATACGATCATAAACATTTCCAATGTTAACATATATATTATATTAGAGGTCGATATATGTACAATACATGTTATGTACAAAATATTTATGCAAAATTAGCAATATTACAATCTGATTACAACTAGCACACCAAGAAAATATTACTAAATAAAGCGAATCTATAACATTAATGTAATGAATTTGCTGATTATACTTCCCGGTAATGCAAAAAATTTTGCGATTTCAGCAAATTCCCTAAAACACTGCTAAATATTTTTAAACAAAGTAGTATTCTACCGATTTTTGCCGCACGCGTATCGATAGTTACACAGAGTACCATTCAAAGCGAGAATCGTTAGCGATAATCGATTCAAGTCGTTGGAAGTCGAAAGTACACAGAGTCCCACTACTGGACTTGTAAGGCGTTCTTCCACGTGGAGTAATATTCCAGGACTATTTGCGGATATCCAACCCCACATATTTACTGAGAACTTACGATTATTTTCAATTCTTTTAACGTATTTGACGTTATATCTTTGATTTCTTGGTCTATAAACCCTCAGTCGTCCAGATTTAGACGAATTGAACGATTTTTAGCGCTAAAAATGACATGTTCCCAAAAAATGCCATCTTTAACAATGTGCTCTAGAGCAAAACCCATTCTAATTTCTTTGTGCCTGGCAGTAAGTTTGACTTTTCTAGCTTCTGAGTAGCACTTTAAATTTCTTTCCCGAGCGCGACGATGAACTGTATATACAGATGCCGGAAAACCTGTAAAGTTTACTGCGTCTACGACGGTTGTAAAGGGACATTTTCAATAACCTGTAAAAGGTTATCATCATTTTCACGTGTTGAAGCGCGTGGACGTCTAGAACCAGGTAACCTTTGCAGAGATCCTCTTTCCCTCCAACGTCTTACTATAGAATTTACTGTGCTTTTTGAAATTCCCATTTGTACTGCTACAGCAGCCTCGGATAGTCCAGTTTAAATTAAAGAAAGTATTTTTACTTTACTAAAATAAGAAATTGGTGCCATTATTATGACAACTAAATTTAATTTTGACAATTACTGTGAAAAGTAGTTATCAATTAGATGAAATATTTAATTCGTGACAGATGAGAAATTTTTATTAATGACATTGACATGACATTGATGACCAAAATTTAATGCTATATATATATATATAGTAACTGTATATGTGTAACACACATAAAACTGAAGAAAATCTAATAAGAATTATGTGTCTCTAAAACGTGCGGAAAAAACGCTACCACACATTTCTGAGGGCGATCTAACCCAACTTACCTCAGTCCAAAAGTGGATGCACCATTGCATTGAATTGTCACAAGAATAACACCCAAATTACAGAAGCATATGTGTCCATATACGGAATGAATTTTTTATATCCAGATTACTCATAAACGGCTGCTCCAATCAACTCCTACCAGGTATACCTTTTCTAGGTAAAAAACATTGGAGAATAAGAATTTTTATTTAAAAGTTAAATACAGTGTGTCTCAAAAAAGTTATTACGTTTTAAATGGATACAATATGCCGCAGGTGGCGCCCTCTACATTTTGCAATGAAAATGAGAGCAGATTTAAATTTTTTACCCCACGAAACCCCCCCTACCCAAATATTGTGACAATATACCAATTATTACAGAAATTATTTATAAAAAACTAAAACCAAATTGAACTTTTGACACTCTGTATCTCCGAAAGCATCCACTTTTGGACTGAGGTAAGTTGGGTTAAATCGTCATATTTTGCCCTCAGAAATGTGTGGTAGCGTTTTTTCCGCACCTTTTAGAGACACCCCAGTATAACAAGAATACTATTGAAATTAGTTTTTATTTTTACAAAAAATTTTATTATAAATTAAACTTTTTTAACAGAATAACTGTATGATATAAAACCAATAATTGAGCTTAAAGACACTAATTTTTATACTAAAAAACGAACTATTTCTTCATTGGTTACAAATACTGTTCCTCCTCTATTAATGCTTGGATTATGTTTCCATCTATCAATTTTAAGTTCAATTTCTAAAACCTGGTCAAAATTGACGCCAAGTCGAGTGTTTACACTGCCAATTTTTAGTTCAGTTGTTGGTTTTTAATCTTGTTTTTCGTCTGCCATTTTATTGAACTTCTAATTGAACTAGAAATTGACATACGTAAACATTCGATTTTGCGCCAGTTTTGACCGAGTTCTAGAAATTGAACTTAGAATTGATATATAAAAAACGCCTTTTACATCTGTCAGTTTATTGAACTTAAACCGTGGAGTACAATGGCGCGAAACTAACGCGCTTTAGACGCTGATTAACTGTTAAAAATACGGTGTTCAATAGAAAGTGGTTACAATATACGCGTAGCCTGCGCGTAGACTCTTCATCATAACCTTAAAATCCCACTATATAATTTGTCAAAATAAATGAGTGATGGCTGAATTTGAGGCTTTTTTTTGTATTTTTATTTGCTCTATCAGCTATACCTGCTAGTTTGTGATTTAAATTTACAATATTCACCACGAAGACGTTGGTGGGTGAGACAAGCAAACCGTTCAAGGGACAAGGATGAATGAACAACTACTTAAAACTAAAAGCAATATCCCCAGAAGATTTTTTCAAACATACGAGAATGTCGCGTCATGTATATATCAGGTTGTTCAATTTATTACAAGAGGAATTAAGTAAATATTCTATAAGTAAGCCTATCGATTTTGAGTGTCGCCTAGCTTTAACTTTATCGTCCGTTTAAAATACAAGCAAAATGTATATCTGGATCGATAATTTAATTTTCAATTAGCTCTTCATTTAACCTTAAAGCTGTCTCAGACATGACCTGATGCTGTAATCTTGGATGTCAATTATATTTAAACACACTGATGTGAGGTTATGTGACTTTACGTTTAGCGCGTAAAAGTTAAAAGTTTACCAACTTTCCAGGTTGTTTGCGAAACACTACCCAAAGGGAGCGTTCATTGTACGCAGCGCCATTATCCGACCACGGGTTTTAATTACATTCGCGTCTAGAGCGCGTTAGTTTCGCGCTCATTGTACCCACCCTTTATTAAGGTCACCAAAATTTCGTAAAGATCGTTTTCCATCTTATCACTTTCATGTTCAATTTCTAGAACTCGGTCAAAATTCACGGCAAGTTGGGTATTACATCTATCACTTTCAAGTTCAATTAAAAGCTCCTATAATTAACGGTAGTAAAACGCTATACCTTAAGTCATTCTCATAACCTTCAATTTTAAGTTCAATTAAAGATATAGCGTTTTGCTCGCGTCAATTCTAAAGCTAGTTTTACATCCATCAAAGTTAAGTTAATTTCTAGAATCTGGTCAAATTTGACGGCAAATAAGATGTTTATATCTGTAAATTTCTATAGAGAATTACCGAACAGATGCAGTAGCAACGTTGCATTGACGTAATAGCTTAGAGGCAAATTCACAACGCTTAACGCATAGCCTTAACCATAAATGTTTTGACATTAGACGTTATAAACAAATATCTAGTTCTAACCCCATATTTCGATACAAGGATTCTACACATTCTCATATATAAATGTAATTATAATAGACTAAAATTAATGCAATGTACGTAATATAAGCTCTGTTTAAGCAACTAGTTACTAATAATTTTCATTACTTTAGATTATTATACGTATAATCGGAATGAAAATGAAATAAATAGTATATTATGCAATGAGCATTTAATGATAGCTATTAAGACACGAGTAAGAAAATTACATTACGAGGCGAAGCCGAGTATTGTAATGAATACGCAATTGTTTGAATATTGGAATGTCGCATTCCTATTGGATATAAACTTGTATCGTAATGAAAAACCGGTATTCCTATTGGATATAAACTTGTATCATAATGAAAATCTGTATCGTAATGGACATAATTAAAGTACAGCTTCAGCATATCTAATAATACAATTAAAGTATGGGAGTAGAAAAAATAAAATACAAGAGGCCGTCTTCTCTTTACTTTGTTTAATATTCTGTATATAATGGCATTTGTATAACAATTAATTAAAAGCATGCTAAAAGAATAATTTTCTTCTAAATAAATGCACATTTAATGAATATAAAGTAGTAATTTAATTTTTATTTTTTGTCCTATTCGCTTGTAAATGGGGAAAATGGGAAGAAATAAAGAAAACGACAGGTTCGGAAATTTTTAATGCAATATATACACTATTAGGAGAAAATATATTTTAAGTTTCCATGATTACTTACATCATACAAAGAAAATGTCTTTATTCATTAATCAATAGATGAATTTACATATGAAAAATAAAGTATAAGAAAACAGTGATTTACAAAAAGAGCATATAAAATAAAACAGCATCAAATCAGTCTCACTATTAATTAGTCGTCACTAGAAGTTGATGTAGTGGAATCATCACCTGTTATAATTAATGAGTCTTCTTGACAATCTATTAAATTATCAAGTTCCCACATTTTGTTTTCCGCATTAACCACATGTTTAATTGCGTTTTTTCAATTTTCACATGAAATATTGAACACACCTTGTTGAAATAATAACTTCTTTACATCTTCCAGTTTGAATGATATACATTGTGCCTAGCAACATACCCCTTTACTTGTGCCCATATCAACTCTATCGGATTTAATTCACAATGGTATGAAGGTAGCCGTAAAACCTTTCTATTTGATGCTTCAATTATTTCATCTACAGCATATTTAGCAAGGCTGATCACATTTTCTTTAACTAATGCTAATAATTCTGCCTACACCATGTCATCTTCATATGGTATGTTTTGATTTACAAGCCATTGTTGAATTTCAGCTTTGCGGTTGTTTGCTGTAGGTGGTTTATTTATTTTACGACTGTGATATGGTGCGTTATCCAAAACAATCACTGCGTTTTCTCTCAAATTGTGCAGAATATGTTGAAGCCACTCTTCAAATCTCTCCGCATTCATGTCTTCGTGGTAATCACCTTCCTTTTTAGATTCAAAAAGAGGCAAGCCATCCTTTTCAAATTCCTCGTTAGAACCTATATGTCATATAATTAACCTTTTCCCCTTTTCCAGAAGGATTTTTAAGGCCTGGGGACAAACAATCTATAAAGGATTTTCTCGCAGTAAACACTGATGTGTCTGCCCACACTTTCTTTATTGTGTGCCCCGCGTTCGCCCATGTTTCGTCTAAGTAATATATCGGTATTCCATCTTCACGATATTTTCTTATTTTACGTAAGTATTGTCTCCTCCAAGTAATAATATCATTTTTTTCTTTTAGAATACTATTACGATTCCTCTTTTGATAACTACAAATGCAAAACTGTTTATAAAAAGAAACAAACATTTTCATTATACTTTACCGAAAATTCAGTTCTCTTATTAATTTTCTGAGAATTGAAATTTTAAAGTTTGGTAAATCGTCTCTTTCATTTATCACCATAAGAATTTTCTGTACAGTTGGAGGTTCGTTTAAAAAAAAAAAGGAATAAAGAATAATTCCTCGAATGCTATTCCGCATTACATCATCAACATTGTCCAGTATGGCTGTTCTTGTAAGGTTTTGTATATATTCAAAAACCTCTCCTTGTCCTGTACTGTAAAATGATTGGAGAGCCTTTTCTTAGGAGGTGAATTCTCCAAAATGTTACGCAAAGGGGCAGACTGATACCACAGGTGATTAAACTTAGGATTGAGTTTATAGCCTATAAAGTAGATATTTCAAAAGAATCTGATGTTTGTCAAAAAAACAATGTACAGTAGTATTCAGAAATAGTTTTTGTTAGATATTAAGTAAAGAAGCTGAGAAAAAATAAAATAATAATAATGCAAAATTGAAACTGTCAAAACACAATACTAAATTTATTCTATTGTGGCCGTCCTTGCAGACGAAGCTATAGTAAGCGTTATTTTAGGTATCACGTTCAAGTGACGCATTTCTCGTGCGCTGTTGCTACTGCATCTATTGGGTAATTCTACTATAGTTCACTTTTTACTTCTTATAATTGACGCGTGTAAAACGATATACCTTATGTAATTTTGATGACCTTCAATTTTAAGTTCAATAAATTGACAGATGTAAAACAAGCTTTACTGAATTGGAAATTATTAGATCTAATCTCAAACGCAAATTCAACAAATTTATAAACAGGTATTGGAATAATGAAACTAGAAATTATTTGAAAAACCGAGTGGAGTACTGTTTATTTTTGAAAATCAAAAGTGATATATCACATCTGTTAGTTATTACATTTTCTTATCTAATTCTAAATGTTTTGGATTCAGAGAGGTTTATAAAGATATCATGTACTTAGTTTGTCGCGTAAATTTTAAAAGCAGAATAGACAATATTTTTGAATCTCCGTATATGTGACATTATCGGCTATTCGTTTTAAGATCGCAATGGCAATTTTAGAAATAACAATGATGTTATACTGTTATTGTATTAAATTGTTGTGTGTATAATTTATATTTAGAACCATCAATTCTTATTTTAGTTAATATATTACTACCTAAAATTAAGACTCCAGCCATGCTCAAGACTGTGGTGTGATTGGTTGTTGAAAAATATAGATCAAGCCCTCTGGTCGCTTTCTTGTCAAATGCTAATGTTTGAATAAATGTTTTTGAATGCTCTCAAAATATCGAGATTTCTGTATAGGTACGGGTATGTTGCATTTTCAAACAGCCAGACTATTCTATGATTTAGTGGGTACATTATATAGAAGTCAGGTTTCGTCACCGGTCAAGAAGCTGTTAACATAACAAGATGTTCCGTTTTAAGTATCTCGCCATGAACGTGTCGTACCATGTGGCTTTTCGGTTAAAGCATGGGTTACCCAAAGGTAACAAGCATTGCTCACCTGAATATATTCATACAGAGGGTCTAAATTGAATGTCTGAAAAGTCTATGGGACTCGAGCATCTTATTGGCTACGTCAGTGTTCTCTTGGGTAATAGACGAAATGTGGCGTTCTGATCTCGGAGTTTTCTCATAACTGAAACTTCTTCTCTGGAACGTGTTATACCACCTTAGTACCGGACTAGATCATGAAAAGCATAACATGATATTCCAGAATCTCTGTAGTATACCTGTGAGCTGTCAATGAACCATTTTATATGAATGCTAACTCGGTGCGTAATTATGAAGAAATTCCCGGCCAAACCATAACCAACCCACCTCGTCAATACAAACTGTAACGTGTTTTCTCTAAGTCTTCTCTATACTCGCTCGCTTCTGCCTCAGGCAAAATCGCTGTGAAACACTACTCCGCTCCAAACCTTATTATTTCATGTCGATAATGACCGGCAAAATCCTATCCTGCAATTCGATGCCAGCGATGCAATGGTGAAACCGTAGTCTGCTAAGACAATCCACAGCACGAAGTATTTCTTCTAACGGTCTATTCACTAACATCTACATCTCATATTTCTTTGGGTTAACGCAGCGAAAGCAAGGCAGAGGCTGCAGATGCCAAAAAAGGGTCATCCATCTATTATATATAATTTAATATAATATATTTATATTACAAATCTTTGCCAAATATACAAATGTATTGAAAAATTCAAAAGATTCTTGGTAGTAGTGGCATACAGTGAAGTAAAAGTAATAACAATATGACAACTGGTTGTCAATTAGAAAACAATGACAAATATAAAATGCTAATCACAATGTATAATTGAAAATGTAATCAAATAAGCAATAGGACAGTCGGGATTACTTATATAGTCACATCAAAAGGCTTGGGATTTACCACAAACTGTTCAGTCAATGCAATTATACAAATAACAACGACGCAACTATGTAATGAAAAATTAAGAGTAGAACTGTTGATATTATAACAATATAGAAAGTAAAATCAGTCATGTATAAATGTAAATGAAAGCAAATAAGCATAGGACAATCGCCATTACCTATGTAATCCTATCAAATTGGATAAGGTTCACCTAAACATGTACAATCTGATTGAAATACATAAACAATCAACGATGCAACTATGTATGTGTTAAGATGTATTTGTAGCTACAGACATATATGTTTCTACCTAGTTTGGTTTCGTCAGTGCAGCATAACAAGTGCTTGTTGCATCGTTGATTGTTTATGTATTTCAATCAGATTGTACATGTTTAGGTGAACCTAATCCAATTTAATAGGATTACATAGGTAATGGCGATTGTCCTATGCTTATTTGCTTTCATTTACATTTATACATGACTGATTTTACATTCTATATTGTTATAATATCAACAGTTCTACTCTTAATTTTTCATTACATAGTTGCGTCGTTGTTATTTGTATAATTGCATTGACTGAACAGTTTGTGGTAAATCCCAAGCCTTTTGATGTGACTATATAAGTAATCCCGACTGTCCTATTGCTTATTTGATTACATTTTCAATTATACATTGGGATTTGCATTTTATATTTGTCATTGTTTTCTAATTGACAACCAGTTGTCATATTGTTATTACTTTTACTTCATTGTATGCCACTACTACCAAGAATCTTTTGAATTTTTCAATAATTTAATATATATACCATGCATTTGAAATATGGATACATGTTTGTGTTTTTTGTCGTTACATGATACTATTTAATGTGTGTTTTATTATGACAATTCGAGTCTACCAAGGTTAAAGGACTAAGAAATATTATTACTATATATGTATACCGAGGTCGTCATATTTTAATTTCTGATAGGAAAGTAGTAAGTGGAAAAGAGCGCGACGAATTAAACTAAAGATAGACATAAGCGAGGCTGCCACACTGGACATTTGTAAGGCGTGGGGGTCCCCCGCCACTCCGTTGCTCTCCGTCCACTGTTAGCAAGCATGCAACGCTGCATATGATAAGATCATCTTCTGCATATGATAGAAGTGCAAACCGAAATTAAAATTTGACGCTTACGGTATATAAAGTGCTTGTACGCCGACATATCTGACATTGCACGAAGCAGTTCTTCACATCCTACACACAAACCTTCATTGAAATAAATTATAATTTTGTATTAACTTATGTATTTGATTATATATTAGTAGTTATTATATTATAAAAGACATAGATTCTTCAATAATTTTTATTTTATAACCGAAATATAAACTTTCATTTTCAGGCTGAAGGTTATGTGATTGGTAGTTGTATTAAACACATTCCAATAGCTGGTAGAAATATAACCTATTTTATACAATCTCTTTTACGTGAACGAGAAATTGGAATTCCGCCGGAACAATCCTTAGAAACAGCCAAAGCCATAAAAGAACGATACTGTTACATTTGCCCTGATATCGCAAAGGAATTCGCCAAGTATGATGCAGATCCGGCAAAATGCATCAAGAAATACGATGGAATAAATTCCGTTACAAAACAGCCCTTTGCCGTAGATGTTGGTTACGAACGATTTCTCGGACCTGAAATTTTTTTTCATCCTGAATTTTCAAATCCTGATTTCACTATTCCTTTGTCTGAAATTGTGGACGATGTTATTCAAAATTGCCCTATTGATGTACGCAGACCTTTGTATAATAATATTGTTTTGTCAGGTGGTTCTACCATGTTCAAAGATTTTGACAGAAGATTGCAAAGAGATCTAAAGAGAACTGTAGATGCTCGATTGAAGTTGAGTGAAAGTTTAGGAGGTGGTAGAATAAAGGTAAAGTGTTTATAAATTTTATCTTGTTATATTCTCAAATCACATTAAATTTTTAATATAGTAAAGTGGTACCTATATTGTGCTGTGTAATTCAGTAAATGATTATACTAATTTTGTATTCTAATGATAGATTTTTGAAAAACATTTAACAGTGACTTAAATTTTTTATTATTTATGCATATTTTGTTTTGATGCTCTATCTCTGTTTTTAACATTTAAGCCAAAACCAATCAATGTAAATGTAGTGACACACCACATGCAAAGATATGCTGTTTGGTTCGGTGGTAGTATGCTAGCCTCAACTGTAAGTTGTAAATTATGACTTGTAGATGTGACTGTAATTATTTTGTTTTCGTTTTTTGTTTTAGCCGGAATTTTATCAGGTGTGTCATACGAAAGCCGCTTATGAAGAATATGGGCCCAGCATTTGTAGACATAATCCAGTTTTCGGTACAATGACATAATTATTTTTAATTCTTATTTTTATATATATTTTTTTTATTAAATTCGTATAATGTTTACTTGTATAATTATAAATTAGTTTTATCTATGAATGTTGTTTTTTCTCTACAGTTTTTTCCAACACCTGATTAACTGCGTCAAGTACTATTGTATTAAAATAGTTTGACTAGTGATGGATGTTAAGCAAAGCGGTTTCTGTTTTGATGGAACAGTAATATCTAGGGTTCGGCAATCAGGGGTAAATTGCAAGTATGGACTTTAATGTAATTTTAAATTGGGCGCAGTAATACTCATATCACTATTAGTGTGCCCAATTTTGAATGACGTCACTCATTATGAGTAATGATAGGGATCTGGAGTCAACGGTAGACTGAAGGACTGGACTTAATTTTCGAATTACATTATTCACTTAAGGCTACCTATCTCGAATAACATCTATCGCCTGAAAATAAGACCTATACAAACTAAAAACTTTCAGAACTGACATTTCAAAATAATTTTGAACAGTAAATTGTTTTTCTTATGCGAATGACAATGCAAAAAAAACTTTTAAACAGCTCATTGAAAGAGTTTATATGGTTGAGTCGCTTTGGCAACTGACACGCACCAATGACTTAAATTGGATAACTGGCGTCAAGTTTAAGATGTTGCAAAATTTTATCTTTCTGTTATTTATGACAGTCCTTAATTTCTATAATTACTTTATTCCGGTCGATGTTAATTTGTAGTGGAAATACATTTTCTGTAGTTTGTACTTTGGCCGTGTCGGTTGCCAAGATACTTATACTATACATAGTACTATCGATAGCACTAAATATAATTTGTATATGGCGGATGCACGACCATACATTAGTAAATAAAAATAATTAGATACGAAAAAGATATGCTTTATTATTTATTGTAATATTATATAATGGGTGTAAGGAGCCTCAGTAATTAATTTATGCAATGCGATTTAGGTTATTAAACGGGCAAATTGAAAACGGCCTCCTCCATTTGTTATGCCGCAAGAGTCGTCACCTGGATATTCCGAAAATGTATACGCAAAACCACCAATTCTTTTCGCGTAAATAACATCTTCAGTTTTCAATTATACAGGGAGATCTATATTTCTACGGGATAACAAAGTTGTTTTCTAGGCACTACTTTTCTGATATCCTCTTTGAAATTTGCGCTAAATAAACCCTCAAATTCCTTCACATATTCAGACTTATTGTTGCTTTGCTTCAACCCGGGTAATTTTTCCATTAGAATTTAAGAACGTGCTCATTGCACATCTACAAATATTATATTTCTAATTTTAACCTAAAAGTGCAATAATATTTACCAAAAATTTTCATTATACTGCATTTCGGAGAATCAGTTCTCATGTTCCGAAGTGCATTGAGAATTAGCTACTTGCGTTCTAGCGCAGACTATTTTGGGAAGAACTAAATGACTTCAACATTCACTTTTTTTCGGTGGAAGAATATATAAGTATTAGGGATGGGCAAAAGTGAATTATGTCAATAATCGTGTACTCTCTACTCGCTTGATTATAATCGGATTATCACTCGAGTAGTTGTCACTCGCATCATCCTTCTGTATACAATAATAATAATAGTTATTATCAGTGCTCGAAATGTTCCATTTAAATAATGCACAAATAATTCGTGGCTTTAAATCCTACAAAATGAGCGGAGGAAAAGAAGAAATCCTGATGATTTGCAACCACTTTTAAAAGTCATTGCATCAATTCCAGTATCCACTAGCGAATGTGAAAGGAATTTCAGTTCAATGAATGAAATATTAACAACCTTCCGATCGTCTTTGTCAGTGGAAACAACTGCTGCACTATTATGCATAAACTGCGCTGGACCACCACTAACGCAATTTAATCCTGACAAATATGTGCGAGCGTGGTTAGCAAAGGTAATTAAAATATATTTAAACCTACCTAATAAAATTTTTAAATTATGGTATACGTACCTATATAGGTTTTAATTCTTGATTATTTTGTTTCAGGTCGACTTTCCGCCGCCGATGATGCAGCCAGCAGCAAAAGAGTTCACAAGATGGACAAAAAATACGAGCTGTGTAACAAAATAAAAGTTGCGAGTTTCACTTTATTTCGTGTTTATTTACCCAATAAAAAAATTGGGAAGCGTTCCTGTTCGTGAAAAAGTCCATTTCGAGCACTGATTATTATTATTATTAAATTGCCCAACAGGTGCAATGTATACAATGCAAATGACAGAGCCTTCAGAATGTTGTAGGATTATTCTTTGTATAATGCTCTAGTATTCCATAAAGAAACTACTAATTATTATTTAAAGAATGACGTACAATATCAAAGTGCACTTTCAATATTATAAATATACATTTTTATATAGTTCTTTATTTAACAAATCGTATCTGTAACCGCCAACCCTGTTATTTTTTACTTCGGCATTTTATTTTCCATAAAATATGTATCAATAAACAATAGGTATTTACAAAAACACTCAAACTAGGTGCCGCAAATCGTAGATTTAAGTTGCCAGTTAGCTAGCTTATTACTCAAATTTCATCGCCCGTCCATACAAGACTATAAAACGATACACCCATTAAAACGTTGGAAAAGTAGCTAACACAATCGATATACTCAATTTGTACAATAAAATTGATAAATCGAAATGCGTTCTGGAGCGATTGAAGCTTCAGGTAATGTATGTACTGCAACTTAATTTAAACATCGTTCAAATGTACAAAATTAATTTAAATAGCATCTTTAAAAATTCCTAATTCATTAAGACGAGTATGACTTATATATTTACAACAACCATGTATTTTTTTTTAGGTTGTTGTGTCTGTCACCGATCGCCCGTCACTCGTATTCAAGACCCGAGTACACCGATTATTGACATAATCGGGTCCCGGTTACTTTTCGCTTGAGTTCCCCCATCACTAATAAATATAGTTTCTATATTGGTACACGCCGTACTTCCAGAATATATTACAGTACAGCTCGCAGACTGAAACCTGGCCGATGAGATGCCCTTCCCACAAGATGCGCAGTGAATTCTTATAATTAGGGCGCGGACACGTACGGTTGATGACTCATCGCCCATGGGCTCACTATTGAAATGTTGTATTTTTAAAGAGGTTTTAATTTTATTTATATAATTGGATAACAAGTGGCTGGTGATCTATAAAATGCAAAATACTGTTGCGTTTTCGGGGTCGAAATGAACAACTCGTGCAAATGTTTTGAAACAGTCTGTATATTCACACACTTAAAACTAATCACAATATAAAAATATAAAATAACCCTTGGCTTTTGTTGGATCAGTTTATTGACTCCGCCATATCTCCTCTTGAATTCCACGGCAATCCCTCTACGCATACACAGATCCTGGGCCACACAGTGAGCTAAGGCATAATCACCTGGTACCGTAAAAGGATCCTGTTGCTTCTCCGTGGTAATTCCAAAACGAGCCTTCCTGGTACCAGAATATTCTTTCATGAAATTCCCATAAGTTGGCTCTCTATGTTTTCTGGTAATTTGTCGCACATCCGTTACTTCGCCGTTGTTACGTCCATGGTATGGGGCCAATCGGTTGAAACGCACCACCCTTGACTTACTATGGGGTGTTCGTCTTTGGGGTGCATTGCTGGCGGTATAAGTTGCACATTTTCGGCACCATTCCTTTACATCTCGTGTGCAATTCATCCAATAAAATCGTTGGCGCACTTTCTCGAGTGTTTTGTGTATGCCGCAGTGTCCTCCGGACCTGTCCTTGTGGAGCTGTTGCAGTACATCAGGTATCCTCTTCTTAGGGATGACCACCTGTATCCTTTGCCCTTCTCCATCTGGGTTCTCCACAACACGCTTGAGTAGGCCATGGTTGCCACCAGTGGCGGCTGGTGCCCCAGATTTGGAGGTGCAGTTGCGTGGACGGGACTGGTTCGTTTGTTGTCGGTGATATGCTCGACATCTGGGAGTACATCGCCGATAATGGGCGAGTCGGTCTTGTCTGTGTGGCTGCTCACGCCCCGAGCCGCCACTGGTTGCCACTGATCGTCAACCACGGTAGTTCTAAGTGTGTTGGCCGATTCTTCTTCTACCCGGTTTTCTAGACATGGTCTCCTTGAAAGAGTATCAGCGGTTTGTTGTTTAAGGGATGCAATTTGCACTATTGCTTTTGAGGCCCTATGATACTGGGTCGACCATTTCCTCCGCTCATAGTCCCGTTTTAGTTTTCCTGCTTGCTTCGCTATGGGTTTCTTAGGCTCCTTCTTGCATTTACTACGAACATGGCCCATTTCACCACAATTCCAGCATCGGAGCGTTCTTCTCTTAGGTTGCACCTGATGCACTAATCGTCGGACTACCTGTTCTAAGGATTCTTCGGCTTCTGGTAGATCTCTGACAGAACATACTCTTGCCGGGTTTCGAGAGAGCAGCTTTGCGGTTTCGAACTCCAGACCATGTACCAAAGCATCAATTAAGGTTTTTGGACTTGCCAGCCTAAGTGCTAGCTGTGTATCGCCATCTCGAAGACCATCTATGAATGCCTGCATAGCCAACTGTTCCGAGAAGCTATCTGAAGCCGTTGGATACGCCAGACGAACCAAAGGGCCGGTATCCGCTTCGAATTCTTGGAGGCTTTCGCCCTTTTTCTGCAGACGATTCATTAATTGTATATGATAAACCTGCTCCAGGTGTGCATGCCCATACCTCATCTCAAGACGCTTTATCAATTGAGGGTAGTCTTGACACTCTTCCGGAAGTAAGGTCTGCAGAACATCACTGGCCTCTCCTCTTAAAGACACAATCAGGGCAGTAGCTTTCTCCGTGGACGTCCATCCATTTGCTCCTGCAGCGGCTTCAAATTGTTTCAGGTACGTCATCCATGACGTCTTTCCATCGAAGGTGGGAGGTTTTACCTTTGCCTTTGCTGTTTGGCAGATCTCCAGGCTTTTGCTTGAGGTGTCATAGGGACTGCAGTCGTTCATCGCTGGCAATTGAAGCTGAACTTTAAATTCGTCCCTTAATCTCTGTTCTACGGCTTCGATGGCCTCAGAAAATTCCTGTCTCAAATTCGATGAATTCTTCCGAATGTCATCCTCGAGTTGTTTTGAATTACTTGCAATTTCATTTCTTAAAGCTTTTGAATTTTTTGCAATTTCATGTTTCATAGTCTCCATTATAGTAGTCTCGAATTGTTTTGAATTATTTGCAATTTCATCTTTTAAAGTCTCGAATTGTTTTGAATTATTTACAATTTCATCATTTAAAGTCCCCATAGTAGTCTCGAATTGTTTTGAATTATCTGCAATTTCATTTTTTAAAGCTTTTTCCAAAATCTTTGAATTATTTAACATCTCATCTTTTAGAGTCTCCATAGTAATCTCGAAATGTTTTGAATTATTTGCAATTTCATCTTTCAGAGTCACGAATTGTTTTGAATTATTTGCCATTTCATCTTTTAGAGTCTCGAATTGTTTTGAATTATTTGCAATTTCATTTTTTAAAGTCTCCATTATAGTAGTCTCAAATTGTTTTGAATTATTTGCTATTTCACCTTTTAAAGCTTTTGAATTATTTGCAATTTCATCTTTTAGAGTCTTCGTTATTAAGCTTGGATCAGCCTGTACTTGAAACAAATATTTTTCGGGATCCTTACCTTCATTTATTAGAATGTCACGAAGCCTGTCCTGGAGAATTATTTTTTTTCCAGGCGTATCTGCGTCCCTTTCTTCTAATTCTGCCTTTAACTCGGGGACCTTTAATTCTTCCAAACGTTTGGTAGCCTTTTTTGCACTTGTTCACCCCACACCTGACACTAAATTGTAGCGTTTCGGGGTCGAAATGAACAACTCGTGCAAATGTTTTGAAACAGTCTGTATATTTACACACTTAAAACTAATCACAATATAAAAATATAAAATAACGTATCGCACTTAAAACTACTACAAATAATTTAACACACGTATTTATTTCTATCACTACTATTTATGTATGTAATATTTATGTATAAAAAACTGTACCACTTATATTTATTTTAAACTGTTCAGTAAATACCGCACGACTACTATTGAATGAATTCCATTGAAGGAATGAATTCCTTATCCTAGCGGCGGCATTTATATCGGCAGACAAAGGATCTAGAGAAATACCAGCAAATTCTGGCTCTCTTCTACCACATTCCAGACTTTCTGTCGCTGAGTGCATGATTTACGACTTGTTTACCGGTACGTTTTTGTCGTCGCCCGGTTGTCTGCTTCTTTTGTGGGCTTGTTTCGTTACAATGCCTTATTATTATTGTTCATTTTCTCTTCTGTAAGACTTGTTTTCTTTGAATTAAGTACATCCTTGTGTTGTATATGCGTTTAGAGCAACATAATAATAATAGTTGTATTGCGCCTGCGCGACATCTACCATCCCCATGTATAGCATTACACAAATCAGTAGTAGTTAAGACACCAGCTCTGTGCTTTTGCCAAAGGCCACATCCGAAGTCACTTGGAATACTTTTGAAATTATTAATAGCCCACGTCTGTGGTTAATCCATCTTTTAATTTGAGATTACGATTTTCAAAATATGTGATTAGTTTAGGCAAATTTTCAAAGTGTTCCTGAAGGAATAACAACTGATTTTTTAAATTTGGGATTTGTGTTAGTTCCTTGCACTCAGAAATACTTAGAGCATCGTCATTTAAACATTTACCGAAACTTTGTAAACTATCAGAAACTAACGTAAGTATGAATATTTTACTTCTTATCCTCACGTTTTATCTACAAGATTCACAAGAAACAAGTCTCTTTTAAAACTACATATCAACCCAGAAGCAAAAACGTAATAATTTAGTGCATAAACAAGAACGATATATGCACCAAAAATGAATGAAATACATAATCTAGGCAAACATAGACAAACCACTCTCGATGTCAAAACACGAGGTCAAAATGGCGGCGTTGTTCTGTCGTGTATAAATTGGATGTACAGTTTTGTGCAATAAACTGGCGTACACTTATTATACGATTATGTAAATATGACTTTTGTTTGAATATCTGTCATGTATGACAAATTGAATTGACGCTATAATTCAATTTGTCATACTTAACTTAAACCATTTTCACAATGGCAAAATAATGTCAAAATTAGCAATAAGACGTGTACGCCATTTTATTGCACAGAACTGTACGTGACTGTACATACACTGGATATTTCTAAATCGAATGCGTAAATCACTTATAGACACCCCTTATTGTTGTTTAATGAATTTTATCATATTAAAACAACTAATCTAGCATGGTACAGCTGTTATTGTAATTCTATTTTTATTTAAATTGATTTGAAAATATTGATTTTGCAGTTTATCTAGGTTTTCTTCGCCGATAATAGTTATTAATAGAAATAGGGTAAGATTTTTTAGCATTCAAAACCATCGCTTGAAACGGATCATACTGACTACCCTAACCATCGCCCTGTCCATGAAAGGATTTCCTACGAATCAATTATACATGGGCGAGATAGGCTAAACCGACTCGTGTTTTATCGGCTCTCGGGCACCGTATTACCGGTTTCCCCGCGAGCCGACAAACCACGAGTCGGTCAAGTCTGAATGAAACTGAACGGTATGCCCCTATCTCGCCCATGTATAGAATCAATAAAATCTTGCATTTCTGTTCTTCGAATTACTTATTTCTTTTGGCGCTTTGTGATATAATTTCATTAGAGATATTTATGAAGTTGATAGTTTTATGTAACAGTTTAAATTATAACTCATATAACAAATATTTATAACCATTTCAATTTTTGAACTGCCTACTTAACTATTCCACTAGTTTTTGAATATTAAGTGAAATGGCCATTTATTAAAAGAAAAAGGGGTGGATACATACAGTGATATGTATATATAGCACAGATATATAGTAACATGCTTCCTATTTACGTCTAGGGTCATTTATAGAAAGAAACTACGCTATCTGTGGAATCTACATTTTATTTATTTTTAATAAATATCATAACAAATACCTATTACATAAAAATAAATTGATTTATTTATTATTTGATACGTACAAATCGATACATAATTAAAAGTCCAAAGCATCTAGTGCATTTTGATCTTTTATGTTGTCGATGTACGTTTCAGTGATCCTACGCCATTTCTTCAATCTATGTCAAAAGATATTTATTTAAGAAATATTTATAATAATAAGAATAAAAAAACTTATTCCTATGTTAAAAGTGTCCATAAGTGTGAAATTTAGGTATTAAATGTTATGGGAAGTGGTGTTCATCTGTGTCATCGTTGTAAATTGACGAAATATTTTAGAAGATCGCCATATTTGTTATGTGCTTTTATCGGTTATGCTGTCATGCAAGTGTACATAGTTCTTTAAACGATTAATACTAAATTACAATTGAATGAAATGAATAAAATTATATAACGTTCCACTTAAAATGCTATACAAACTACAACATTTGAATGTTGTATTGAATCTTGTGTAAACTAATTTTGTTTACAAAAACAATACTTTCCATAAAGTACTCATAAAGATATTCTCAAAAAATGGAAATGGATTATAAAAATTTACCTTACTCCCAAGTAAAAGCAGAAGGTGCTTCAGATTGCATTATTGATCTAGGTAGAAATATAGTTGATATATGTTAGAAATACTCAAACGTTCTCAAAATTTTAGAAGCTGAATCCACTTCTAGCACTATAATCCAAAGCTGGTACAGCGACATAACTCAAAAAATTCATAAAAGTACACATTATGGTAATGAGAAATATGTTGATGATATGATGATTATGTATTACAGGTATGTTTGTGTTATCAATATTGAGATGAAAGTATTATTATAACACTAAGTGGTATTTGCTAATAGGAAACATACAACAAAGAAATTAAATTGTTGTTGTCTTGGTGACCAATTTCTTTTTTAATCTATTTGATTATGTTCAATTTCAGATCAATAAAAGAAAAAATTGTCGATAGTAAGGATAAACGTCAGTTGAAAGATCAAATTTTAACACATATAAAATATTTTTATTTATATTACAAAGAAATTGAGCACAGTTTAGTTGACACTAATTACTTTATACGAATGGAGGATATATTAACATGTTATTGTGATTTAGAACTGGAAGTTGTGCATAATTTATCAAAGCACAGAGAAAGTAAAAAATATTTTTTGTTTGTGATAAAAAAGTTTTGTAAAGTAGTAGGAATATATTTATATCACAATTTAAAACATATTTTACATGTGTTATTAAAGATGAAATACAACACTCGGAATCCTGCATGTCAAATGGTGATGAGGAAAATATATTTGTAAGTAATTATGTTTAATACATTTTTAAGAATGAGTTAATTAGAATTTTATTAGTTTAAAGCAGTAATATATTATTTTAATTTTCCAAGGAGACCAGCTTCCATTTAATTAAAATAAATATTTTTTTTACAAAATATTAAACACTTCTTCAATAAAAGTAATTTATCAACCAAATAATTAAAAATTTCAGTAACGAAACTGGTTTGAAAATGTAGTAATTTATTGTTCTATCAATGCACATAATTATTTTTTCACATAATTACCATTTAATGTAACACATTTTTCCAAATGCTGAATCCATTTTTTCATTCCTTGCATGAAGAAACTTGTTTGTTTACTGTTGATCCATTTGCAAACAGCTGCTCGAACTTCAGTCTCTTATGAAAAGTGTTACCCATTCAAGACCTTCTTCAACTTTGGGAACAACCAGAAATCTAAAACTGCCAAATCAGAACTGTACGGAGGATGTGAAACAACCGTGAAATTCAGGATTGTCACTGTCTTCATCGTTTCGTTGCTGCAATGCGGTCTGGCGGTGTCGTGGTGCATTAAAAAAATTGTTCTTTTTGACCCGAACCTACTCTTCAGATATTTTTCTTTACTGATCGCAAAATTTTGCAATATCTTATTTAATTAATCGCTGATCCCTTCGGCATATAGGAACTGGTTTGAATTGTCGGATACGTGGAGAATTAGGGTGATGATATTTCACTAACAGCTGCTTGTTTTCGGGGTCATAAAGATGACCCCAAGATTCGTCCCCGGTGGTGATGTTCATGAGATCATATCCTTCACCGTGATACTGGTTAAGAAGTTCCTGACATATGTTTTTTCATTACATCCGTTATTTGTCATGTACCCATCTGGCTTGGAATTCATCATATGAACAATGTACTGGTTTTTGTCTGGACTAATACCTAATTGCTGATTTTTCTCATGCATCACTGATACTGATTGACCTTATATATCAGTCCTCCCTCTTATAGACATTTTATTATATAGCAGTATTTACTTGTTATTTACTTGTGATATAGCTGATTATAACACTTAAAACTTAAAACTGTAATGGTGCATATATTTTTACGTTTCATTGAATCATCTACTGTTATTTTAGAAGTCAATTGATTACAATCATTGCCTTTTAGAAATGTTCTAATTGTAACTATCAACAATAGAGTTTTAAAATAGAGTTTATAGTCTACTTTTATGCATACCGCGCACTGCATTAATAAATAGAAGGTAAAATGGGTATATTTTGAAGACCAGAGCATACCCCCAAATTTGGGAATTCTTATATACATACACCTCTCTATCTATATAAGAATTATTATGGCTATGTAGATAGTTGTTAAGTCATGATACAAACTGTTACCCCGGCTTAATACTGTAACACCTAACCTTAGCCAGAAAGTAAAATGTGTCTATAATTGATCTACGCCGTCGCCATTTGCATGTTAACGATTTTTTTATATAACTTGTTTACTAAAAATTAGGCAAACTACTACTGGCATTGTGCCGAAGTGCAATTAATACAGGTTTACAAATCCAGGTTCTAAAAATAAACGGATAATATAATAATAAGTGGCTGGAGGAGGAAACGTTATTAGCCGTTTGGCTAAAAGTGACGCTGAACAGCCAACACTTAACATCCATAAAATTCAGAGAGAATATTGCGACGATCTTGCAATTAATGATCCGCAAGCCGATGAATTAGATCAAAATGTCACATAGGATACACCAAAAAGTCAACTTTTATGGTTGAGTCGCATTGGCAACCGACATGCGCCTATAATTTAAAGTGACGTCATTTTTGAGATCTTGCAAAATTTTAGCTCTCAAGTAATATAACCTACAAAAGCCATTTCAGGACCATCATAAATAATAATATTCATACACCCATTCCAATAATACAAAATAGTCAACAATGCTTGCGTACTAAACAGAATATCCAAGTATTAATAAAAATTAGGTATAGAAAAGTTAAATTTAATAGCTTTATTTATAATATTCAATTTATAATTGGCTTTTATATAACAGTACATATTTTACTAGCAGAAGCTATATATACTAAAATATTAATTAGTTAGTTTAATTTTATTGTTTGAAATGTTTCTGGTCAATGGGAATTTTTAGTGACATTGAATCGTCGTCTATAGTCCATACCATAGATAAAATATTTATACTCTTATATAGATGGCTAACTTCACTAATAATACGAGACTTGCAATTAGTAATTGTTTTTGTCGCCAACAGCGTTATGTGCACGATCGGCAATTTTGAAATATGTACCTTTAATTTTTAAGTTTTAAAATTGATAATAATAATAATACTCTAACATATTTTTTCGTAATAAATTTATTTTGCATTTAAAGTACATTTATTATCTAAGTATAATTAATAATAGAATATATGCGTATGATTGCAGACATATTAGTATACAAGAGAGAAATATCAGTATTTAAATGAAATAAAATGTGTTATATAGTGTGTGCTCCATTAAGTTCATTTACAATTTTGATGAACATCAACATTTTAACAAAAACATTTTTAGTTACTGCTAGTTCTATCAAAGCATTTGCTACTTTTCTGGCAGAAAATATATATTACTATTAAATGGAAAAATTTTGATTATAATTTAAATTTATTTATGTGGTACTGAGGTGTGTTTAAATGAAATATGACAACTAAAAGTATTTCTTAAACTAAACATTTCTGACTACGTAAATGCACTAATCTTTGCTTATTTTCTCTAAAATAGTCAAGTGCATGTACTTTTATCGGGTCAGTTATACCTTTCGATAAATTACCTTTTGAAATTTTGTTTATATTGTTAGTCCACTGAAAAATTAACATTAACGTGAAATAATCTGTAAATATATCTAGCAAATTATGTTTTTTGCAGGTAAAGAAAATTCAACCAAATTTAAAATTTTATTTACCAATTTCGCACGTACTTTATTTTTAACGCATAATTTAGGCAAATAGAAATTTGTAACGTCTAAACATTTCGAAAATGTACGAATAAAGTTTGTTTTTGGCCTGACTAATTTTTGTACACTATAGGCTCGTACATCAATTAAATGGTGTATAGATTCTGAGCCATGAGATACTAAATCAGACCGACAAGTTTAACACATGCCAATCCGTTTTAAAATTCTTTTTGCAATAAACCCGACAATATAGGCATGCTTTTGTAAAATTATGTCGTGACTCTCATTTTTAAAGGTAAACAATTCATTATCTTCTACATCATTGCTTTCATCTTGTGTTATTTCTGTTGCGATGTTTGTCGTTACAAAGTTTTTTTAGTGTATCAAGAGCACCATCAGCATCTTCTGCACCCAGAGAATGTGAGGCGGAAACATTATTTATCAGAAGGCTTTTAAAAGATGTTATAAATGAGGAGCAAGATGGATTTATGTTTCTCATTCCGTGGCTTCTAATACAGCCAAAGAAATTTTCAACGGGGTCTTGATTAAGGTTGCGGCTGCATAGATATTTAAAGCCTTTAGTTTTTAATTTCTGCCAAATATATATGAAGCCACGAAGTGTCAACTACCAATTTTTTATAGTTGGAGGGACAAACTCGCGATTGGTACTTGATATGAATCGCACTGTATCCAATACCTGAATGCATTCATACCAAAATGTGACATGATTTGTGTCATTAGATACCGCACTACGTAGTGTCTTTTCATGTTTGTTAATCTTGGCCAGAGCATTGACACTGTCAAACATTTTGTCGAACAACAGCAAAAAGTCTGCTTTATCCAGAGCTTCCTTTGAAAGACATTTCCCTACAACAATAAGTATGAGTATTACAATAAAAGGCAAATAAATAAAAATATACCATATTGTACCAGTCCACGCATTGTTGATGATACACGATGTGAAAAAACCTGTGCTGCAAGTTTTACTTTCATTTTCTTCACTTTGTCCTTGTATGTGTGCATCCGTTAATTTATTTAACATGCGTGTATCATCATCCCCACTATCTAATGATAGTCACACACCCGATAATTTCTTCGCTTTTCAATTTTAAGGTCGTCTCGTCCCACAGCTATCTTCCACTGTTCAAAAAGCTAAGAATAAAAATATAGTTAGCACATATTTTATCGAATATGGTCGAAATTTCATTGCGTGACTATTTTTTATGTATTGAAAAGCTAAAAAGATAATTTAGTTAAAAATCAAAATAATATGCTTACCTCGGGTTTCCTAGGAAAAATATGCAGAATTGCATTTTCCTGGTAACTTTTACACCCAGTTATAATGCATCAAATAACCTAAGATATTTCAAACACAAAACTAAACTAACTTTAAAAACGAATATAAATGATTATAATACAATGGAGAAACACGTAACTAGTAATAAGAAAGGAAATTAATATAATACCGAATCACAAGTAATTAACTGAAAATATTAACATAAAGTGACATAAACCTCAAAACAACTATAAACACGATTGAAAGCAAAATGAATCAAGATGGCACTATGAAAACACTTCCGCGTGCTCCGGCAGAAATACCAGCATAACTCGTTTTTAGAAACAGAAAATTATTAAAATTCCTAGATAAATTACTAAAGTGCTACAGACCTGCCGCAGGCGACAAAAACTTTTATTAACGGTTTGTAACCGAGCTAAGTTTCTATTGGTAGATAGGAAGTTTACCGGGCATGGTCCATACTTTGGCCATGTCAGTTGTCAAAACGATTCAACTATATACAGTTATGAAAAATAGTGCTTAAGACGTTTACTTTTAGATTACCTCACAATATTTATCAAGCGGCAAAAGTTGCCAATGTCTTACTTTTGCTTGAAAAGGAAAGGAAATCAGGGAAAATCTTAGTTCAAATTGAACTTGCATTTATCATAGCTCTGAATCCATGGAAGATGAAGATCTAGGGAATATAGAACCCTTCTCTGAATGGGTTTTGCGCTCTATTACGGTTGACAGGAAAACACGAAATGAAAGTAACCATAAAGCAATCCATGCGAGAAGAAAATTTATTGTGTGCGTATGTGTTAATATGCACTACAAGATGACATCAACCGGTACAATTTAAGAAAAAATTTAACTAATTAAATAATATAAAAGCCTTATACAAATTGTATATTATAAAAAAAATGAGGTGTGGCCACCACACGACTTTCTTATACGTATGAAAGTGTTACTTCCGGTCCGAATTTTGAAATTTCATTTATACAAAAAATATTCCATATCTAACTCTAAATACTTTTGTACTCTTGATAAATATATATAGAATGCATAACTTACGACATATTTGCAAAAAATCGCTATTCGATAAGAGTAAAAGTGGTACTTCCGGTCTGAATTTTGAAATTTTTTTTATATAAAAGATATTGAAAATGATGTTTTAAATACTTTTATATTCGTAACGTATTTGTCTTAAAAGCATGACTTGCGAGATATTCGCAAAAAACTGATTTTCGATAAGAGTAAAAGACCTACTTCCGGTTGGAATTTCGAAAAACTTTTTTAAGACAATTTGTTTCAAACTTAATTCTAAGTACATATGAATTCTTTATAAATTTGTTTAAACTTAGTAATTGACGAAATATTTGCAAATTTCGATTTTTTCACTGAAGTAAACTACTACTTCCGGTCTGCCGATTTTGCTCAAAATCTAATCAGTTCTCAAGAGGCAGATTATACACGTAAATACAAAATTTGGAATTGATATCTACAGCGGTTTGACCGCTATCGTGGTCACACACACACAGACACACAGACACAGACACACAGACATTTTTTAAAAACCACTTTTTTGGTATCAGGGGACCTCAAAACGTGGACATCTGCAAAAATCTCGAGGTCGAAAATTTTCATCATCACAATACATACTTCCTTATACTACGTATAAGAAAGTAAAATGTATTAACTATTGGTTTTCTCTACCTTTATTTTATTTAGTATTTGACTGTTCTGTTTAGTAGGCAGGCATTGTTCACAAATTTGTTTTGTTTGGATTACAATTGTAGCACATGTCAAAAGGAGCATGATTTTACTTTCTTATACGTAGTATAAGGAAGTATTGTGATGATGAAAATTTTCGACCTCGAGATTTTTGCAGATGTCCACGTTTTGAGGTCCCCTGATACCAAAAAAGTGGTTTTTAAAAAATGTCTGTGTCACTCTCTCTGTCTGCGCGCGCGCGCGATAGTGCGCGTGGTGACACTGATGAGATTAGTTCTGAGAGGTTGACGCAAATTGTAATCACATAATGGCTTCTTATGCAAAAATGTATTTTACAGTGACATTTTTATCTTTATTTATCACATTTTTTTTAAATACATATATGCAATGGGCAAATAATAGGTTGGTATATCAATCCATATTTCATAACACTGAATTATTTGTTATTTTAACATTTAACAGATACCCATATGCACCCACATAATGGCCGATTTGGTTTCTATTGATTTCTTATGTCGTGTCATCACTCATTATAGAGGCACTCTACTTTCATCTATTTGAGTTGCAAGCCTGCTTAACTAACTGCAGTAATTTCTACGATTTTTACTAATTAGTGGGTTTATATTAATTCTGGATAGTCTCGCCAGTATATCATATTTATGATTTTATCTTAATTGACCTTTAATATAACTGTAAATACTTCCAAATCCATATCAAAGTTAAACTAGTCCAGTTGCTAGGGAGTTATCATTGGGGTTGACTTGCAAAAGGTCAGGTAGAAGATTTTATTTCTTTATCTTGTATGTAATAGTAGAAGTAAGAAAAGTATGAATTTTCGACCTCCCCCCTCTTTTAGCCAAAAATTCGCACCTTTCCCAGTTTTTTCAGTATAACTTTTTTTTGGTTGATCGTGAAATAATTACTTTATTATCACTATTAAAGGAGACACAATTTCCTACAATTCTTGCCTGAAACATTTTTTTCTAAACCGAATATAATCATAATACTGATTTTCAGAGTTACCTCACATTTCTGTATTTGCTAAAATGTACACAAACTTATGCCTGGGCCGTAACCTGCAAACCTCCCTTCCACCTTTCTTTTCAGTTTTGTTGCAGTACGACGTCCGCTTAGCAGTGCCTCCGGTGACGCATGTTTTATTTGTGAACTTACTTTGGCAGAAGGTAATATGGTCACCGTGAAAGAAGGAGGTGTCAATACATTTCGAGAATGCAGTATTAAGCGGAAAATTCCCGATCATCGTCGGTTTTTGAAAGAGTACGTGAAGTGAAATTGCACATCGCATGTCAAGCGTTTCAATAATACGAAATTGATTTCGACATCACTTCGACGAGGTTCTCAAGCAAGAACGTCGTCAACACTTTGATCAAACAGAGATTCGTTCAGTTTTAAGTTGCGAGGGAGTGACTAATGATTTTGAGAAACGACCAAGCAGACTACCTCATGCACAACAAAATTCGATTCATAGAGTGATGAAGCGTGATAAGGACATTGATATTCTTGTTGTGCTTTGTGGGCTAACGTATTCTTCCAAACGTAAGAACATATTCTTCCACAAACTAGTGAGTGGCAGTAAAGCAGGTTCATGGTACTCATCAGGAACATTCAAGTACGCCACTACGCATGTACTTTCTATTCATTCATTTACTGGTTGTGACACTCTTTTTTTGGTCATGGAATATCGAAATTGTGCTCTCTAGTGGAAAAGCAGCCACACGTGAAGGAATATGCTTCAAAATTCTCAAACCCAGAAGTTTCTCAAGATGCTATAAATCTTGCTGGAAGACATTTTATCCTTCAATTGTATGGTCGTGAAATGGTAACGAACGAATCACTGAAGAAATTGAGATACCTGCTGTTCGCAAAATCAGTCTCAAAAAGTAAATTTAGTCTTGCGAGACTGTCACCTATAGAAGACACAGGGTTTCATGCATTTTGAAGTAATCACTAGATACAAAGTTGGTTGGGTCACAACAAAAATCCACTTGAATGGGGATGGGAGCAAAGCTCTTATGGTCTGAGTTCAAGTATGATGACCAAAGACGCCGCACTTCAGTCACTGCTAAAGCTTGTTTTCTGCAGCTACAACAAAAGTTGTATTGGAGCTTGTAGCTGCCGAAAACCAGACCCGCATAACTCCTCAATATGCAAACACTGCAGTGTCACTTCCTGCGAGAATGTTCTCTAGGTAGTAGCCGGAGATATCCTTTTGACGGCATCGACTATGTGCTTCGAAATCCTGTAGGTGTGCCACAAGCTGAATGATCTTGTGAGCAGGACAGTGTTTCCTATCTATAGTAGAATTACCGAACAGATGCAGTAGCAACATTGCACTGACATAATATCTTAAAAAGGCACAACTCTTAACGCAGAGCCTTAACCTAAATGTTTTGACAGACGTTATAAACAAATATGTAGTTCTAACCCCATATTTCGATGCAAGGATTCTACACATTATCCTATATAAATGTAATTATAACAGACGAAAATTAATGCAATGTACGTAATATAAGCTCTGTTTAAGCAACTAGTTGCTAATATTTTTCATTACTTTAGATTATTTTACGTATAATCGAAATGAAAAGAAAATAAAATACAAGAGCCCTCCTCTCTTTAGGTTTATGTGAACATTATAATAAACAACTTTGTTTAATATTCTGTATATAATGGCATTTGTATAACAATTTATTAAAAGCAAGCTTAAGATAGCTAAAGTGGTGAAATCAAAGAATAATTTTCTTCTAAATAAATGCACATTTAATGAATATAAAGTAGTAATTTAATTTTTATTTTTTGTCCAATTCGCTTGTAAATGGGGGAAATGGGAAGAAATAAAGAAAACTATAGGTTCGGAAATTTTTAATGCAATATATACACTATTAGGAGAAAATATATTTTAAGTTTCTATGATTACTTACATGATACAAAGAAAATGTGTTTATTCATTCATCAATAGATGAATTTACATATGAAAAATAAAGTATAAGAAAGCAGTGATTTACAAAAAGAGCATATTAAATAAAACAGCATCAAATACCACTCTCACGGATTTAATTAACAATGGTATAGAGGTAGTGCAATACCTTTCTATTTGATGCTTCAATTATTTTATCTACAGCATATTTCGCAAGGCTGGTCACATTTTCTTTAACTAATGCTAATAATTCTGCCTTCACCATGTCATCTTCATATGGTATGTTTTGATTTACAAGCCATTGTTGAATTTCAGCTTTGCTTTTGCGACTGCGGTATGGTGCGTTATCCAAAACAATCACTGCGTTTTCTCTCAAATTGGGCAGAATATGTTGAAGCCACTCTTCAAATCTCTCCGCATTCATGCCTTCATGGTAATCACCTGTCTTTTTATATCCAAAAAGTAGCAAGCCATCCTTTCAAATCCCTCGTCAGAACCTGTGTGTAATATAATTAATCTTTTTCCTTTTCCGGAAGGATTTTGAAGGCCCGGGGACAAACCATTTATAAATGCTTGTCTCGCAGTTAGCACTGATGTGTCTGCCCACACTTTAATTACTGTCTGCCTCGCATTCACCCATGTTTCGTCTAAATATTATATCGGTGTTCCATCTACACGATATTTTCTTATTTTATGTAAGTATTGTCTCCTCCATGTAACAATATCATTTTTTTACTTTTAGAATACTATTACGATTCCTCTTTTGATAACTACAAATGCAAAACTATTTATAAAAAGAAACAAATCATTTTCATTATACTTTACCGAAAGTTCAGCTCTCTTATTAATTTTCTGAGAGTTGACATTTTAAAGCTTGGTAAATCGTCTCTTCCATTTATCACCATTAGAATTTTCTGTACAGTTGGAGGAATAGTATTCGAGGAATGAATAATTCCTCGTACTATTCCGCATTACATCATCAACGTTGTCCAGTATGGCCTTTTTCCTATGGTATTTCTTTGGTGATTGAAATTTATGCTCAGCACTGTATTCTTGCAAAATCTTGTAAACACTACGTTCTGATATTCCTGAATATAAATCACCAAAATGAGACTTTATTATTAAAAAAATAACATTAATATTTAGCTGCTGCTGTTGCTGTAGTTGCAATGTTATCTACTTTCGAAGTACGTGGCTGTTCTTGTAAGGTTTTGTATATATTCAAAAACCTCTCTTTGTCCTCTACTGTAAAATGATTGGAGAGCCTCTTCTTAGGACGTGAACTCTCCATAATGTTACGCAAAGGGGCAGACTGATACCACAGGTGATTAAACTTAGGATTGAGTTTATAGCCTATAAAGTAGATATTTCAAAATCATCTTCTGATGTTATATTTCATGCGCTTACTTACGTTTGTTACAAAAACAATGTACAGTAGTATTAAGAAATACTTTTTGTTAGATATTAAGCAAAGAAACTGAGAAAGAATTAAATAATAATAATGCAAAATTGAAACTGTCAAAACAACACTAAATTTATTCTATTGTGGGCGTCCTTGCAAACGAACCAATAGTAAGCGTTATTTTACGTATGACGTTCAAGTGATGCATTTATCGTGCGCGGTTGCTACTGCATCTGTTGGGTAATTCTACTATAGGCAGCGCATAGTCGGAGAACAATTATGACGAGACAGAGCCATCAAAACGCCAAAAATTGTAAATACGTGATTTCTATTAGTATTTTTCACGATGAGGTTTTAAATACTTTGTTTAAAAACTTTGTTTTTGAATAGTTTTTTTTTAGTTTAAATATTTAATATTATTTCAACACATAGATGTCAAATTTATATAACATTAAGTTTTCTTTTTTTTATTAAAAATAAGTTTTTTGAATTTTCACAACCATTTATTGTATATCTTCTCCCAGATTTGCATTTCCGCGCAGATTGTGGCAAGTATAGAAAATGTTGCGCAACATTCAGAATCAATATCTTGCTTAATATTTGGTTAGAAAAAACTGTTTCAGACAGAAGTTGTAGGAATATTTTTGAGGATTTTTGGCCACCCAAACAGGGCGGTGGTCGAACACTCATATTTTTCTTACTTATACTATTATATATTAAAACAAAACCTTCTACCTGACCGCAGGGTAAAAATTACCCAACGATTCGAATAAACTGTAAAATGAGTTATATATTTATTTATTTATATTGATCTCAATTATAAAATAATGATTTATTATTTGGCATAGCAATATAGTACACAGTCGGAGAACAATTATGACTAGCCAGAGCCATTCAGGCCCGTTCCACATGGGCCTAACCGTATTCAAAACATGTATCACCCAGTCAGGCCTGTCTGATCGTAAGCCGCATGTGCAACGGGAATTAATCTTGTAAAAAACATTTGCATTTAATGTAGACTATGCGGATATATATTTTATACTTGAGATCTTTTTTCTTTAGAGGTACTCATTATAATTTATTTAGATTATTTAATATTTAAAAAATTTGCAAAATTTAATAATCAAGTTTTGTGACATAATTTCTAATTCTGCATGTATTATTTCTTTGTTTTAGTCACTTCCTTATG
Source organism: Amphimallon solstitiale (assembly GCA_963170755.1). NCBI lineage: Eukaryota > Metazoa > Arthropoda > Insecta > Coleoptera > Scarabaeidae > Amphimallon > Amphimallon solstitiale. Next base: position 79,348,662 of record OY720675.1, read on the forward strand.
TCCTTGCCAGTGGAACCTATTTCGGATGAAGTTTTTTGTCGATATTACTTGGCATTTGAAAGGTACAAAGAAGTAGCGAAGCAGGAAGAAAAGAAGTCGATAAGTGAATTCATATTCTTAAGGTTTGGCAAAAAACGTGATTTTGTTACCACCAATTCACTAATGAAGAAAGTTTTGACACCTTCTTGTGACTCTGTAACGAATATTGTTTCGCACCTATTAGACTCTATGACAACAAGAATACAGACATATTTTGACCACTTAAAGAGCAATGAGATGGACAAAATGAACAGACTGAATACTAATATTGATTCACAATGTGTAAGTAACCATTCTTTTTATTGCATAATGCATTTTTACGTTTGAATATTGTATGATAGCTCATATAAACACATCATATATTGTTGCCTAATTATTTTATACAAAAAAAATATCAAAACAATTGCGCAAGTTTAAGTGACTTGTATAAGAGTATTTTTTTTTAAATTTTTCGAGGATTCATTTTGCATTTTTGTTGGGGGAGTAAACTAGAACTAGTCGGAAGTGGGAAAAAGAGGCTTGTGAGATGAAGAAAAGCTTTATAGAAAGGTAACACTGCGGGTCCACTGCCTTATGGACAAATTATAATATGTTGCAGTTTGTATTACTTAATAATTTAATTATCATATAATAATATGCCAAGTGTTATTGCCAAAGAAAAAATGTGGTTCAATTTCTTATTTTTGCGAGCGCTTCTTGATCTCATCCTATTTTTCATCGAGGGCAGAATAAGCAGAATAAATGTGAACTCATCAGCAAAGATATAATGAATGTATTATTAATATCTTTATTTATGTAGATTATATTATTCACTCGAGAGCAGTAATATTTTTTTTTCTGGAAGTGCATAAAAAATTACATTAAGAAAGCAAGCAAAATTTAATGAATATAGCAGACAATCGTAAATTCAACACTTTTTAAATTACTTTTTGTACAGTGGTTTTTTTCCATCAGCATTTTTATAATCACTTTTATATTCAACCCGAATAACTCTGTCACCTTATTACGCGGAAACACATGATCGACACCGTCATTTTAGAAAAACATTTCCAGTTCCTGCTTTCTAAATACAAGTCAAGTGTTTCTCCATATGTGTTTCTATATGTCTTGTACCACCCACTTTATAGAGGGGGGGGAGAAGCAGGCATTTATGAATTCTGCATGTCTATTTTATATAATTACTAATCACTCTTCAACCGGCTTTTGAACTATGTTTTATCGCTAAACGAAAGTATCTTTGTTGCTGAAATGCACATACAATGCTTAAGAAAATGCATTTGTGGAGGTGTGCGACGCTAAAACAATGTCTTTATAAAAGTACAAAATGTAAATCCACAGTTCTTACAATCAGTATTTATATCGTCTGCATCGACTTATCACATTAATACTGGCCTAGATCCCTATTCTACATCATTTAAAGATACGGTAGCTGTTTTTAGCAGCTGCTATCGTTATTGAATAACTTCATTAGTTAGCGAACTCTTGCTTGTAGCGACAGCTAAGAATGTGTCATGTCGATTCGATATAATTATATTGAATTTTAAATTTTCCGCTTGTCATTATTCTCAGCGCATCACGTCTTAAATCACATGTATTTGAACGATATGCTACTTATTGAAGAAGAATTGGTAACTTGCTCATTACTAAAAGATTTAACTTCTGAAAACAATAAAACATGCAAATAAATGTGACGCAAAAATTAATTTATCACTAACGTGCCTCCTATAGCGGTGATTCATCAGTAATTTAATTTTATAGGTACACTTAAATAAATGTATATAATTAAGATTATATTCTTTCACATTGTTTTTGGCTATGTACAATTTTTAGCCATATATATGAAAAGGGGATCACAGAAGGGATAAGAGAAGATTAAGACTTGTGCATTCAAACTTAAGAAACACGAGATCCTTTTTATGTGATATATATAATAACGAAAATGAAGACTTCCGTGGTTGTTGTCTAAATGTTACCTAGTCTTTAAAACTTGAAGAATGGGTGACTTCGACCGCTGCATATATCATCCACATATGAAAGAATTATGCCGGTACGGGAGGTTCAACAAGTTTAATATTTCAACAATCCTATAATAAAACGCTGTAACTTTTATTGTGACAGTAAATCACTTTGAAGTATAATCCAAATGAAGAAACGAATCGACTTTCTGGTTTAAATTGTCCCAAGTGAAAAATTAATTACCAGCTTCATTCGTGATTAATAGTAAATTGATGAAATAAAATTTCACAAAGAGCTCAAATACGTTTAATAACGTTAAAAATACACAACGATCGTTTCGCATCAGGCGATGAAAACTTGTAAGTTTTCATCACCTGATGAAGCTCTTGTAGAACCAAACAACCGTTGTGTATTTTTAAAGTTATTAAACGTATTTGAGCTCTTTGTGAAATTTTATTTCATCAATTTACTATTAATATGGAGCTTCAACATTTATCTCCTTCATCAATTAATGTCGTGATTCTTTGCTGAATTATAAGCTGGTTTCTGCTTTTCTTTTTAAAACATTTTACTTATCAACCAATTTTAATTTATATCTTAGACAACTAATTCCGAATTATATTAATGGTATTGTGAACGCGGCTTCTATACCGAATTCAATTAAATAAACATGAGCTGGCAATTAATTGTAATTATTAAGCAGGGATTGTAATAAAAGCATTGCACACTAGCACAGGCAAATATTACTGCTCATAAGTGTATAGGCACTCCTCTTTTTATGTAGTATTAATACAGTATTACCAAAAAACAGAATAAAGTGAAATACTCTGTGAAATGCAGTTTAATTATACAGACACCTATTATATCGGAGTAGTTTTACTACCCTCTATCTGCTTGGCCGGGTTTCATAAACTGTTATTACGGTACAGGTACAATAATACTCTGAGGAAATCTCTTGGAAAATTTATCAGTATGGTAGATTGTAGGTAATGATATTTAAATTGTTTTTTAAAAAAATATAGTAAAATGAGTAAACTATGGCCAATTGTAGTGTGATATTTACACTTTTAACATCGTGAGCCAAATATCGAGTGACATTTTTTAAAATGGCTCTAAGGAGAGCTGATATAAGTAATCGACAAATTGTGAAAAGAAAAATGAACTTAAATTAACACTACGATCTACTACGTTAAAAAATATCGGGAAGGTGCCAGTTTTTAAATAGAAGACGTAGTGGAACACCAACTGCGACAACATCTGCGGATGATGTAGAACAGTGGTTACCAGCAAGATGAATTGACAAAACAATCCCGGAAATCACCGCAGAATTAAATATAGGAAGTCCAAAACCAGTTAGTATTTCTACGGTTATACATCGCCTACAGAAAGATGGGCTCCATCGGCGTATCGCTATGAAACAAAATGAGGTGTGGCCACCACACGACATTCTTATACGTATGAGCGTTTCAAACTATACAATTTTAAGAATTTTTTTATACAAAAATTATTCAAAATCCTATTCTAAGTACTTTCATTCTCTTAATAAATCGCTATAGAATGCATCCTTTGCAAGATATTCGAAAGAAAGTGCTGCTCGCTAAGAGTAAAAGTGCTACTTCCGGTCCGAATTTTGAAATTTCATGTATACAAAAAATATTGAAAATTCAACTCTAAATACTTTTGTACTCTTAATTAATATATATAGAACGCATAATTTACGACATATTTGCAAAAAAACCGCTATTCGGTAAGAGTAAAAGTGGTACTTCCGGTCCGAATTTTGAAATTTTTTTTATACAAAAGATATTTAAAATTTTCATTTAAATACTTTTATACTCGTAATGTACCTGCCTAGAAAGCATGACTTGCGAGATATTCGCAAAAAACTGATTTTCGATAAGAATAAAAGACCTAGTTCCGGTAGGAATTTCAAAAAACTTTTTTAAGACAATTTGTCTCAAATTTAATTTTGAGTACATTTGAATTCTTTATAAATTTGTTTAAACTTAGTAATTGATGAAATATTTGCAAAATTCGATTTTTTCACTGAAGTAAACTACTACTTCCGGTGTACCGATTTTACTGAAAAACTAATCAGATCTCAAGAGGGAGATTATATACGTAAATACAAAATTTGGAATAGATATCTACAGCGGTTTGACCGCTATCGTGGTCACACACAGACAGACAGACACACAGACATTTTTTAAAAACCACTTTTTTGGTATCAGGGGACTTCAAAACGTGGACTGTTTTGCTGGAACTACTGCAAGGGATATTGCGAAAATTTAGAGAATATTATGAAAAGAATACCGAGAAATTTTGGACAACCACACAACACCTTCAGGAATTCGACTTTTGGGTCAAACTTTTATCTTTCAACAAGATAATGACGCAAAACATTCATCAAAATTATGTAAAGACTGCGTCATTTAGAGGAGAAAGGAGCTATTAAAATTATGGAATGCCTGCCCTCCCTAGAGTCCTGACTTGAGCCCGATCGAGTTACTGCGGAAAGAACTGGACCGGGTAAGTACGACACGAAGCTCCATCAGCTACTGATTTGTGGAACTACCTTAAATCGACTTGGACCTCAATAACGCCAAAACTTATTGCGAAAATGCTTCGAATGTGCGCTGCGATTGTTCAGTGAAGAGGTCACATAAATGAAACTTTTAAATCAAACGTTTTTTCTCACATAAAAAATAAATGTTTTTGAATTTTTTAAAAAACTTATTTATGTTATTGAGACTGCCTAAACACTTATGAGCGGTATTGTACATTTAATACAACTACTATATTCCAATATAGCAATATTTATCAGAATTCATGTTACAGGATTTAGAGAATTGAAATAAAAACTATCAAACGGACTCTGAAATATGGATTACCTATTATCATTAAAAAGTTCGTTACAATTTCCGTTTACGGATTAAAATTAGGATGTGAATTGCAGCTGAACATAGCAATATAACATATATACTTTGCAAATATTGTATATTATATTATAACGATCCTATTCTTTTAAGACAAAGAAAGAAATGTTTCAAAAAAGGCAATATTTCGCATTACACTTACATTGAAAAGCCAAATTATTAATGGTTTTCGTTCATATTGCAATTCGAAAATAAATTGAATACATTTGTGAAATCAAAAGCTTTATTATATACCAATGAATATCTTTGGCAATAGAAGGAAGCAATGAAAATTCCATAATTTATTTGAATAAATGAGGTTAACAGAATTTATGGAATACACGAATATTTTGCCAGTACTAGTTTCAATCACTCTCTAATGTTGAACTCAGTCTGTAAATCGTGTGCGCAATCCACATATGTATATAATACATAAGTGGAAATATTCCTAACATAACTATGCTAATATGTACCTTTCGTTATTTGATTCTACAATAATACTTCAGTTCTGTATATCACTCTTTGTAATTTATGTTTTCAGTGTATGTGGAAAATATTATTATTATTATTTTTCTATAGCTACTGTTAATAATTCGTTTTGGTAAATATAACAAACTCGAGTTTGGCATTTATCCCCTCGTTTTTAAAGATTTTTGGATTTGGGAGCGCTTTAAATGCTACAAAACATGGCGCCCGCTCTCTAACAAGCTCCGTATAACTCTACTGGACCAAATTGACATTGTTGTAACCTCTGTATTAAACTAACTTCAGAACTTATCGTCAATATTAGCGATTAAATATCGTCTACTAATTGCAACTACTTCCAAAACAATTTTTCTTTAACTACATTTTAGATAATCAATTTTCATTTTTTAAAGCACGTGAGAATTACATGCTTTTTGGTAGGAAGTGAATGATCAACAGGCCTACGTTCCTTCGGTGGACAAACTATAGTTCCTATTGGTATTTGGCGTGACTTTCAGAACATCTATTTTAGTATTATAATAAACGCTAGATTAAAGGTTGAGAGTTTCAAACAGCGAACTGTTGTTTATAGAGTATATATATCAGAAGCAAAAAATAAGTCGGAAAAAGTGCTCTATGGACTTAAAAAACATAGTATAAGTCACTTTAAAATTTACTGCTGTGTCAATAGATGGCGTTTGGAAGCAATATTTATCGAATGTTGTCATTATACCTTGTATATATTAATTTTTAGTTACTAATACGAAATTTTCATATTTTACTCGCAAATTTATGTTCCTCATATGTATATACAGGGCACAATCAGAAGAAAATAATAAACCACTTAAAGGTTCCATCGATGTTTTCTTAAATTACATGACATGTATATGTTTATATTTATATTTTGTTTTTGGAAATAACCTTACAAATAAATATTATATGATTATGTTAAAAGCAGAACTCTGTATTTGCCTCGTATTTGTTTCGAGTTAAAGCAAAAGAAAACTTTTTGAAGTGAAAACTTCTATGGGCGCGTTGATACATTGATTGTTGGGCACTGAACGAGACTGAGCCGTCACGCTGGGAATGTTACGCTAATATTTTAAATCTTGATTTTCTCGCCAATTGTTTACATAGTTTTTAGTAATGTCTATTGAAGACTTATTTCCTTTTCTTTACTATTCCAATGACTTGTAGACGTACGTCAGAAAGTCTTTTTCCATCTTTTTGCCGACTGATGTAAAAACCGACATACAGTCAGCGCTCGCTTAACGTACAGCCTGCTTAACGTATGTCCGCTAATACGTACATGTTCATTTACCACCCTCTGTTCGCACGAACGTATCAAATATCCGTACGAACGTAATACAGCAGATCTACGTAACTTACACTGTCGGCTGTCCGTCGTTTATGCATGTTATGTTTCTCAAATTAAAAATGAAAATAATGAATAACAACTGATGGAAATAATTTATTTTGTTGTAGTTTGTAATGTAATACAAAATAAAGTAATGCCTACATAAGTGTACATAAAACTTAAATTCTTCTTTGTTTGTGTCAAGAACTTATCCATAGTCAATTGTGTTGTAAAAGTTCTTTTCCTCTCCTGATACAGTGTTTTATAACATAATGTGGTATTGCGAAGACTACGAATTACGTTTATGCTTCTTTTGCTATCTGGATCACAATTTTCTACTAGAGCAACAATATCCTCCACCTCGAACAAAGCAACAGTAACCCAGGCTCTGCGGTTTGATTTCCAAATTACTGGCAATAAAGATTTTGCAATTCCCCTAAAAGCCTTAGGATTTTCACTATGGTATACTAGCATAGGCTTCAGTTTAAACTCCCCTGCCGCATTTCCACCCAATAGTAGTGTAAGGCGATCTTTGGAGGCTTTATGTCCTGACATACGTTTTTCGTCAACAGATATGTACGTATTTGCGGTTATTTTCTTCCAGAATAAACCTGTTTCTTCGACATTGAACACTTGTTGCGCGCAGTAGGCTCCGTCTTCTATTATCGCTTTGAGGTATCCAGGAAAAGCATTTGCCGCATTAAGATCAGCACTAGCTGCTTCACCGGTCACTTTAATGTTATGTAATCTAGCTCGAATTTTAAATCTTCGAAACCATCCCCAACTTGCGTTGAAAGTTTCAACATTTGAAGTTTCTCCCATGTTATATGTCAGTTCTCTGTGAATTTGTTTAGCCTTTTCTTGGATAATAGAAAGGCTTAGTGGAACATTACGTTGATTTTGATCTTCTAACCAGAGCTTTAAAAGTCGTTCCATTTCCTCCATCGCGTTTGAACGTGCTCGAGTAGCAAAATTCTGCTGTATGTTTCCACCACTTTTCATATGTGCCTTTACGTTTTCTTTGTTTTTCACTATGGTGTTTACTGTTGAACGACTCAGACCTAGATTCCGTCCTATTTCTGCCATATTTTCTCCTCTTTCTGCTTTTTCAATAATTTGTAATTTTTTCTCGAAACTAATAGTCTTTCTTCTTTTTCGATCTCTTTCACTTTCACTCATATTTTTAATGTTTTTTACTAAATATTTCGTAAAACTAGAGTCACTATCACTATTTCCAGCCACCACTCGGTATCAATACATTTAACGAATGGATGTAAACTAGTAACAGAAAGCAGTTTATTTTACGGTGACTACAAAATAGGGGAAATCCCCGTCTTGTGAATTCGTATAATAAATCAAGCATTTATTGCATAGTTTCAAGCCGACAAAGTGTACGTTCGTTCGTATGAACAAAGAGGCGTATGTAACCATAAAATCGTAAACACCTGTTTTTATATGGAATTTCACCGTCCGCTTAACGTACATCCGTTTAACGCACAACAATTTGTGCACGCATTATGTATGTTAAGTGAGCGCTGCCTGTACTAACAAACACAGTTTTGCATCTCACTGTCGTTTTCTTTTCCAACTGAATATCAATTTCAGAGTGTAGACATTTACGATAAGAAAAATATACATAAATGTAATAACTCAATTTTTTTTTTTTGCAAACACAGAGTTTTGCATTTAGCGTACAGATATGTCAAAACAAATGTGGGTATAAACATTTAAAAAATAAAAAAGTATTATTCTAATTTCATGAGCTCTAATTTAAAACTGCATATTTTTAGGTATCAAGTGACTTTTTGAAGACTTATAATGATGTATTGTGTACGTTTTCTGAAGCCACTATTGATGTAGATAGTAATACGGAATCTACAAGTAAAGATAGTGATTCAGACATTGAAGTATTAGAGGAGGAAGGCACAATTGTCGTCAGCGATGCCGAAGATATTGATGAGATTGTTTACAGAGAGAAAGATGTAAGTACTTGTAGTATTATGCTAGATGTTCCAGTATAGTGTGGTAAATACGTCCAAATGTAGTCGAATTTGTGATTCCCACTTTCCATTCTTGCAATTACTTCAGCAACTTTGCTTTCTGCTGCATGCTGTGTGGCTTTATAAGCAAGCTTTCTTTACTCGTGGTCTTCCAAGTTTTTTTCTTTGTTTGTGTTTATCTTTTTCTTTTAGTTATTATTGCTATTTACAGTGTACTTCCTTTGTTATCTTCTACACTAGTTTTGCTCTCGCCTTCTTTCTTTGCGCCTCAATTTTAATTTGGTAAACTCCATGTATATCTTATCACTAGAGATCGGCAGTCAAGGATACATTGCAGGACTGGACTTAAATTTCGAATTATGCCAGTCCTGCATTGTACTCCTGACTGCCGATCCCTACTTATAACAAACCCTTCTAACTATTAATTACTCAGTTCCATAAACTTTAGCTTACCTTCCTTCCCGTGCTTCTGATCGCTGCCAGAAGTCACCTCATTCTTTACATTTTGTTATGATATTCCAGCCATTTTTTGTTGTGTCGAACAACTCAAAAGTATTTTGAAGCCACTATCTTACACTTTTTTTTAATGTGATTTTGGTTAAAATTCCTATAAAGTGCCGTGAATGCGCCCGCATGAGCCGTCAGTTGTCACAAATAGCTGTACTTTTGTAGTTTCGCGAAACCCCAGATATTCCAAACCAATGCTTCAAGCGTCGCTCCTTGTTGTAGTTGAAGTTTAAATGTCTCGAAACCCGGCTCGGCGGAGACTCGTTTAGCGATCTCACAAACAGTATATTTGCGAAGCCGAGTCTTTTGGTTACCAAAATTGTCAGCTTTTGGCACATGATCCAAGACGAGAAACCAAACCAATGAGGTCCTCTTCAATTGAAGAACTTAATATTAAACATAACTTTCGTTTTCAGGCGATTTTAAACTTATATTCGCAGAAAAATGTTATCCTTCCGAGAAACCAACTTTCACTCTTGAGTTTTTCCTTTACAGCACACTATTAACTTCTAAATCTAAACTCCAACGATTTTTTTTTGTAATCACGATCAGACCAAGCTAATGGTTGCATTCAGCAGACGGATCGGGAACCGTTCCAACTGTTTATTTGACAACAGTTGAGTGTTCGCTGGACCGTTCACTTTTATGTGAACACCTTTCATTTGATACTTTTCACTGCTGCCATATATTAGAATTATACAAATTAAACCGAATAAACAATAAATTGTGTTTCTGCATTAAGTGTCGGCGTAGTTTTTCCAACCCTGATTAAAATACTCGCTTAACTTCAATATTATAATACATTTATTTCTGCACAATTCTTTTAATTTGCTTGTCTTACTTTTCTAGTAAGTTTTTTCAAAATTGTGTGTTACGTTGTTGATAATGGCGATAGCGAACAGAATACGTTCACTAAGTGAGCGTAGAATTTTTCCGCTCGCAAAAATGACAATTGTTCCACAACATGTTCAGAGTGAGCGTACATCATCTGAATCCGTTCACTGAACAGTTGCAGAACTGTTGTGTCAGCTGAATTCGACCAGTGATCGCATTCAGCATACACACCAGGACCGCTATTCTGGAACTCATGCGGATGGAGCCGTATACGATTGAATCCGAGTGGTTCATATACGCATGCGGAAGATATTTTGTATTCTCGAAACCCTTCGAAGCGGAAATTTTAAATTCGCATGACGAAACGTATCATCGTCACTTGTTCCACACTACACCCCGCTGTGAACCAATGAAACAAAAGGGAGCGAAATGTAAAACGTTCACATGTGGCATGTTGCCTTTTAAGATTTTACTTGTTATTTATGGTTTAACTTTGCGCGTGGAAACATCGAAATGGAAGGCAAAAAACGTTGCCGGACCATGTCACAAGAACAAAATTCAGTTTTAATAAATTATTTAAATAATTCACTGCAGTTATTATCTGGAAAATGTACCAATGAATTTACCTTTAAATCCGTACAAAATTTGTGGGAAAATATTAGTAATAAGTTAAATATATACTAGGTGCGAAAAAAGATTGATGTCATTGGTGAAAAGTGAGTGGATATAAAGAAAAAAAATAAACAAATTTATATTGAAATCTTATCTGCATTTATTTTTATATCGGTAATTAATAATGTATACAAACTATTTTAAACCTGGTAAGACATGTGAAAAATATGTCTTTCTAATAATCATTTTTCTATCTTAACAATGTTCTACATTTATTACCATAATTACAAGACTTGCTCAAAAGAGGCGTTTAAAAGCACCCGCAGGTGCAGCAGAAAAAGAAAAAAAATAATTAAGTAGAATAAAGTGTACAAGTACTAAAATATAATAAAGATATCTTGTATGAATTTATATAATATTTGATAAGCATTTTTTAAGAGTATATATTCTAGAATCTGATTTCATATTTCTCTGCTTGTTAAAATACATTAAGTGAATTTATTACTAAATTTGCCAAATGTGCATACTTCCAAAGAATAAAATACAATTTAATATTACAATATTTGTAACAGACATTTAGTAAAATAAAGAAGACATTTTTAAATATAATTACTGTATAGTATATGTTATTTATGTAAAATAATTCCTTTTAATTCTATTTTGAAGATTTCTCCTTTCCACCAAGTATGGATCCACTCGGCTATTATTTCTAAAATATCAACATGGTCATTAACAATCCCTCCATAATCCACACCATTTTCTTTATCCTCATTAAGTGGAATATTATTTGCAACACATATTATGTAATGTAACACATGCATTAACAATCTGAGCATGTTGCTGGATCATAATGAAGTACACTGTGCTTTAATGAGCACCTGAACATCATTTTTAATACACCATTGTATCTCTCAATGAACCCTCTACATCTTTTGTGAGTTTCATTATATCATGCTACTGGTGTGTCAGGTTGTGACTCATCAGCTACTGGTGTCAGTAACCAACGCCTTAGTGTATATCAAGAATCACCTACAGAACTTGTTTTAGTTTTATATATTATGCAAGTATTTTATAAAAAACAAACCCAACAAATAAAAATGTATTAAGTCGTTAGCCATGTAAATTCTCCAAAAGTTGTTGTATGCCAGAATTTATCCATATAAATGCAATCATTTGTGGTGCTTCCTGCGTATCTACCATTAACATTTAATGTTCTCATATTGGAATCGCCTATCTTTTAAAAACAAAATGTTACTTACAAATTTGGATAAACTACTTTTCAACTTACTGATTGTACATTTATGGAATGATATATTTTCCTGACGACATATTGTTATGCTTTATTTTTACGTTTTGCTAATGTTTCGCAATTCTTATGCTTTTCGCACTGTTTGATATTCTAAATCGCAACTTTACGAGCGTGCCTGATATATTTCTGGTGAACTAGTTTGACATGCTTATATCTATTGTGTAAACTCATTTCTGTTTCTTAGGTTAAATTTATTGAAATCTAATTTTGGGTCATTCGCACGATAAAGTTAATTACTTCTGTAAATGTACTTAAACCTACGTTTAAAATAGCTATTTTCCGAGGCCATTTATATTGCCGTTCTGACCTACCTGCATTGTGTACGTAGTCCTAATTTTTTCGGTTGTAACATTGTTATTTTCATCGACATTTTATGTTTCGAGCTTCGTCATCTGGGTAAACTTGATTGTCTCCACCTTAGTTTTACTGCTTTCCTGTCTCCATATTTGTAGAGGGAAATATTGTGTTAGTTTGTTCTTCTAGCACCTTGTTTATTTTACTACACCCGAATCAAGTACTGTGGCAATCGGATAACCTCTTTTGGTTTTATAGACTGTTCTTCGCTTGAAAAGAAAAGGTATATTGTGGCATGAGAATAGCTTTAGACTTCGTGCATACTTGTTTTCTTTCCTCACGGTCATGCACTTGATGTTAACAGCGGGGCCGTCCACAGTGATTTCGTTGTTCCGTGTCATCCGATGCACATAACCTTTGGGATGTAATCGACGCATCCACGTTCATTATTTTATGCCTGTAAAGTACGAATAGATCGGGGTTAAGCCCGTCTGTTCTTGTGCGTGCGTAATTTGGTCAGTTTTAGTCTATTTACCTGAGTTCCGGACATTTATAATGTGTGATGGGGCTGATTAGCGTTTGTTTACAAATCTATTTGGTTAGATGTCATGCGTGCGCTGGTGTAACGGACGGTTCGCGCAATACCAACTTTTAGGCGTGAACTTTTCCTCTCATATTACCTAACTTTATAAATTTTACGTGCATTGTAGGTGTATTTCAGTAAATTTTATCATCATCTTAAGTTCCGAGTATGCCTGTGTTTAATTATATAGGTCACGTTATTGACGCTCTCTTTTGTAATTAAGTTTTGTGTTCGTTAATTTTATTTGAATTTCTCCCGCTTTCTATTCTGAGCCATTTCCGTGTTACGTTATGTTTGAGGCGTGCGTGATTGGCTGTAGCGCATTATCCAAGGGGAAACACGTTCTCAACTTCACTTTCCAAGTCCATCTTGCCTAAAGAGCAATAGTACAGAACTGCTTATTTTCTTTTAGTAATTTTATTACTATGTCTAGTAGATATTACGCTTAGGCGGCTTTGTTGAGATAAGTAGTGAATGTCGATACCTTAGTATAGGTGAATTATCGCAAGTCTTACCGTATTTATCGCTTATCGAATTTGCGAAGTTCCATGCTGTTGGGCTCCTGGATTTAATTTTGTGCTTTTGTGTGACTTGTGAAGTCGATTTCGCGGATCTCCAGTAATCTGGGGTAAGTTGAGTAAATCTTGTGTTAATCTTCGGGGTTTTATCTCTGTTTTTTTTTTCCTTTTTCTAATTTAATAGGATTTTAATTGTGGGTACGAGGCTAAGCCTACAGTAGTTATACACTGTCATGGCCGCGGTACATTCCCGTTGAGGAACATAGTGACAACCATCGTCGCTCTATTAGTTGTACCTTTCCATCCTTCTCAGTGGCTTCTGGTGGATTTTCTCCGACCAGCTAGGGAGTCTTCCCCGCACCGTGGCCAGATAAGTACAACTATATACATAGTTTTCGACGTGTAGTTCGACTAATTTATCGATATTTTGTGCCAGTGAGCTGGACATTTTACCTTACTTTTTTTATGTACTAAGACTATTTGGGTGGTTATAAGATACCTATTGCACCACTTTATCATATGCGTGGTCACATTTATTCCTAATTAAATTATTGTTAAATTATAAAATTGTTTTTGCCGTACACAGAGTGACCCTAAGTAGGTTGTTGATTAGGGCTCTCGTTGATGTGTTTTTTTTTTTAAGAAAAGATTCTAGATAATTCATTGCCGGTAAAACATTAACTTTTCATGTATGTTTTTTTTTTTGCTAATTTCTGAGCTAATTAAAATTATTTATGCAAATGTAATTTCTATACCGTAAGCTCAGTAGATTCTCTTGTTTTAAATACTAAATTCTATTTTTTTTTAACGCATAGCGCTACTTAATTACTTAACATTTGTAAACAAGTTACGTTAATTAATACTTAATTTTGATTTTGTAATCATAACCATGTTATTGTAAATTTAATGATTTCCCTTCTCTTTATTTTTCTAAGTCTTAAAGTGCTAATCTTAAAACAACTTTCTTTATAATTGTGTAAAAAAAACCACATATCGTAAAACATTGCCGTTGGTGGCACATTATATAATATCAATTGTAGAAAAGCCTGTGAGGCGACGAAACGTTTCTGCTGCCGACCATTCCCTGCCGATGCGCAGAGGTTATGTCAAATATATAGTTAAGATTCACTAAAGATTTAATCTCGTTTAACATTTTCTAAAATTTCAAACCGACTAGTTATTATATTTTCAAAATTTAATCTTGTTTACCATATACTAAATTCAACTGTCTTGTCCTTCAACATTTTTTTTAAAAAAAAAAAGGAACAAACAATTTAATATATCTCATACTACACATCGTAATCTCTCTTTTATTTTACCTCAACATATTTTGATTAATTTTGTGACAAGCACATGAATAAGGTTTGGCGCAGCCGACTTATACAGGGTGATCCGTAGGAAACCCGCTGGAGGGACACAGCCAGTGGCTGTTCATAGGACACGCAGGTAGGTTACCGTAAGGTAGCATAGTGTCCTGGTGCCCGGACAACGTCGCTCGCGTCGTCGCCGACCGACGCTCTATTCTTTGTTCATATTACCTGAACCGTCACGCCATCTGCGGCTTGAGTTAGCTCGGCCCTGCGTTTTCCAGTTTCATCCATCTCACTACAGTGATCTCCTGATACCGTAACTTATCTTAGACTATTATCTTAGTGCGACGTTGATGCGGGTGTAACAATATACAGTCTCCAGAAATTGAGGACCATTTACTTTTGGTGAAAATATAGCAACATGCGTACAATCAATGCACCCAATAACTCCAGGAAATTCGAAATGTTGGAAAAATCTAGACAATATGTTCAGTAATAAATGTTTTTTAATCTATATGCTAACTTATACCGACTCCCAACTTGTTCCAGCTCACCAATATTTCTGGGAAACTTGACCTGTACTTTAAAAATGTCAGGCATATTTAATACATCAATCACTTGATGTATTGGCATGTGAGACTGATTGACTTACAGCTTAAAAGAAATTGCATGCCATATCCATTTGATAGCTACCACTAGCAAAAAATCTGAATGCAATTAAAACCTAAAATATCTGTTTCTGAAGACCATGTTAAATAATTAATCATTTAACTTCTTTACCTTACTTCATACATCAAATGAGGATTTCCTAAATTCACACAATATATGTGGCCTGACTTTATTAATAAGTGAGTGAACTACATTTTTCAATAGTCTAAAGAATCTAATAAATGCTTCATTATTTAATTCTGTAAAGGACTCCAACTTTTTATAAAATTTATTGCTTCTAGTCTTCATTTTGTCGGTTATTGTATTCTAGCAACTGCAACATTATCACTTCTCCAACTTCATTAAAATTTGCCATTTTCTGTTTTTGCAATTACTGAGTGTATTCCTTCAGTCAATCGGATTCAAATTCGATTACCTCAAACCACTCGATGTAATTCCAATCGTATACGACCACTGAAATTCGATTCGAGCGAGTCGAGAATACCAACTATACGTTCGTATACGAAAAATCTGTCAATTCGTATACGGAACAACTCCAGAATAGGGCTCCAACTACAAAGCTGTACAGTGATCGATTAGTTACTGATCACGTTCGCTCACTTTGAGCATGTGGAGCGGTCGTCATTTGAGTGGGCGGAGGAATATTATCTTTAGTCAACGTATTCTGATCAACATGCACATTAACGCGTTCCAACACAAAATTTTGTGAAAGCTACTAGAAGTGTAAGATAAAAACTAAAGGTATTTGTGTAGAAATCAAATAAAAATCAATTTATTATTATTGTTTATTCGATTTACCCTGTAATTTTAATATATGACAGTTGTGAAAAGTACCAGATGGCAGATGATTACTTAAAGCAAAACAATTCTGTCAGCCAACGTCTTAACCATTGCCAAGTAAACACTTGGAGCGAGAACGCTTCCCGAATCGTCTGCTGAATGCTGCCAATGTTTTTGTACAAGCTACATTTCTTTCATACAAATAACTGAGTGTC
The DNA here is from genome assembly GCA_963170755.1 of Amphimallon solstitiale. Taxonomy (NCBI): domain Eukaryota; kingdom Metazoa; phylum Arthropoda; class Insecta; order Coleoptera; family Scarabaeidae; genus Amphimallon; species Amphimallon solstitiale. The sequence goes on from OY720675.1 coordinate 79,365,025, forward strand.
CAGCTCACAAAAACTTTGTTTGTTATTGGTAAAGGTACGCAACCAGTACTGCATTCAGTTTTGATAGTGCTACTTTTAATAACACGAATTTAAGGAATATAACTTTAAAATTTAACATAACCTTACATTTCATGTATTAAGTCACATATGAAGTATACTTTATTTCAAATTATAAGAATATAACTTTGAACGGCTCTAATGCTTTTATTGCACCACCTGCGGCAATAACGTAAACCCGTTCAATAAAGAGACCAGGTATAATAATTATCGTCACAGAAGGTGGTGCAATAAAAGCATTAGAGCCGTTCAAAGTTATATTCTTATAATTTGAAATAAACTATAATTTAACACCGATACCCATTAGCATAATAATAAATTGAGGTGCACGTATTCTTCTAAATACTTCAGGGAGATTTGAATGTTTTGTTGTTGGTAATTCTAGATCTCAATAAAATCAGAACATTTCTTAAACACACTTTTATGTGAGTGAAAATTCTCAGTTTAAGTTATAAATATTTTTTAAATTAGTTTTCTGTGTTGAAACTTCTTATTATAATTTTCTGCTTTAGCACTGATAATTATTTATTTAAATTAGTTAAGTTTTTAATTTTAAAAAGCAGAAAATTATAATAAGAACTGAGTTTAAGTCAGTTTACAATCTCCTCTCACTTGTAAGAGGACAGTATTTACAATGCATGTATTTTTTTACCTATTATTTTTGTTTTCGGACGATTATATATAAGCATATTTTCCAGGTAAAACATAGACACAAAACGAAAAAGAAAAAGGTTACTACCCAGCAAAGAGTATCTGATGTTATAAGTTTGGATTCTGATGACGATTTATCATCTACACAAGAGACAACTCCGCCAGCCTGTACAATAATAGACAGGTTGCCAGCATCATCCAGCACTCCCTTGGCGTCTACTTCTGCAAGACCAGATTTTAGAATGGTTTCTTCTGAAAATGCGGCCACGGACACATCGTCATTACTGTCTTCATTATCCACATCATCAGTATCAACGCTATCAGAATTGAACGCTGAATCTCTTAACTTGCCTGGAACAAGTTCTTCTAAAATAAATACAAAAGAAGTTTCGGAAGAAGTTCCTTCATTTGACAAGGAGCTATTATTTACTACTACTACTACTGAAGATCAGATGTCAAATACTGTATCAGCATGTCAGGCGTCTTTAAGATCACAGCCAAAGCAACAATCAGAAATATCAAAATTATTTACGACACCTGTTACAGAACTACCTAAACTTGATTTAAGTCAATCAAACGTATTAGAAGCGAAAACGTTAAGTGATTTGTCGGTAACAGTACAGAAGGGATGTACTGAACAGGAATGTGGTATAAACTTTTCTTCGCCGTCTTTTCACAAGAGGCAGCTACCACCGCCCAAAGTACCGGTGTTATTCAATGCCGCTCCGGTACGACATCGATCTCCACAAAGACTAAATCGAGTTTCAGAAGATATTACAGGTGCTTTAAATAATGCTTCGCATATTATGACTGAATTAAAGTTAAATGAAGATAAAAACGAATGTAAAAAGCGAGAGTTCACTTCTAACCCACTATTTAATTTGTTTCCATATGCAAGAAGTGTGTTTTCAACACAAGAACAGACACCAGATACCACTCAACAATCCAGTGTATTTACACCTTCGACGATATCGTCTGCGTGTGTGAATATGCTACAGCAGATATACACTGCGTCTACAGTTAATACAACTACTTCCGCAACACTATCTCATCAAAGGAAAGACTCACAAGCAGAGTGTGTAGATGTGAGAAGTTTGGGTCGTTCAGTGTCAGCGCAAATGTCAACGTCCACATCGTTATTACCTGTAACAGAAGTAGAATCCCAAAAATCACAAATCGATCCTCTATTTAGTCCAACAGTTTCATCTGTTAATAATGTTATGACCAGTAATAACTTTAATGTAATTACTAGTGAAAGTGAAAGAACTGTTCATAAAGAATCCTGTTTTTCGGAAACACCATCAGAACCAATAGAAAATAAATCAACTAATGTCCCATTAGTTACTACAGCCACAACTTTGCTTCAGCAAATTGATGTGGTGCCATTACAGTTAGAGACATCTTTAACAAAGCAATCAAGTGTTGAAGATATCAGAGTTACTGAAAATAAGTTAATTTATACTCCACAATCTGATATCGTTGCTACAAAATCACCTGTAATAAATAAAGTGACAGCCATAATGAGTGATTTAGAAAAACAGCTTTCAATGTCTTCAAAAAATATATGTGATGCTGAGCCATTAACTTTACCAAGAGTTTCTTCAGCTGCAAATACATTATTGGTGCACACGTTATCTATAACACCTATAGTTTCGTCTCAGTTAATTACTCAAAAGGTTACGACATCAGCTTTAGCTCCAATATCATCTACTAGAGATATATATGATAAGCGTGATTTTCTCTTATCAGATGAAAGATGTTCTTTAGAGTCATTAACATCTTGTTCATCAAGTATACCAAATAAACAACTCTCACCACAATCATCAACCTTACTAATTCAAGTAGAAGAGAAAGACTCAGGAACTTCTACAGTTTGTTCAGTGAAAACTGCACCTACACAGCATATGTCATCAGCTTTAAGAACCTCGCCTTCTGATCATGTTGAATACCAAACTACAACAAAAATACCGTTATCGTCAGTAGGACCATGGCTAGCAACTTCTACATCTGCAGTGAGTTTACCATTTCAACATCCCCTGTTAACTAATAAAAATTCTACTATAACTGAAAAGGTAATTCCTGACCAGTCTAAGAAAGTATATTTGAACCCTGTTATAGTTTCTTCAGTTCACGATACATCTCCCGCAAATACTTTAACTTCATCAGTATCTCTCTTAAATGACAGTTCCTGGCACAAGAGATCAACAGTAGAAACTTCTCTTTCAGAAAACTCATTTAATGACCAGAAGTCCAAGAACGTGGCAAAAGAGAATCTTATCAATAAGCAAATTTCCATTCAACCAACAGATACATGCACTAATTCTACTGAAGGTCTACGATCTTTGCCCGTAGAAAATAATAATATGCAATCTACAGTTGATGAATCTCCTAACTTGGAAGCGCTTCCGGTAATGGAGTCTACTGAGGCAACAAAGAAATTATTTCAGATAACATGTTCGACATCCAGCTCAGATTTAAGTCCAGCAAATTATAGAACTGACAATCATGATTCCGACAACGACTTATATGGATATAACTATTGTAGAAACAAACATGAAGCTAGTGTAAAACAATTGAGTTCATCTGAATCAGTGTCCTATAAATTTGGCATGATAACACCTCCTTCTGATCCACGGAGTGACAAAATTTTAACAGATTTAGAGGATTCTGAATATGATAATATTTTTGGAGCGGAACGCCAAATAGAGGATAGACAAACAGTTTTGCACGCTGATTCTAATCTCGAAAATTCATGTCAAGATCATCCAATAGTAGATACTGATGTTATTAGCAAACCTGTAGAATCAGATAAATTTAGCGTGAAGGATATTATTATACAAAGAGTAGAGAGTGTCCCCAATGATGATTTAAACATTTCATTTAGTGACGGGGAGCAAAATGAGAATAGTAAATGTAATTCTGCATCTGAACAAGATGACGATTTTTTTGATGTCGGACAAGTTTACGTCAAGAATTTTTACCTGGCAAATGATGACTTACATGGCAGTCATAACCATAATGATGGACTTAAAGAAGGTCTAGAGAACATCTTGTTGCATAAAGCCCCAATGAATGCTTCAACTAATGATTTATTGGAAAAAGAAGATACATTATTAAGTACTTGTGTTTTTGGAGACAATAACAAACTAGAAGATTATGAAGAAAATGTGTATGAAGGAAGTACAGTCAGCACTGAATGTGTATATCCCAAATTTGAAGTAGAATATAGAAAGAACCACAGTAAATGTCATGAGGTAACTAGCGATGTTCGCAAAAATGCTTCATCTACAACCTGTAAAACATCCAATCATAAAACTATATCTAAAAGCAAACGTATGAGATCCAAAGATTTAAAGAATGAAATAAAACGAAGAGGCACCCCTAACATTGACAATAATGAAAACATACCCAATGGTGACATTCCTTCATTTAGTTATGCTGAACAAAATGGTAATACCGAATATAATATTGCATATCAGGAAGCTGAAGACTTGCATAGCGAGAGAGACGAAGAAACAGCATCTCCAAGAAGCGTTGTTGTAGAAGAAACAGTTGTAATGCCTAACCTTTCACCGAATAGTTATAAAAAAATATTGAACAAAATTAATAATCCGTTTAACGTGGATGTGGAGGATGAGGAAATTGAATATGAAACAAATACCAGTAGCACTGAAAGTACAGGACCCATTTTTGATGAAGCCAAGAAATTCTCCAGAAATGACAAAGTTGTGAACCATAGGACTGGTAAATATAAAACTAAATCTAAGAGCAAAAATGTAAGGTTTAAAGATTTAAATAAGACAGAACAAATAGACAGTCATAACGTGGACCATAGTAATGATCAAAAGGTATTATATAGATCAGAAGTAATTCGAGATGGATATAACACTTTCAATTTAGCAGACAGTAATATTGAATTGGATCGAATATTAACTGGTCCAATTGGTGAAATAAAAGATACAAATAATAGTCAATACTATGAGAATTCAGACGGAAATTTTAATTTATTCGGATTTGCAAATTCTATAACTCCTATATTTGGCGATATGTCAAAGGACTTGATGTTGGTGGATAAAACCAAAGATTTAGATTCTCCACTTTATGATGAACTGGATTCGAAGGATGCTAGAGAGTATATGAAAAACGAGTTTAGGAATAATTGTACTTTTCCGGTAGAAGAACCTTTGAACAATTTAGGTGCTGGTGATGGACCTGTTTCAATTAAGTGTAGTGTGACATTCAATGACTTTGTCGATACACGGTGTATAACTCCTGTATATAATAAATTAACGAAAATTCGTAAAAAGAAATTTGTTATTCGCGATGGGATTAAATGTTTTATAGATCCTTCTGATGAAAGACTTAAAATGGAAACTAAAGTGCTCGTGAATAAAATGAGTGACGAAACACTTTTAAAAGTATACAAGGTGATTGGTCATAATACTCTAAGGACTTGTATAAAATCGGTGGTGGTATGCAGTTCAACTACCAAGCAAGTTCCAACTGAGACAAAGAATGCTTTGTCAAAAGGTATGACAGATTTTGCTTGTACAAATTGCGAAGGTACTAATAATTCTAGAGACAATAAGATATTAATAGACAAAATTAAGAAAAGGGCACTAGTATCGAGTAAAGGTGAAAATAATTTTCCTAATTCTAGTCCTGACTTTTCAAATTCTCCTAAATTTTTACCTAACTCTGATGAACTCCACCAATCTGTTGAGGAAACCTTTCAAGTAGATGATTTATCAGCAGTAAACATCTATCCCGATATCCCATTTTTATCTGATCATTCAAATTTTTATGGCTTGAAATTATCAAATGAAACATATAAAATGTTTGTTGAAGAAACTGTGGCTGGTCTAGATTTTGAGGAGGCACCGAAAAACTTAGAAATTGCACAACAAGAGCCTGAAATACAAATAAACTCTGTACAAGATAATGATAAAAGTATTTTATACAATAATGATGAGAATTACTTGATCTTGAATACAGATTTGCAAGATGAGAAAATTGAAGTAGACGTTGTCGGACTAAGCGAAAATGACATAGAAGAATTGAAAGAACATAGCACTAACCCTGTTTTAATAGCTACCATAGAAAATTTCAATCCCGATGATTCTGATGAAAAAGTAGTGAAAGATCCACTTGGCATTTTGGAGCCAATAAGTGAATCAAATTCAGCTGCTTGTAATTTTGTGCTAGAAAATGATTATTTGGCTAGTAATTTTTTAAATGATAGTTGTGATAAATCTCAGAATGACCTACCTTCTGTTAATTCTACTGGGCCCAATACATTCAATTATATAACTGACGACTTATGTACATATTTTTTAAATGATAAATGTTTAAATAAAACTGATATTTTACCACATAATCAAGAATTTTATTTTAGTGATGATATGTGTATATATAATGTTAATGTAGATATTTTAGATCATAAAAAAAAACAGGTAACTACTAATGAAATAATGAGCCAGCTAAATAATAACAGTATACCAGAAATGTATACAGCTGATGAGGTATATATGAAAAACAAATTGCCAAGTGATTGTCAGTATGTAAGTGAGAAGATTCACAATATTGCGGCAAGCAATCTTGAAAATAATGATAATACATTGCAGAGTTTTAAAAAGAGTTCAGATAGTCTGGAGGACACTGGTAAACAGAAAAATTCAAATAACACCACTTCGAATGTATTATCAAATGTTTCAACAGGTTGCAAATCAGAATTACCAGTTATATCTATTTCCAAATCACTATATGAAAAAGATGTAAATATGCATCGTACTTCCTCTTCTGGCAAACAAAAACATTCAAAGAAAACAAAAAGCAAAAGATCTAGGAAAAGGGAATCTAAGAAGTTAGCACTTGCTGCAGACAAACATAAAAGTGATGATAAATTGTTAAGCTCTCAGCACATGAATACACACATTACTGGGTCTGATGCTTGCAACGATCTGGTGGCATCATGTGTTGAAGAAAGCACAAGTGAAAATCTAAATAAGATTGATTGTTTCAATACACATAGTAGTGTGAAATACTTAAATGACTGTTCTAAACTACACGAACGCAAAGCTAATGAAAGAGTGACTGTACAAAAAATATCTCAAAAGAGAAACAGCGATTGTTTATACAGCAATAATTCCAATATAAACTCGGACGTTAATAAAATGCCAATGGATATTTCAGAACAGCTTCACCTTAAGGATAACGCAAACCATCATTCTCCTAGTAATTCAAGTAGCATAGACGATAATGAAATTGATATAAGAAACTTTTATGGCGAATTAAATGATGTGGAATTGAATCATTTAATAGAATCCTTAAATTCCGGCAGTGAGACGAGATTACCATTCAAAAAGAGGCGAGTTTCGGTAAACGTAAAGAATGAAGTGAAGTATGATCCTCAAAAAGAAGAAATCAGTTATCCAGCTACTCCCATGATAAGCATTGCTGAGCTTGAAGCTCTGCAAAATAAGGGAAATAATGGTAGAACATTTAAAACGCCTGCAGAACGTAAAGAAATGCCTCCTTTACCGGTATATTATAATGTAAATGCTGAACCAAGTCCCATAATAACAGACCAATTTAATATAAATAACCACACTTATAATAATCCCACCATAAATTATCATATGAGCAACATGCCGATGCCGTTCATTCCTTGTGCCTCCTATTTTCCCATTCCACCCATAATTTTACCTTTTAATAATTTGCCACAATTCGATCAAAGTAGTACAACTACAGTGAATTGTAATGAAACTACCCTACCTCAACCTTTCACACCAGTTAAAAAAGAAAAAAAAGAGAAGAACCTTTTCTCAACTAATTATTCGTATAATTAATTTAATAAGAATTCAATTAATGCATTTCAATTTGCATTTTTATTTCATTAAATAAATTCAGTATTTTTTATTGTGTATATTGTTAATATTATTACTATAATTATGTTTCCGATTTGAAGGGCTGTGATTCTTAGGACTATTATTTTTCTCAATTCTGTAATATATATTTATTTATCAAAGAGTCATATATAATTTATATCTTGTCCACTACGGCGATATATCTTGAAGATTATACAAGAATAGAAGCATCACATCGAAGATCGAAGACCTATCCGAAGATGAAGATTTTTTTACTTCAATTTCAATTCATTAAATATTGCATGCTAATATTTTACTGTTACTAACTAGTTTTTCAATGTATTTTGCTAGATAATGTCATTTTTCTTAATGTACCAAGTCATTAAATTTCTTGCCTTGATTTTTATCTATATAAAAATGAAGACAAAGAAGAAAAACAAATCCCAGAAATTTGAAGAAGGAAAACTATGTGATTATTAAAATGCATGTCCAAATTTTTGTACTTGTATACCCGGAGAAGCGGATGAAGCTGCAGGCAGGAGCAAAATCTGTTTTTCAATTTTCAGGCAATTTTCTCTTTTTAACCTTAGTTAAATGTGTGTGGGCATATAATTAATTTCATGCTTTTTTTTTTGAAGGCTCGTCTTACAATGATTTGCATGAGAACGTGAAAGAGGCAGCAATAAAAGGTGAGACTTTATGTTTTTTTTCCCTTAGTTTCACTAAAAGAATTTATTATTCGTACTTTGCAGATCAGAGGACTGTAATGAATGGCCAGAGTCCCCCTCGTAGGCGCCGAGGTAAGTAGTGTATTTTTAATTTATACAGCTTGTGAAATAAAAAGGATAATCTGAAACAAATATATTGAGTGTGAAGCAGTTATTACTTATGAGAATTAAGGAATGCTAAGATCTATATTATCTTCCTTATTTTATATGATATATTAGTATGGTGACTGTTTTATAAATTAAAAAATATGTGTATTCAAACATATTCGTAATATTGGCTCTTAAAATTGTCTTTTGTTCAGTTTTAAATTATTCAGTTCAGTTTTAAATTATTAATACTATATAACGCAAACTAAGATATTTTAAGACATTCTATTACTCCTAATGGTTATTAAAAATTTCATTGCAAAGTTATCCCATCCTATTGATTCAATTTAGGATAAATATATGTCAAATTTAATAATTTTATTTTAATACCCAAAATAAAGTATATATCTTTTTATATCCAGCTGTATAAAAGTCTGCTTGTAGATCCCTCCCTCTTTAATTTTATTTTTTTCTGTTTTTGTTCTTTTACAAACATGGATATTTGTTTTGCAATGTAGGACGTCCGAGAAAGAGGCATTTTGAAGAAGAAGAACAGACACATCCTAGAAAGAGAAGGAAAAAGGCCCAAACGAATAAATCCATGAATTTATATTTATAGAAAATGTAAAGCAGTTTAATTTGGTCATTATTTATTTTTTAGTACTGAGTTGAAAAACAGATGTGCAATCCATCATAGAAAATGTTCGTTATGTAATTATCTATCTGTGATTTCAAAATATTAATTGTTTAATATAATAAACATTGATGTTTTCGATCTGAAAAGTTTGTATTATAAATACATGAATATATTCCCAAGGAAATTATTTTATAGTACAAATCTTTTTTTTTTTTAATTATTAATCAATATTTTACTTTGTAAAGTTCATGTGTTTATAATAATGTATATACTTTTAATAAAGAAATGGTTTTATAAATACATGTTTGTTAATTTTTGTTTTATAAATTGCCTTACAATAAATAAATATTAACTTCTTGCAACTGAGTAAATTGAAATACAAATGATGCTCGGTTATTCATGTAAGTATATGTTATGCACACAAGTTTGACAAAATAGATGTAAAACTAAATTATACATTCATTTGGCATTTAAAATTAATGTCAATTACATTTATTAACACTTAATTAAAAATTTGCCAGAAGTTTGTCAAACATTTTGTTTCATTGGTGTGCATCTTCAAATGTTAACATCAAAGTTAAGGTATTTCTTATGAGATTTTGTGTGTCGTAAACATCTATTCTTGCTACATAATAAAGAAAACTTCGATTCTCTAAATTAATTATAATGGTGCTCGTCCCAGAAGCGTTGACGCGCCACTACATAGCACTGGGCGAACCCAAATTGGATCCGAGATCTATAGCGACTGCATCAGTCGTTTGGATCCGAGATTCGAAACAGCCCGAGATAGCGATGATGTTTCTCGGCAAGGGGTTTGCGGGACGACTTAACGGAAAGACACGCTATTTTACTATAGCGTTGCGCATCTTTATGCATTCCTTCAATCAACGCCAGAAGCAACTGACATGCAACTTGAAGAGTGGCGTTTAGTTAAAGCCATTCCAAAAAGTGGCTCCCTAAGCAGCAAATTAATTTTTATAGTTGCGTGCACTTGATAGTAATATCTTTTACGTAATGTAGTTGTGCCACAATGTAGTAACTGACTGTAAGTAAGTTCACTCCTGGGCGGTCCCTTTGATGTTCGTGTACCAGTGTTTTTTTTAGGACTACTGCGCATTGAGCTGCTGACAGAGGAGAAGTGATTATACCAAGGAGGATAGAAAAGAAGGAGAGAGCATATTCCACAAAAAGTGAAGTAGACTTTCATCTAAACATTTTGGGGAAGATTGCCATTACAAATATACAATATTTAATGTGAATGTGCTATACACTTGTGAAGCAAGTGGTATTATATTCTTTGGGTGCAGCAGAATATTTGTATCAAGCGAGTAAGAGTGAATCAAACCTTTCATCAAGAGATCTCTGAGAACTTCACGAAAGGCTTTTGGATATTATTATATTTTACATAAAATCAATATAGAATTTTGAAATAAAACCATATAGTTAAATGTTGAAATATGTGGATATAATAGTATATATACAGGGTGAGTCATTAGTAGCCGCTTCTTCGATTGCTCTTTTGTGTTTTAAATAAAAGAAAAAGCAATTAGTGGAGGATCCATGGTTGCTTGTGGCGCATATTGTAAAAATACTTTAAACTCTGACGCACATCCGGTTTCCTCGGAAATGCAGGGAACTTAATTTTTTTAAATGACGCCCTATATATTTTTGGATTTTCTTGTACTGCTTTAAATTGTCTGTACAACTGTTTTTTCTTTTTCAAAATTGAGCCAATAGTTTTTGAGTTATTAATTTTTTTTTGAAAATATTTGACCAAAACACGTGTTCAGAAAAAAATCATTTTTACATTGTTTTTAAAAGTAAAAACATTAACTTTGGTGGTGCTTGTAGCCAAGAAAATTCTGCATGATTTGGTAAAGTTGCACTCCACAATACCTCAAAAAACTTTGTTTTTTCAAAGCCTACTTTCTGAAATTTTCACATACCAAAAACTCATTTTTTTTAAATGGAACACCCAGTATTTTATTGAGTCATTTTGTTCCTTTTTTTATTCTCTTTCATTTTTGTTAACAATGTCCTATAGCTATCTTTTCTAATTTTTGAGATAATCACTATACGAGCAATTAGCGGTCAATTAAAGAACTTCGGGCGCTGTTCTCTGCACCCAAATATTGGTCCCATAAAGGCTGGAATGCGGCTGACTGCCTGAGTCAACTGTTAAAGAAAGTCGGTATACATTTATGTCAAACCTATAAAAGCATCGCTATTAGTTATCATCCAAATGAATTATTCTTATGAAGAGTTAATAGATATGATTGACATTTTGGGTGAATCTGAAAGGAACTCTTTGCTAGCATCCAGACTTTATGCACAGCGATCCCTGGTAGAAGTCAACCGAAGCCAAAAACCTTCGAAAATATAAAGTGGACGGTTTGAGTGAACAGAAAGCATTGAATATGAAAGAAAGAGCGGAAAAAGCAATAACTGGTGAGGATAAGACGTTTATGGTACTTGCGAGTGTAGTTGAACACCCTCATACTAGTACTACGAAAATTAGTCGGCAGTTAGATGTAAGTCAAATTTTAGAATCCAGAATAATTAGGAAATACGAAATTCACCCGTAGCATATTCATACACAGGGTAGATGAAAGAAATTTTCAGAATCGCTTACATTTTTGTCAATTGGCAGCAGATAAATTATCCTGGCATTCTCAATTTTTTGTTGTTTACCAACGAAACCTTCTATTCAAGTGAATACGTTCATCGTCACAATTCCGTTATTATAACACATAAAATACCCCACTTTACCACACCTGTAAACTTTCAAAATCGTTGGTCATTAAAACTGTGGGGAGGAATAGTGGGTAGTTACATGATTGGACCTTATTTCTTTGATGAAAATGTTAATGGAGGAGAGTATCTTCGCTATCTACGAACGGATTTTCAAAACTTTTTGAAGACATCTTCAAATATGTCAGTAAACATAACCTTTATTTTATTTCGATGTAGACCAACAGTGTTAAAAATGAAATACTGCAACTGGACATTGCCAGAATAAAAAAATTGAAATGCGATGCTTTTCATTCTATAAAATTATTACTTTTGGGATAGTTGGATATAACATTTACTTTGTTTGACAGTTGAATAAGGAAGTCGGGCGGCATCCCTGCCTTCCGTTGGTTCAACGAATATTTTGGAGCATAGAACAACAGCGCTCGTAGTTCTTTAATTGACCGCTAATTGCTCCTATAGTGATTATCTCAGAAATTGCAAAAGATAGGTATAGGACATTGTTAACAAAAAGGAAAGAGAATACAAAAAGGAACAAAATGCCTCAATAAAATACTGGGTGTTCCATTTTAAAAAAATAAGTTTTTGGTATGTGAAAATTTCAGGAAGTAGGCTTTGAAAAAACAAAGTTTATTGTGGTATTGTCGAGTGCAACTTTACCAAATGATGCAGAATTTTCTTGGCAACAAGCACCACCAAAGTTAATGTTTTGCTTTTAAAAACAATGTGAAAATGATTTTTTTCTGAACACGTGTTTTGGTCAAATATTTTCAAAAAAAATTAATAACTCAAAAACTATTGGCTCAATTTTGAAAAAGAAAAAACAGTCGAACAGACAATTTAAAGCAGTACAAGAAAATCCAAAAATATATAGGGTGCCATTTAAAAAAATTAAGTTTCGTGCATTTCCGGTGAAACCGGAAGTGCGCCAGAGCTTAAAGTATTTTTACAATATGCGCCACAAGCAACCATAGATCTTCCACTAATTATTTTTTCTTTTATTTAAAACACAAAAGAGCAATCGAAGAAGTGGCTACTAATGACTCACCCTGTATATTATATAAAAATTTGCTGTTATTTATACTATTTATTGCAAGACTAAGTACATATACAATTCTTAGTTATTATATTTCAGTTTTACATACATATTGAGTGAACATTACAGTTGAATAACTTACACATTTCTTTGCTTGCAGAACTATTAAAAGTTCTGAAAGTCATCTTTGGAAATAACATTAATATTTTTTTCAATTATGTATTGAAAGTTTAATAGTTATTTATGGGCACTAGCAAATAATTATTTTCAGAAAAATCTATAATTTGTTTTTTCTAAAGTATAATTAATAGAGAAGTAACTTTAAAATTTAAAAATAATATGGAATTTATATAATTTAATTAATTTTATTACAAATAATCACTTAACGGTATGCAACCCGCCAAGGAGGTAACATTATTACCCTCTATGTCATTTTAGCGTGTTAAATGCACTGCATTTAACACGCTAAAATGACATAAGCAGCGATTTAAGTCTTGAAGCTATTGTCGAGAATCTCCACGCACACTGATGAGACCTCATAGGTCGAAACACCGGTGTCTGTGCGTTCGATTGTCGACAATAGCACTTAATGTATGTGTGTATCTCAAACACATGCATATATGCATATACGTTTTACGTATAAAGGTATATATGTAAGTCACAGTAATTATAAAATACGATAATTCCAGAACGTCTGTATTTCCTTAAAGGGGAAAAGGAGAATTGCTTTCGACATTTATGTGCCCCTACTACGAAATAATTTTATTTAAACGATTACGCAAACGTGCACAGTGGGCGGACCCGGCTGAAATCAATTTCTCTCTCTTCTGATTAAAATTAGGCACTTGGGAGTTTTTACGGTCGCCCATCACTAATTCAAATGTCGAAATAGAACTAAATGGCCGAAGGATCTTTTGAAAATTGACGTATGAAAGTGAAATTTTAGATACGGGGGTGTCTTAGGTCGCCGATCACCAATCCATAGTCAAAATGTAAAAAAACGAAATGCCGGAAGATTTTTTTGAAAATTGACGTATGAATGTGAAATTTTAGATACGGGGGTGTCTTAGGTCGCCGATCACAAATCCAAAGTCAAAATGTCAAAAAAACAAAATGGCGGACGAGTTTTTTGAAAATTGACGTATGGATGTGAAATTTTAGATACGGGGGTTTTGGGGGTCGCCGATCACGATTCCAAAGTCAAAATGTCAAAGAAACAAAATGGCGGAGGATTTTTTTGAAAATTGACGTATGAATGTGAAATTTTAGATACGGGGGTTTTGGGGGTCGCCGATCACGATTCCAAAGTCAAAATGTAAAAAAAAAAAATGGCGGACGAGTTTTTTGAAAATTGACGTATGAATGTGAAATTTTAGATATGGGTGTTTTGGGGGTCGCCGATCACAATTCCAAAGTCAAAATGTCAAAAAAAAACAAAATGGCGGAAGAATTTTTTTGAAAATTGACGTATGAATGTGAAATTTTAGATACGGGGGTGTCTTAGGTCGTCGATCACGAATCTAAAGTCAAAATGTCAAAAAAAAACAAAATGGCGGACGAGTTTTTTGAAAATTGACGTATGAATGTGAAATTTTAGATACGAGGGTGTCTTAGATCGCCGATCACGAATCCAAAGTCAAAATGTCAAAAAAAACAAAATGGTGGAAGAATTTATTGAATTATGAATGTGAAATTTTAGATACGGGGGTGGTTGATGTCGCCAATCACGAGGAATGCTTGGAAACAAGTATGCTCGGAAATTCGAAACGACTTTGACGAACTCGAAGATGAAGAAAAAAATGCATTTGGTAAGTACACAATTTCATTTATTTACTTCATTTATTCCAAATTATATAGATTTTCATAATAATCTAGATAGAAATAATAGATAATAAGACTAACTTTATAGATAATAATTGTAATAATAATGTAATATATAGATTTTCATGTTTAATATTGTACAAATGTTAGCTTATATCTTAGACCATTGCCAAGGAACACTTCCAACACTATATACTATAGATACAACATATTTGCATAGGATGTTCCTTATGCCGTGTTTACACGGTCAAATAAATTCAGGAATAAATTGACGAATTTATTCACGAAGAAATTCATGAATTTATTCATCAATTTATTGGACCGTGTAAACGCAAACATTCATCCAATATTTTATTGACCAATGATCTAATAATATAGAACTACTAGATGGACTGTAGAGAGAGAGGAATTGACCTCTACATACAAAGGAGACAGATATACAAAACCGTTAGTTGTGGGCAAAACATGGCGATATCGCATTGTTTTGTATATAAACTTTCTCAATTTTGTTGATTTATACATATTTATTTGTCTTTTTGGTAATTTGGATTATGTATTTTATTAATAGATTTCTTCTAGTATTGATTTTATTTCATACACCACTGACTTTATTTTTATTTAAAGAAATACGAGTATAAAGACAACTGTGGATTCATGATGATTGAATCAACTATTTTTATTTATAAAATTGTGATTGTAATTAGGTACATTTTAAGAATTTCATTTTTATTTCATATAGGCATATAGGTAATGTATATAAATTGAGAATCATCAAGAATATTGGCAAATGTTAACTTCAGCTTATAATTTAACAGTGTTGTTCTCATGGATTTAGTGTCATATATATTTGGTTAAAAGTGCTATTATCAGTAACAAAATTAGAAATAAATATTTTAAATTGTTGAATATTATATATACCAGCTTCGCAGTGCTTGGAGTCACATATTTAAGACACAATGGTAATGTCATGTGCAGCGTATGGTTGTACTAATAGGGCAGAAAAGGGAATGAACGTATCATTTCACAGGTTAACTATTCTTAATAAAATACATGATTTGTAAATTTGATATAAAAAATTTTAGTTTTCAATCTAATCAAGTACTATGCAAGCAGTGGATAATTTGTACTAAACAAAAGGATTTTAAGCCATCAAAATATTCAAGATTGTGTTCAGAGCATTTTGTTCCTGAAGATTTTGTTATAAGTTATGGAAGAAAATATTTGCCCCAAAATGCAATTCAAAGTATTTTCAATTTTCCTGCTCACTTGAGAAAAATTCCCTGTAATAGCAGATCTCAACGATTAAAAATTACTGATGCACCAAGCAAAGAACTGTTAAAGTAAGATTTCTATTTGTAGTTATTATTCTACCTAGATATTTTTAATGTTCTATTTACCTTATAGCTCAGAATCCCCAAATGTAACTAATGTTGAAGTATTTGAATTAGTCACAGAAAAAACATCTCACGAAATAATACAAGTTGTTTTCTAGCTTTATGTATTTTTAATATTTCTTTCTCCATTTTTCTTCGATCACATATTTACCATTTACGTATTTGTTAATCCATATTAATTATATGTACATATATTTTAATAAAAAATTAAGCATTAATTGTCTTTTATTTTGAATATTTCAGAAGTTGTAAGAAAAGCTGTCAGTTTCTATATTTATTTTTTCAGAACGTAATATTTTGAAAAATTCTAGTGGTCAATTCAAAATTTCCAACTGATATCTGTATAGTGATTTTTAAAAATTTTTACTAATACTACTGTTTTAAATAAAAACTGAATGATCATCACACATGCTAAAATAGGTATTATTAGAAGAACAAAATCATATAGTTATCTCATAGTCATTAAAAGTCATTTATTTAATTTTCTTTCCTTAATGAAGAATGGCAACTAGCATAGATACCTTTAAAATGTTATTAAACAGAATATATTTAATACCATATTAATAATATATATTTAATTATTTATCTTTTTGATTATTAAAGTTGCAATACCTTTACTTTCCTCTTAATATAGCATATTTTTAACAAAATAATACTTTTAAACATTATAAGCCATTACAAGCTATAGCAACATATTTGAATTTTGCCCACATAAAACGGTCAATTTTGTTCATCCTTGTCAAACTTTCGACGCTCATATATTTTCCTTCTTTCTCCTATGGTGTGGGTCACTTCCTAATCAGCAAGACATAGCGTACACTGCATCTAGTAGTATAATAGTATTAGATCATTGTTATTGACGATATCCACTAGCACCAACCATCAAATAGTGACATTTGTTTTCTTGCAACCTTGACGAAAAATTAGAGCGGGTTCTAATTCGACAATTTATTCGTGAATTTATTTGACAAGCAAAAATTGACGGCAAGTTGAGTGTTTACACGCTTCAATAAATTCAAGGTCGAAAACTTCATGAATTTATTTGACCGTGTTTGCATTCAGACCTCCTCCTGTTGTTGTTTCGCGTTTAATATCTTCGATCCCTGTGATCGACATTGTGTCCTCAACCAAATATCCGTCCCTATCTCTAACATAATTGTGGAGGATAACACAAGCTTTAATCAGATCTATCGCAAAATCTGGCTGAACATTGAGTGGCATTTATTGCTAAGTATTCCAAATGCACACTCAATGTATCTTCTTGCTCTAGACCAGGGGTCTCCAAACTTTCCAGCCTTAGGGCCATACTGATTACTCCAGTAAGTTCCGAGGGCCAAAACCATATTATCATTGTTGCCGGTGGTAAAAAGTGAAATAGTCCACTGATGAAAAAAAGTCCGAAAAAGTACGCAACGTTTAAAAAAGGCTGCAAAACGTCAACACTGCATATTATTAATTTTCCTGTCATTATCTGTAATTTCTAGATTAGTCGTAGAGTACGAGCCATGAGGAGTAACGTGACACAACATCTGGTGGACACAAGCGGAAATAGGTAGTACCTTCTATCGCTAACAGATGGCGCTAATAGCACGTACAGAATAATCTCGTTGGTTCGAGAAAGTTCTGGTGTCTTCCACTCACTTCTAGATGGCAGTAATTGGAATATATAAGAAGGCTAGTGGCGCAACCACAAGTCAGTTCCTATGACACTGTTGTGAAATAAAATAGTGCGTACCTCCTTAAAACGTGTTTGTGCGTGTTTAAGTTTAAGACATCTTTGTAACAGTATTTTGATTTGAATTGTTGCTTTTGTGTGTGATTTAGTAGTATGGAAAAGAAGCGAAAAATTGATAGTGAATGCAGAAAATTCAAAGATCAGTGGAACATTCAGTATTTCGTAATTGAGTCCAGTAAGAAGGCGCTATGTTTGATTTGCAATGAAAGCATGGCCGTTCTCAAAGAATATAACATTAAACGTCATTATGAAACAAAACATTTTCAAAATTACTCAAAATATACAGGAAGTTTGCGGACAGAAAAATTCGAAGCTATGAAGCGCGGATTGAAATCGCAGCAATCTTCATTTACAAAACTCAAAACTGAACAAGAGGCTGCAACGCGTGCCAGCTTTCGTGTGGCTCTTGAAATTGCAAAACGTGGAAAACCATTCACCGATGGAGAAATGATCAAAGAATGCATAATTGCAGTAGCCGAAGAAATGTGCCCTGAAAAGGTAAATTTATTAAAAAGTGTCAGTATGTCAGCAAACACTGTGGCTCGAAGGGTAGAAAACATCGCTGAAAATATATCCTCTCAACTGTTCGACAAAAATGGATATGTTGAGTGGTTTTCTTTGGCCTTGGATGAGTCAACGGATGTGTCAGATACTGCTCAGGTGTTGATTTATATTCGAGGAGTAGATAAAAGCTATGAAGTGCATGAAGAACTTCTTGATATGAATAGTATTCATGGCACAACTACTGGTACAGATATTTTTAAAGGAGTTGAAATGGCCATTAATCAAAAGAACCTTCGATGGAAAAACTTGAAATGTATTACAACTGATGGAGGCAAAAACATGAGTGGGAAAGATAAAGGAGTGGTCGCTCTTGTGTCAAAGGCTGTAGAAAATGACGGTGGTTTAAAACCATTAGTCTTACATTGTATCATTCATCAACAGTCTTTGTGCGGAAAATGTTTGGATATGTCTGAAGTTCTGAAACCAGTCATATCAACTGCTAATTTTATCAGATCTTTTGGGCTGAATCACCGACAATTCCGACAATTTATTGAAGAGATTGGAGAAAATGACTTACCTTATCATACTGCCGTACGTTGGCTTAGTTGTGGGAAAGTCCTTCAGCGCTTTTTTGAACTTCGAGCAGTGATCGAAATTTTTTTGAATGAAAAGCATCGCCCTCTTACTGAATTACAAAACAACGCATGGCTGTGGAAGTTAGCATTCTATGTTGATTTGACAAAACATGTGAACGAACTGAATTTGAGATTGCAAGGAGAAAACCAGCATCTTCCTGATTTATACACTAATATCAAATCATTCCGGAAGAAATTGATACTGTTTCAATCACAACTACGAAGTAAATGTTTTTCACATTTTAAAACATGTGAAATATTCAGCCACACTACTGAGACTGAGTTTCCTATCGATTTTGCAATCGAAACTTTGAGTGCTTTGAAAATAAATTTTTATACTCGTTTCTCGGACTTTGATGCCATTGCGAATGAAATTAAGATTTTTCAGAATCCTTTTGATACTGACATTGAAACCCTAGCCCCGGAACTTCAAATGGAAATAATTGATCTACAGTGCAGTGATATAATTAAGAACAAATATCAAAACTCATCTTTGTTGGAATTTTATAAGAGTCTTCCACTGACACAATTTGATAATTTGCATAAATTTGCTCGTGGGCTGTTTTCTGTTTTTGGTGCTACTTATTTGTGTGAGAAGACCTTCTCCAAAATGAAGTACACAAAAAATGTTTACAGATCTAAATTAACTGATGAGCATCTTAAATCTCTTTTAATAATTGGTACAAGTAAAATTAGTCCACAACTACAAACTTTTGTCAGTTGAAAATCTCAATTACACAAATCTCATTAGTATTTCATATGTCATTATGCTTGTTATAAGTTATGTTTTTATTTAAAATGTATAAAATGTTAGTTGGATTCATTTCAATAATTTGTTAATTATTATATACTTAAGTAAAATTTTCTGCATATTATACATGTCTATAAAAAATATGTTCTCTAAAAGGAGTTTTCAAGTATGCTAGCTCTCCGCGGGCCGGACAAAATCTGTCCGCGGGCCGGATGTGGCCCTCGGGCCGTAGTTTGGAGACCCCTGCTCTAGACAATCGATAATTAAATATTCTTTTTTCAACTGTTAAATGTGTTCCTGCGTAAGGCCTAAGTAAATGTTTGTGCAGTCCAAAAGCTGCATCGCCTATCAAAAAATAAGGCACCTTCGGACTTTCAGTGCCAGGTAGACACTTGTCATCGGGCAAATTTTGCGAATTACTTTCTATTGATCTCCATAACTGAGTTTTTGAAGTGTAAACTTCTTTGAGCGCGTTGCGTTGATTGTGCGCACTGAACAAGACTGAGCCGTCACGCTCGGCTATGTAACGCTCGTTCGGGTAAAGTCGGCTCGAGTCGACTATGGGAACGAGAGAAATATATCATATAAGTAGGGTACTTTGGACAGTTCTGGCACCTCCTCCCCCTCTCACCCAGCCCCCCCTCACCCCCCCTCGCCCTAGTGGCGCCCTCTGCCAACCCAACTGATGTGGCGCCCCCTCGCGGTCGCCAACCCAACTAAAAATTGCAGATTTCATCATTACCAACCCAACTAAAATTGCAGATTTCATCATTACCAACCCAAGTGATGTGGCGCCCCCTCGCGGCCTCCAACCCAACTAAAAATTGCAGATTTCATCATTACCAACCCAACTAAAAATTGCAGATTTCATCATTACCAACCCAACTAAAAATTGCAGATTTCATCATTACCAACCCAATGTGGCGCCCTCTGACGGCCACTAACCAAACTAAGAAATGGCAGATTTCATCATTACCAACCCAATGTGACGCCCTCTCACAGCCACTAACCAAGAAATGGCATCTCTCATGATTACCATAATGCAGCATCCTCTCACGGTCACTAGCCAAACTAAGGTGACGTCAGACAAAATGGCGGACCATCAAGATGGTCTTTGCTTCTAGAGAATTCCTGAATAAATTACCAGGCTGGCTATCGCGCTTCTCAATGTACTTCAAACAGGTCTAAACATGTTTCCAGCGGAAACCGCAACGGCTGTCTGCTTCTGTGATAGCCGCATGCGCAGAAAATATAAAAAGCACCCCTTGATGGATACTAGCCCAACTAAATATTAAATATATAAGAATTTCGAATGTAATATCATCAGTATCAATTGCAAAGCAGTGTAGCACCTTCTATATAGTATAATGGCGGTGCAATACGAGAAATTTGATAACTTTTTGTCTGCTAATGGTATTGAAATACCTATCATAGTGCGAGATTGGTTATTATCCTCGGAATTGAATCAAAGTGATTGTTTATTCATAGCGGCATTCGCATATCAAAACATGCAATATTTTGATATCGATGAATTAATGAACGTTTTGGAATATTGTAACCCAAATATGAGCCAACTTAAAAAGTGGTACATTTATAGTGAGTATGAATATATATGTGAACCTGATTTAGATCTTCATGCTGAAATTTACGTATTCGACATAGAAACATCGACTGTACTGACTTTAAATAAGAACATACCGAAGATGTTAATGAGTTGGTATCCTCAATATAATCATCCTGAATTGGACTATAATGACGAGCTGGCCGCGACTGGTGGTGGATATGTTATATACGCTCATCAGAAGTGTTTCGCAAGTAGCTAACATGTACAGACCCGCCTAAACATGTCTAGACTTGCTGGAAATACATCAGTCGACAATGTCCGTTGAAAGCAGGCGGAGGGTTCTTAGACAGAAGAAAGACTTGTTGAACATTAGAATTATGAGGTTTATATCCGAAATTGAAAAAATCAAATCTGATTTAGAAATGTATGCGTTGGTAACAAATATTAGTAAAATAAAGCTATAAAATGGAGAATATGGAAAAATATATGATTAGGTCTTTTGTTGTACACTTTATATAATTTTATAAATAAATATATGTAATATACATTATTAAATAAAGAGAATATAACATCCAACATTTTTTCCTTAAAATACCCCTTTTAGATATATATATATATATATAAAGCGCATCTCACTTAAAGAAATGCGTAGACATAGAAGTCGTATTTTTTAATGTGACTATATATAAGAATAATGTTTTGCAGCTGCACGTTTATACCTTCTCACGATTAAAAACTTCCTATATTGCTTTATACAGGATGTTGGGATACGGATATGTAATTCACCTTAAATAAAAAATGCGTGCATGTATAGAATTAATACTTTTTATTTTTATATAATCATAATATACAGTTTTAATAAAATTACAAAACATTATCTTCGTCAATCCAACTATTATGTGAATTATCGAACCCTAACCATTTTACATACGCTTTTCCGTCCTTTACACGTAATACTTTTTCAATCAGATATACATCTTTATGTTTAGTTTTCTGCAATTCATGTTCGTAGAAACAACCCAAAATCGGATCTCCATTCATATCTTCCAGCATATATGTTGGCGGATTTGTAGCATTAGCTTTAATAATCTTGAACAATTCACTACCCCAGTTCCTGAGATAGCCTTTCGAGAAAACACTTTTGAATTTACTTATCCGCACGATATCACCAACTTTATATTTCCGCTTCACAGCTGTTTGCACATCATTGTAGATAGTAGAAAGCAGGAGCTTCTCATTCTTTTTAGTCACATCGCAAGGTCGCATTTTAATTGTTCGATGCTTTGTTTTATTATACGTATCAGTCACGGAGGGTAAAATATCTATCCACTTATAGCTACCTCTCATTGTAAATTCCTTATATAATCTACCCTTTAGCGTACGAATAACACGTTCGGCAATAGACGCTTTCATTGTACTATATGTTGAATAATGGTTTATACCATATTTCTTCATGAGATTTTGAAATCGAGTATTATAAAACTCTTTACCATTGTCGGACTGTATATTTTTCGGCTGTCGAGTGTCTTGTAGAATGCCTTCCATAGCATTACATACATCCAGACCGGTTTTCGATTTAAGGGGTTGAGTCCATAAAAATTTCGAGAAACAGTCTATAACCACAAGTATATATCTATACCCGCCATTCTCTCGTGCATGAGGTATAAATTCAGCCAAGTCAATCTGCCAAACATCGTCAAACCCTCTAATAATGAAGCGACGTCTGGGAAAGAATCTACGAGCCGGTCTATGCAGCTCATCAACTAAATGACGCTTAATACTATTCATAATTAACAATTATTGTTCAGCGTGTTAATACATCATGTAGGTAGAACAATGCGATGGTAAATGAATTAAAATTATGTCTCGTCTCTATGGTCTTGCGAGCGGTCGGGGTGGTGGTGGTGGTTGTGGGGGTGGGGAATTCCCTGATTTCTTTTCAAGTTTTTTTCTTATAGCATCCAGTTTAGCATTGAGTTTAACCTCAATTCTACTCTCAACACTTTTTTCCATTCGATACAGCTTTTGATTAGTTTCAGCTTGTAGAGTATTTGCACTAACTTCGACAATCCCTTTGATTGTATCCAAGTTAACGCCCTTATTTAAATTATTTTTCAGTGCAAGTATTTCACCATCCAATTCCTTCTTAATTTTTTCAATCTTATTACTAACTTCAGAATTTGTAGCATGGTTTTTTCTTAAAACATCAAATTTAGCATCAATCTTCTTCTCAACACTAGCTTGCATCTGGTTTAATTTCCCATTAATCGACTGTTGCACATTATTTACACTAACATTAACAATACCCTTAAATATATCCAAATTAACAGTTTTATTTAAATTAGTTTTAAATGCATTCAAGTTCTCATCCAATTCCCTCTTAATTTTATCGATCTTGTCACTAACCCAGGTGTTTGTTGCGAGATTGTTCCTTAAATTGTCTAGTTCATTTTCGATTCTATTCTCAACAGCAGTCTGCATATGTTGTATGATATCACTAATATCCTCAGCCACTTTGGAATTCGAGGCGTCTATTTTTATTTGAATATCACTCACCACATTATCAATCCTTAGATCTATTACGCCAAGTATTCTAGATAGGTGACGCTTATTAACAGAATCCTGATCGTGTATAGGATCTGCTACACGACAAATACGTTTACCGCCAATATCAACATCACCTTCCTCTGTTAATGGCAGAGATGGCTTTTGACGTTTAATGCTAGCTTTACCGCTGCTAAGATATCGGCCAAATTTGTCTACACTCATGATGATACTGATGAAAAGAATGATAGTATTAAATATTTATTCAATTACGCTGCATTCTTTAAGCTCCTCGATGATCGACTGCATTTCATTATGGGTACTTTCATTGCCAGAATCCCGAGAGGCCTTCAAAAGTTTAAGACGATCCACGAGCTCGTTTATGTCGTCCCAATAGACATATTGATATCTGTCATTGGTGTTGGAAACAAGCATGCTGCCTATATCTCCGCCAGACCATGTTTCTGAAGTCGAACTGGAATATTTAGCAAGAAGAGGTTTTATTATTTCACGCCATTTGTGGCCTCTAGTCCCCCTCAAGTTATTTTTGGGTTGGAACAGTTTGCGATGCACATTAGTTTCGTGTAAAATATCATAGTAATGTGATAAATCCTCCTCATTATATCTACTTGGGCTAGTTTTAAATATTAATTCATAAAGACCACGAGAACCCGTAAACAGCTTATTATTGATTATTATGTCTTTACCTAGATATAATGTATGCCCACCCAATTTCAATCTATTTGTTTCGGGTTCGAATGTGACACCATACGTTGTATCATATACATTGCTTGTATCTTGAAAAAGACCTCGCACAAACTCTCTCGGTAAAGGATTAAGATCTCCATAAAACGCGTTATGCGAATGCGGATCCTCTTCCACCAATGGATTAGACTGCTCATCGAATGGATTAATCGAAGAGCTCTTTTCTATCTCTTGTTTTTTTATCAGCTTTCCTCTATTTTTCAAAGTGTTTGTAATATTCATTATGGGCTCCTTAATTGTTTGTGTTTCCTGTTTTATTGTTGTGTTCAAACCTTCTAGGTTCTCAGTAATGGGCTTAAACATTTTTCGTATTAAATAATCTTCATCGGAACGATTAAGCTTCAATTGCATATACTTATTCCTAATAACTTTACTTGCCTTAATAATATCACGCTTCAATTTCTCATAATCCATTTTTCTACTATTAACTGCCTGCCTGCGCATGATTATTTGCAGACAGATATATATTAACTGAATAAAATGAATAATTCACCAGCATATATAGCGATCAAAACCCTTCCTATAACGACCATTATGCAAATCACTATCCTTGTCTATCACCAGGAATCCGTATTTATCTTTCCAACACTCACCACAAACCGATTTAAACCGCTCAAATGACATGTCAACTCCAACATGATCGTTGTAAATATGTTGTAGATTTGTATTATCCTGCTTAAATAATACCAAAAAATTAGCATTATCCCTAACTAGCTGTTTCGGAATACTAGTATAAGTTTGACATAAATAAAAGCTATCAACACACTTATGTCTACCCATACAAAAATATTTTCTAATATTGTTTTGCTTATCGCACGCCACATCATCAAAAATGAATATCGAATTTCTCTCAGCCTCCATGGGGTCTATTATATCATCATTCTCCTTACAAGGAAAATATTTCACATCTTTAACATTATTTAAAACATTCTCCAACAGCTTATATTTAGCTTGATATAAAGACTTGGAATAAATGTATACGTTTTCGAACTTGAGACCATTTTCATTGAATAATAACGATAGCATGAGATTTGTTTTCCCAGAGTTTGATGCACCACAAAGTAGCGCTCTAATGGAGTTCGGTAGTAGGCTGCTATGTTTCCGAAATTTACCCTTTTCATCAACGTCCAAATCCAAGTTGATTATTTCAAGTGCATCCTTCTGCTTCACAAGTCTCATGGTGAATGAATTATATATAAATTGTTGGATGTTTATAAAGCTAATTCATTTCGATGCTAACTTTTAAAGAGGGCGGAGGTGTCGTGAACTCGATAATCAACAAGTTGCCTATAGAGCTTCACCTGCCAGGTGGGTACATGTATTGTGGTCCTGGTACAAAGCTCCAGAAACGTTTAGCACGAGGTGATCCCGGCATTAATCCATTGGATGCGGCTTGTCGGGAACACGATATCGCATATTCACAACATAAAGATTTAAAAGATAGACACGAGGCGGATTTGATATTGCAAGAAAAAGCTTGGAATCGTGTAAAGTCAGCAGACGCAAGTGTTGGTGAAAAGACAGCAGCCTGGTTGGTGACTAACGCAATGAAGGCCAAAAGAAAATTTGGTATGGGCTTAAAGAAAAAAACTTTTAAAAAAATAGTGTGCACCAATGTTAAGAAGACTCTTAAGCGATTCGGGGGTGATATTAAACAGGGTGCTAAATCATCATTGGCAGCAGCTAAGGTTGCAATCAAAGAGGCTGGAGGTCGAAAACATATTAAAACCCCCAGAATAATCCCCATACCGAAAGTTGGAGGCGTATTGCCACTCATACCAATATTCGCCGGGCTAAGCGCTCTCGGCTCACTGGCAGGCGGTGTAAGTGGTATAACACAAGCAGTACTCAAAGCGAAAGCGGCTCGAAGTCAATTACGGGAAGCTGAAAGGCATAATAAAACTATGGAAGCTATCACATTAAAAGGTAAAGGATTATATCTGAAGCCATATAAGCGAGGCTTAGGTTTATATCTAAAACCATCAAAAAACTAATAAGTCGACTGCCTCAAAGAGCATTAACCGATCATGATATTTTGAAATATGCGAAATATATTCACCATTTTAGAGGTGTATTTATGAGGGATACTCTACCAAAATCACCCAACAAAAATGAAAGCGCAGTCGTTAATTTGGATAGCATTAAAGGATCGGGAACACATTGGGTCTGTTATAAGAAGAGGGGTTCTAATATATACTATTATGATTCGTTTGGCAATTTAAAGCCTCCACCGGAATTGATAGTATATTTTAATAGAAAGGGACCTAATAAAATAATGTATAATCATAAGCGATACCAAAATTTCAATACATTCAATTGTGGTCACTTATGCTTAGAATTCCTACTAAATAATATATAATCGTATGTTCATATATCAATATATTAGTCATGTCGTACACTTTCACCCTGAAGGGCACAAAATCAGTGCTTTCTGTTGATTATTATCCGCCTATTGAATTGAATCCCCACTATGAATATGTTCTGGGTCTAATAGGATTTAATAGCTACAATTCGATTCCCAACATTGTAGAGGGCTGTAACAAATTTTATTATGATAATGACAAAGTTATTACAATTCCCACAGGATCTTATGAGATAAGTGATATCGCCGATTTCTTGATGAATGCGATGCCTAGAGGTGCAATATCCCTCAAACCAAACAACAATACAATAAAGTGTGAAATTAAAAGCAAATATGAAATAAATTTTGGACCTAGAGACTCTATAGGAAGCATATTAGGTTTTAGTGGGAAGCTATTACCAGCCGATCAAAAACATGAATCGGATTTACCTGTCAATATTATAAAAGTGTCGACAATAAGAATTGAGTGCAATATCACAACATCAGCCTACAACGATAGTCGTTTATCCCACACGCTCTACGAATTTTCTCCACAAGTTGAAGCTGGGTTTTCGATTAATATAGCGCCCGAGCATATAATATATCTACCAATTAATTCTAAGCGTATCGATAATATCACATTAACACTGCTCGATCAAGATGGTGATGCCGTAAACTTTAGAGGCGAGCAAATCATTGTTAGATTAGAATTAAAAAGAGTTTCATAATGGGCCTTTCATTTCGTAAACGTTATATAACTTCCTCACCCCCACAACGGAAGATCACTTCAACATCTAAACTCAAGCAGTTAACATCGGCCAATATAATATTTTTACAATCGTTAGGCTTTCGAGTAAAAAATGGAGGAAAAGCTATCAATATTTGAAGGTGTGCATTTTGACGAAGTTATAACGAAAGAAGAGTATCACACATATTATCCGAGAACACACAATTTCAACTTAAATGATGAAGTTCGCATAAGTATTCAAAATCAAGATATATACACACTACCTTCCGAGAGTTATATATACATAGAGGGGAAATTTAAACCTGATGATAATGGTACGGGTCTACCTGAATTAACAAACAATGCATACGCTTTTTTGTTTGATCAGATTCGATATGAGCTTAATGGTGTAGAAATCGATCGCGCAATGAAGCCAGGAATCAGTTCTACGATGAAAGCATTAGTTTCATATAATGAAGATGAAAGTCGAATGTTGTCGATTGCTGGGTGGGGACCATTCGCACAGCGGCAAGCAACACTCTCCAATAACAAGTTCAACGCATGCCTTCCATTGAGCATGCTTTTAGGCTTCTGTTCCGATTACAGGAGGGTTATTATTAACGTCAGTCAAGAATTAGTCCTAATTAGAAGTAAAACGGATGAAAACTGCTATCAAAACAAGACCGCTGATGGTACAAAAAAGGCCTCAATCGAGATTGAAAAGATTGAATGGCGGGTGCCACATGTAAGCGTAAATGATCAGACACGCTTAAAGTTCTTAAACACCCTTAAAACCAATAAACCGATATATCTAACATTTCGTAAATGGGAATTATATGAACTTCCAGCTTTGCGTGCAACGAAAACTGACATTTGGCCTGTTAAAACTAGCACTAATCTAGAGAAGCCCAGATATGCTATTATAGCGTTTCAACGCAACAGAAAAGATAATTTTCAGCAAGATGCATCAGGCTTTTATCACGCTTCAATCACAAATATTAAATTGCATTTAAATTCAGAATATTACCCATATAGCGATATGAATATAGATATGAGTAAAAAACTATATGCCCAAGCATATCTAATGTACACAAAATTTCAATCGAGCTATTATGGGAGCACTCGGGGACCTCTCATGAGCTACGAGAAGTTCCACGATTCAGCACTTTACGTAATAGATTGTTCGAAGCAGAATGAGAGCTTAAAATCATCCACCGTCGATGTTAAGCTTGAGATGCAGTGCCAGGAGACGTTTAGCGAGGACACCTCTTGTTTATTGTTAATTTTACAAGATTGTGTCGTTGAATATAGTGCACTGACAGGCACTGTTAAGAAAATTATATAACATTCAGTCAATCGCGAGACCTCATGGCTAAAAGAGGTGCAATTGACACTCGAGATCAACTTCAATCATTCCTTATTATAGACATACAAGGTTATGCGATTCAACATTTCGATCCAAAAGAGATGAGCATAAGTGACGGAGAAAGGAGCATCCATTTTTTATTTAAACCTAGCATTGAATTCCATCTATTATCGAAGAAAGACCAGAGGACCGTTCGATGGCTTGAAAATAATTATTTAAATATAGAATACTCTACTGGTTATGTTTATTTTAAGGACATTATTAACTTGTTAAAAAATATCTGTAACTCATATAATAGAGTGTATGTTAAAGGACATCAAAAAAAGGAGCTACTTAAGCAATATGTTGATATTGACATAATTAACTTGGAATATTTTAATGATGTACCAAAGCTTATTAAAAATGTCAATCATTGTTTTTATCATAATAATAAAACTAATGAAGAATGTATATGCACGCAAAATAATATTATAACTCTATGCAATTATCTAAAAAATAAAGAATTATTTTAACCTTATTATTTTTATTTCAATCCACCTATACATATTAATAATAATATAGCAAAATAGTATACGTATAAACATGTCTATACATGTATAAAAGGACCGCCGAGACGGCACCAATCCGAGGTAGGTATGCAAGCGAGAGATTTTTTATACAATTCCATTAATTAACCATCACCTGCCCTAAAAAGGGTCACCCGGACCGCAACCATTCGATGCAAGTATGCGACCGAAAAAATGTAAGTACATTCCTTAGAACATGGCTCGAGCGTGGGACCGGAATGCAGCAACTCTTAATTATCTCCGTTCACACGGATATACGTATGCGTGGGGAAAAAAAGGGTCGTCGCAGCTGTACATAGACCACACACACTCACCCATGGGAACAGAATGCAGCCGCGCTTAATTGCCTCAGTTCACACGCATATGTGCATGCGTGTGGTAAAAAAGGGTTTTCTCTAATTGATTAACATATCAATTGGTGTGGGAACCTGACGCAGATGGATGTATACGTCACGAATGAGTATCTATATATGCGTAGATCGACATCTTTAATTTCATTATAATCAGTATCTTCGAAGAGTCAACATCGTTTTTTTTTTAGTGCTTGTTTGTGTTTTACTACAAGGTATTTAGAAAGCCTAATTTATATAATATTTTACATTAGTTTTAAAATTTTATAGGACTTTTTAAAAATTGTTTTTTCTCAATTATAAGGTTATTTTTTTAAATAATTTAATGGTATATATTTTATTAATATTTTATTAATATTTTATTTTTATATACAATTAATCCAGGGTGCTTCAAAGTATTTTATACGCATTTAGTAGCTTCTTTATATTGTTTTTCTTTCTTTTTTTAATTTTTATAAGGTTTTGAAGGGTTTTATCAATAAATTTTCAATAATACAAGTATTTTTTAGTTAAATATACGCTGATCATAGTTTTTCTACTACTCTAAAATTTTATGGGACTTTTAAAAATTGTTTTTTCTCAATTATAAGGTTATTTTTTAAATAATTTAATGGTATATATTTTATTAATATTTTATTAATATTTTATTTTTATATACAATTATCCAGGGTGCTTCAAAGTATTTTATTTGTATTTAGTAGCTTCTTTATATTGTTTTTCTTTCTTTTTTTTAATTTTTATAAGGTTTTAAAGGGTTTTATCAATAAATTTTCAATAATACAAGTATTTTTTAGTTAAATATACGCTGATCATAGTTTTTCTACTACTCTAAAATTTTATAGGACTTTTTAAAAATTGTTTTTTCTCAATTATAAGGTTATTTTTTAAATAATTTAATGGTGTATATTTTATTGAATATTATTTTTATATACAATTATCCAGGGTACTTCAAAGTATTTTATTTGTATTTAGTAGCTTCTTTATATTGTTTTTTTTTCTTTTTTAAATTTTTAGGTGCGTAAATTTATATTATTAAATTGATTATTTTATAGGGTTTTATCAATAAATTCTCAATAATACAGGTATTTTTAGTTAAATATGCGCGGATCATAGTTTTTCTACCACTCTAAAATTTTATAGAACTTTTAAAAATTGTTTTTCTCAATTATAAGGCTAGCGAATCAGTCAAATAAATTAGCAATTTAGATATATTAAAAATTGGGTTTCAATAGCTTTTTATTCTTTTAAATTTATTATATTAATTATTTTTAATTTGTTTTTCATAGAATGAATTGCATCATTTGCGGAAAATCCTTCACCCGGCGCGACAACATGAAGCGTCATGTGAATACCCTCCACCGCAATTTTGTTTGCGATATTTGTGGAGAGGGTGCGGATACATGTGAGCATGTTGCGGGACCACCTAAGAAGGTGGCCAAAGTAGATGTTACACCATCCACAAGTTCTAATAGACCTGTGGATGCTGCGCCATCTACCAGTCGAGATGCGCCTCAGAGAAGCTGTTGTGGGTTGATGTTCCCTAATAATTCTCTGTATAGGGGGCATCTTCGCACACAGCAGCATTTGAATAATAATACATTTATGCTGCCGGATGGAGTGTTCAAAATTAATTCCTCATTTAAAAGCCGGGTCGCGAGTTACAAAATTTTAGGTGATGAGAGTGCTGACATCACAAATTTTTTATCGAATTTGAAAATGAAAGTGTGCGGCCTGGTTAACGATGTTCTAGCCAAGGTCGTATCGGGTATTAAGGTACAGTTAGAGCTATTTGCTCATTATGCTAAAACCGTAGCTGATGAGGAAATAGTCGACTTAAAGTCCTTCAATACTCGGTACGTCATTGTCACCGGGTCTTCAGACTTAGAGGACGTTTTTGATCAGGCTGCTGCCATCATAAAATCGAAAGCTGAAGAGTTTTCGGATAGGGGGAGCAATTGGACACTTAAGATGGTCTCGCATTTAGAGGTTAACATCAACAGTTACCAACCTCTTGGGGGATCATCTTATTTGGAACTACCTCCCTCTATTCGAAACAAGAAAGCATGCATCAATATTCAGAACTCGGATGATGCATGCTTGTGTTGGTCGATTGTAGCAGCACTCCACCCGGCAAACAAAGGTGTAGAGAGAGTTAGTAGTTATCCTCATTACTCCAGCGTCCTAAATTTAGAAGGTATTCAATTCCCGGTTAAAATTAAAGATATTTCAAAAATTGAGAATATGAACAATTTAAGTATTAACGTTTACGGTTTGGCTATTAATGATGAAACAAAAAATCATGAGGTGGTGGGGCCAATTCATTTCACGAAAAACAGAAAAGATATCCACATCAATTTACTCTTAATTGATGATGGAAAAAGATCCCATTATGTTTTAATTAAAAATCTGTCCAGGCTAGTCTCATCTCAAATCAATAAACATGATGGTGAGCTATACATCTGCGATGGGTGTTTAATTCATTTCAGATCATCCGAACAATTAAACGCCCATCAACAACACGATTGCAACCATGTGTATACGGTACTACCCTCAACCGACGCGCGTAAAACAAAATTTGGAGATATGCTACCAGAAAACATTTTACGTTTCGATAGTCATCATAAGAAAATGTCCGTTCCGTTCGTCGTTTATGCGGATTTTGAAAGCATTCTCCAACCGATTCACACATGCAGCCGTGATCCAGCTAGTTCGTATACGAATAAAACATTCAAACACGTTCCATATAGTTTTGCATATCAAATTGTATGTTCGTTTGATGCAAAGTTGAATAAATTTGTCACGTATGCCGGTTTAGATTGCTCAACGGTGTTTGTCCAAAAATTGATAGACGATGTTAAGCTAATCTATGAAAACTATTTAAAGACTATCGTGCCGATGAAAACTTTAAATAATAGCGAGCGAAAATTATATAATGAGGCCGTGATTTGCCACATTTGCGAGCTGTCTCTCAACGGAGATAGAGTGAGAGATCACT
Organism: Amphimallon solstitiale; assembly: GCA_963170755.1. NCBI lineage: Eukaryota > Metazoa > Arthropoda > Insecta > Coleoptera > Scarabaeidae > Amphimallon > Amphimallon solstitiale. The sequence continues at coordinate 79,397,896 of OY720675.1, forward strand.
GCCACATTACGGGAGCGTTTCGAGGGGCCGCTCATTCTAATTGTAATCTAAACTTCAAAATTCCGAAATTTGTCCCTATCTATTTTCACAATTTGAGCGGGTATGATAGTCATCTATTTTTAAGAGATTTGGCACAACAAAATTTAGATATTGACGTAATTCCTATTAATAAAGAAAGATATATCAGTTTCAGCGCGAAAGTTTTGGTTGGTGACTACACAGATAAAAAATCGGGCGAGAAAAAAAATATTTATATAAAACTACGGTTTTTAGATAGTTTTCGATTCATGGCGTCTTCTATCGATAAGCTTGCACAAAATTTGAGCCCGCAAGACTTTGTCAATGTTAGGCGGGCGTTTCCACTAGATTCACATTTCCATTTAATTAGAAAGAAGGGTGTATTCCCCTATCAATACATAGATACCTTTGGGCGATTGAACGAATCGACCTTACCGGCAAAACGCGATTTTTTTAATTCATTAACGAATGTTGATATTTCGGATGTTGAATATCAACATGCGCAAACTGTATGGAATACGTTTGGATGTCAAAATTTATTAGAGTACTCAAACTTATATTTAAAATCAGACGTTTTACTTTTGGCCGATATTTTTGAAAATTTCAGGAAAATTTGTCGGGATACATACAGTCTGGATCCGGCTCAATATTACACCAGCCCGGGCTTGTCTTGGGATGCTATGTTGAAGCATACCAAAATTGAGCTGGAGCTACTCATAGACATCGACATGCATCATTTTGTTAAACAGAGTATCAGGGGTGGGTTGTGTCAAGTATCATTGCGGCACGCTACAGCAAATAATAAATATATGCCTAATTATGATGCGAGTGCTCCTATCTCGTATTTAGCTTATTGGGACGCGAACAATTTGTACGGGTGGGCAATGTCGCAGTATCTACCATTCGGTGGGTTCAGTTGGGCTAGTCAGGATGAAATTGACAATCTAAATATATCTGGGGTCGCTGATGATTCGCCGATTGGCTATTTTTTGGAGGTAGATGTCACGTATCCTGTAACTTTGCACGATGAGCATAACGACCTTCCTTTTCTGCCCGAAAACATGGTGCCTCCCACGTCTAAATTTCAGTATAAAAAGTTGATCGCGAATTTACAGAACAAAGAGAAATATGTCATACACTATCAAACGTTAAAGCAAGCATTACATTTCGGCCTTAAAATCACCAAAATTCACCGCGTTTTAAAATTCAACCAGTCAAACTGGCTTCAAACTTATATCGACCTAAACACCAGCCTACGTCAGCATGCTAGGAACGATTTTGAAAAGGACTTCTACAAGCTTATGAACAACTCCGTATATGGTAAAACCATGGAGAATGTTGATAAGCGAGTAGAAGTCAAATTGGTCACACGTTGGGAGGACCATGGCAAAAGTCGCGGGGCTGGTAGTTTAATCGCGAAACCGAATTTTAAAAGTGTTAGTATTTTTTCCGAAAACTTTGTGGCTGTCCAGATGGGGAAGCTGAAAGTCGTATATAATAAACCTATTTATATCGGCTTCTCCGTCTTGGAGCTATCAAAGCACCTGATGTATGACTTTTTCCACAATTTTTTGAGACGCGTGTATGCAGAAAAGGTCCGTCTGTGTTATATGGATACGGATAGTTTTATCCTAAAAGTAGAGACAGATGATATATACAGCGACATGAAAAAAAATATATCAAAATTCGATACATCGAACTTTTCGGCAAATAATGTCTACAACATAGCACCTCAAAACAAGGCTGTTTTAGGTTTATTTAAAGACGAAAATGCGGGTAATATAATGAGTGAATTTGTCGGATTGCGCGCAAAAATGTATGCCTTAGAGGTTGAGGGTAGGGAGATTAAAAAGGTTAAGGGTGTTAAAAAGAACGTTGTGCGGGATGAGATTAGTCTGGCAGATTACAAGCACTGTTTATTGAACAATGATATTTTATTAAGAGAGCAAAATCTTTTTCAAATCAAACTACATGAGATTTATACCGTCAAGCAAAATAAATTGAGCCTATCACCTCACGATGATAAACGTCGGATTGATGAGGATGGCATTCATACTCTCGCCTGGGGGCATTATAAAATCGACTCACCAGCTCCTTAGATGGTCGCTGCACATGCCTCGGGTGCAGCTGCTCTACCGCCTCAAATTGGGTAAGTACCCCCACCCTTTTTTGTTTGCTTCTCACTGTAATTTTCTCCCACTAAATCAGTATTAGTTTGTTTGCATTCGAGTTCACACATATTCTTTAACCTCCAAGATTAAAATGGAAGCTAGTAAGAATACAAAATTATTATGTACATAAACTTATATCTATATATTTTTAATTCTTTTCAGAAACTTATAATGAATTTATTGACGATTCACTTAAAATGGTTGATGATAATATCGTTAAGGAAAAACAACTGATTGGGCAGTCATCATACTTCCTCAACAAATGCGGTTCGAAATGGGTGAATATCGGCCTTAGTCCGGCTGCTGGATTCGTGCCCATCATCCAGATTCGATCGCCTGCAAGCTGCGTATTCTTCACATTGGACGAGTGGGAAGAATTTTGTAAGACGGAGGGTTGCAGTCCGAATCATCAAATTCGAACGTCAACATTTAGAGATACTAGTGTAATTGTATTAAGCAGTCGCAATCAGCAGCTGGTATTGTCCTCCGATACCTATAGCAATTTGTTTAATTTGCGACTGCTCATTAAGAGTAAATTAGAATTTTTAGTAAATAGTAATTTCATAACATTTTATAAAATGATCTTAACCGCCTGCATGGCATTAACTGGAGATTTATATACGAATGTATCAAAATTACTTGTTGATCATTGTAATTCATTTAACGCTTTCCTTATGATGGAAGTGCTACATATTAGTTATAATTCGCTTTACTATGACTTTGAGGTCATGAAACTTGGAGATATTGTTAATTTAAAATAATATTGTTAATTTATGAATAATAATAAATAAATTGTTTTTCTTAAAAAATATATTGTTTGTTTTATTTTATTTTATAAGTAAGATATACATTTCAAGCATGCGGCTATCACAGAAGCAGACAGCCGTTGCGGTTTCCGCTGGAAACATGTTTAGACCTGTTTGAAGTACATTGAGAAGCGCGATAGCAAGCCTGGTAATTTATTCAGGAATTCTCTAGAAGCAAAGACCATCTTGATGGTCCGCCATTTTGTCTGACGTCACCTTAGTTTGGCTAGTGACCGTGAGAGGATGCTGCATTATGGTAATCATGAGAGATGCCATTTCTTGGTTAGTGGCTGTGAGAGGGCGTCACATTGGGTTGGTAATGATGAAATCTGCCATTTCTTAGTTTGGTTAGTGGCCGTCAGAGGGCGCCACATTGGGTTGGTAATGATGAAATCTGCAATTTTTAGTTGGGTTGGTAATGATGAAATCTGCAATTTTTAGTTGGGTTGGTAATGATGAAATCTGCAATTTTTAGTTGGGTTGGAGGCCGCGAGGGGGCGCCACATCACTTGGGTTGGTAATGATGAAATCTGCAATTTTAGTTGGGTTGGTAATGATGAAATCTGCAATTTTTAGTTGGGTTGGCGACCGCGAGGGGGCGCCACATCAGTTGGGTTGGCAGAGGGCGCCACTAGGGTGAGGGGGGGTGAGGGGGAGCTGGGTGAGAGGGGGGGGAGGTGCCAGAACTGTCCAAAGTACCCTACTCATATAGAGGTATTTAATATCAATTAAATTGAAATTTAAATGAATAAATAAATTCATGTCCCCGAGCAGATTCGATCCCGAGCCGCACTGGCTCACGGGTGAGAAGCCGGCACTTTAGCATCAGACCAGCGCGGGACTCGTAAGCGAGTATTCATATTGTCTATTATATATATATATATATATATATATACATGCGTCCGAATATAATATTTCGCGCTCAGGTAAGTTTTAGCATGTTTATTAAAATGATATGGATGACTCGGAAACTGATCAGTATATTTCGGGTGTTAAATAACGTCCACACGCATTTACTATAATTTGTATACCAATGCAAAACAGAAACGTTGAGAATAGAACATTGCTTTAATTGCTCATTATATACGAATTTATAAGCATTTAATTCTTTTCTGTTACACAGGATGGATGAAGAAAATCAAATCGATGACAAATACGCTCATTTAGTGCGCGTCATCAAATTCTGTTTGCATCCAGTTCAACAGACCTATCTATTGTGACGTATTTACTAAATGAGGGTTGTTTGCATCCACTTCACTGACTTATCACCGTGCTTAACAATTTGGCGTTGTGACGTATTTACTAAATGAGCGTATTAAAACGAAAAAGGGAATTGTCTATTGCGCGCGTGAAGAAATATCGTCAAAAGAAGCACACTAAATCTCAGCAACTGAATTCGTCGATGCAGAATGACCCTAATGTAATATAGAACGAAAAAAAAGTTGGATTTCGTATTATTAACCTCGCCTTGATGAAGTTTTCACTTCTGCCGTGTGGTTTTAAGCACGCCCAAGAGTCACAATCTTTTCCATAACTTCCAATATTAACGTAAATAAAGCGGTATTTTGAATCCGCAATGCCCATTAATACGATTTAATTGTATTCTTTATAGTTAAAATACGTGGATCCACTTTCAATCGGTGCTTTCCGTCTACCGCTCCAATGCAATGTGGAAAGTTTGCTGCTGATTCAAATCCACTTGCTGTTGATTTCCATACGTTTGTAGTGGTTGGTTGTATACATTCTTGTTTCATTACTACCCATATGGCTTGACAAACATTCTTTACAATTTTTTGTATAGTTGAGATTCCTAGTCTGCAGGAAAGTTCGGTAAATGTGCATCCACTAGCCAAATACCTGAAAAAATACGTACATAAGTTTTTATTTCTTTGTAGGTAAAGAAGTATTGAGAAGATGGAAAAATTTACGAGACGCATTCGTTAAAGCTGAGAAAAAGGTCAAAGAGGGTAAAGCCAGTGGCTCTAAAGCTACAAAAAACTGGAAATACATATTCCATAAGGAACTCCGATTTTTGAATCTATACATACTGAAAGGGAGACAGCAGATAGCTACAACATTCACAATGAAAACAATGAAGAGGACATAACAGATGATCTTGTTGAAGTGTCTACTCTTAACAAAGAAGTCGATAAAACCACCGCTTCTAAATCCTCACCAAAACCAAGGAAGCACAAAAAACTTGATGAAATTGATTTGAAGATCTTGAAGGGACTAGACCACAGACAATACTTCCAGACAAACCGTCCTTACCTAGCAAACGGCAACTCTATATTTAGTTTAAAAGTACGCCAAAAGAGGCCACTAATAGTGCGAATACGCAAATTAAATTTATCTCATGTTGAAATGCCATCGAGTTTGGCAAATTTCTGCACAGAAATAGTTCGCACTATTACATACGAGATGACACTCGTTCGAATTGTGCGTAGAGAGAGCGCATTTTCTTCTAAATAGTACAGCTTGTTAGGACGTTTAGACAAATTCATTACGAAGCGGACGTGCAGAAAACGAAAGGAGCGACAGAGTCTGCCCCATATAGTTGTATTTTTGTATGGGTGGGAATTTTCACACCGACAAAAAAGGTGCTTTCCACTGTAAAATAGGTATAAATCACGACAGAAAAGAACATTGCACGACAGAATACAAAATGGCACGACAAAAAATTATATTGCACGATAAGAAAAAATATTGGACTACATAATAATACACTGCCCGAGCAAATAAGAAACTGCACGTCCCAAAAAGATATTGCACGGCAAAAAAATATTTTACACGACAAAATAATGTGTTGCCCTACAAAAAATTGCGGTGCACTTCAAAAAATGATGTTTCCACGACACATTTGGTTCTTTCCATTCGAACATGTAGTTACCTTTAGAATGGTTAAGGTTTTAACTTCAACTTCAACAAGGTTGTGTGTCACCATAAAAATCGTAAGTAGGTATTTTGAGTTGATATAAATAAAAGCATGTCTTAGAGTATCTACTTTAGAGTAATGGAATCCGAAGTGACATTTGTGGAAGATTTTGCGGAAGCTTCAACTTCGACCCAGACTGTAAAAACAAATACTCGTAAACGTCCACAAAATCGGATTTGGATTAAAACTATGCAGTTCGATAATCCTGCACAAGCAGATAAATATATTGAAACTGAAAAAATATGGAAAAAATCATCGTCTAAGAAGAATTTAGTTGGTAAAAAAATTGAATTCCGGTGCACGAAAGGTAGATATCGGGAAAAGGAATGTCCGGCTGCAATTTATTTGTTGTACCATACATCAGACAGTAAAGTGTCGCTATATTCCACTGACTGTGACCATGATGGCCATCGTGAATCAGAGAGAGGATTAAACGAAAACACCAAGCGTCTTATAACAAATTTATTTGATGATGGGATTACCAAACCTAATGGTATCTTAACTGCAATTAGGAAACGAAATGAACCGGAGCCTCCAAAATCAAAAATTATTTCATTTTTAAGACAATTAAGGAATAAGAAGTATGGATCTCCCACAATTTGTGGAACAGAAATTAAGAATTGGTGTGATGATCACAGAGTTGCAGAATCACAGGATAGTCCTTTTGTTTTAGATTATATAATTAAATGTGAATCATATAATGTCGATGACCAAGACATCAAAATTTTCATTTCGACACCAAGACTGCTGGAGACCATGAAATACTCAAAATTAGTCCAGGTAGATGCTACATATAAACTTATGTGGCAAGGATATCCACTCATGATAGTAGGAACTAGCGACAACGATCGAGTATTCCATCCATTTGGAATATCAGTATGTAGTGGAGAAACATCAGATGATTTCACTTTTATTTTTACCACCCTGCAAAAATATGACGCAAATTGGATTCCTGAACTCCTGCTTGCCGATGGTAGCGACGCAATAACAAATGGCTTTGTAAAAACTTTTGGTGAATCCAAAGTACGACTGATGTGTTTTTTCCATGCTTTGAAGAATATGGATAAATATTTACGGAAAATTGAAAATTATTCTGCAATAAAAGATGATATCTATGCACTACAAACATGTAGAAATGATACCAGCTTTGCCAAAGCCTCCAGTCTTTTTTTGGAAAAATGGAACACCTATCAAGACAACAATATTAAAAGCTTTCTGAAATATTTTGAATTAGAGTGGCTTCAAAAATATCGAAATTGGTATGAAGGTGCTGCGCTTGGGTATCCTAGTACGAATAATGGAATCGAAGCCACCAATGCTGTAATAAAAAAAGAACACACCATTCGAGAGAGACTACCAGTTGGTCAATTTTTGAATCATGTTTTGGATCTCTTAATCAAATGGTCTAAAGATCGAGATCCAGAATGCATCAATTTTAAAGAGTTTGCTCAAAAAGTGTCTGTTTTACATAAAGACTGGGTTACGGGTTACCAATGGGCAGCTTCAAATCAAAAAGTTTTAAAAGTCGAAGGACAAGATGGTAATTCTTTGTATTATACATTAGCTACAAAGTCTAGATTCGGTAGTATCACTAAAGATATTGTTGACAATTATATGAAAAAAGATAACTGCTGGGAATCTTTTGAAGAATTTAAAACATATAGATACGGTATGCATGTGATCAGTATAATTACTGAAGATCACAGTAAAAGTTCATGTACTTGCACTTATTATTTAAAGAAAATGATATGCAAACATGTCATAGGCATGAAAATTAGACTACATTTGGTGGAAACTCCTGCAGAAGCCAAGAAAATTCCTTTAGGACAAAAGCGAAAACGTGGCCGACCTGCACACGCCAAAAAAGCTTTAATTATTCAGTAATACTGCAGAGTTAAGACTACGAATGATTTTATTAGAATTTAAAGATGTGTTCCTGTACTTTTTTCATTTATTGTTACCACTTACCCCTTAAATAATAATACATATATATTTTTGAAAATAATTGTTTTTTTGCAATTGTCAGTTTAGAGCTAACCAACCCCATGGTGTAATTTATTTTGGGTGGGTCCCATTTATTTTTTTTAGGGTTTACGTTTATTTTTGCATATTTTATCGTGAGGTACTGCCAAATTGAGGATACTAAATTTGTCGTTTGTAGTGTTTATTTTGTCGTAGATTTACTTTTTTGATCGTGCTTTTTCCCTTTTTTATCGTTAATATTTTGTCGTGTGATTTACCAATTTTGTCGGGCAAACTATTTATTTTGTCGTTATACTTTTGTCGTGCAAAACGCCTATTTTGTCGTGCTGTTTCAATTAACCCTTTTTGTATCATACTCCGACAAACGTGTTTTTTCTTCACAGAAAAAAAAACATGAAAAGAATAAGTGTCTAGACTTATTCACAAAATAAAATAACGGCATTTTGTTTGATTTTAACTTTATTTATATCAGGGGATTATGACTTTACTTTCGAACCGCCAGAATTTCGATTTTTAAGAAAAGGGGACTGAAAAAATATTGATTTTTCCTATTATCTCAGCCAGTTTTGATTTTTCTTTGTAATAGTTTATCAGTATTTGGTAACAATATCGTTTTGTAATAATAGAACATTATATTACTTGAGAAAATATATATTTAATAAACCCTGCTTATATTAGATGCTTATTATAAATCACAATAAAGTATTGTTATTGAACTGCATCATACAAAAACTTCCTTGAACACTGTAATGTGCAGAAAGTGCAAGTCATTCCGCCCCTTGCAAAATCGTTTTTTCCTATTATCTTGGCCAATTTCGACTTTTTCTTTGAAATACGTTGGGACAATTTAGAACAAACCTAGAACAACCTGAAACGACTGTCAGAAAGTTTTTCGAAATTGATACCGGAAGTAGGTCTTTTACTCTTATCAAAAATCAGTTTTTTGCAAATATTTCGCAAGTCATGCTATTGAGACAGGTACGCTACGAATATAAAAGTATTTAAAAATTTTTTTAAATATCTTTTGTATAAAAAAAAAATTCAAAATACGGACCGGAAGTATCAGTTTTACTCTTATCGAATAGCTATTTTTTGCCAATATGTCGTAAATTATGCATTCTATAAATATTTGTCAACAGTACGAAAGTATTTAGAGTTGGTTTTGAAACATTTTTTGTATAAACGAAATTTCAAAATTCGGACCGGAAGTAACACTTTTACTCTTCGCGAGTAGCACTTTCTTTCGAATATCTCGCAAAGTATGCATTCTATAGATATTTATTAAGAGAATAGAGGTACTTATAATGGATTTTTAATTAATTTTTATATAAAAAAAATTTAAAACTATAATTTGAAACGCTCATACGTATAAGAAAGTCGTGTGGTGGCCACACCTCATTTTTTCCTATTAACTCAGCCAATTATGATTTTTTATTTGAAATACTTTGGAACAATCTAAAACAAACCTAGGATAACCTAGAACAACCGTCAGAATTTCGATTTTCGAAAAAAGGGGGGCTTGCGAAAAACTGGTTTTTGACATTTTCTCAGCCGATTATGATTAATTTTTGGAAATACTTTGGAACAATTGAGAACAAATCTAAAACAATCTGGAACAATGATCAGATTTTCGATTTTCGAAAAAAAGAGGGGCCAACTTCTCACTTTTGGATATAGTTTTTTGGCAATATCTTTTGATATATGAGATATGGTCTTGATGTATTAGAACAGTGTTTCGAACAAATCTAGAACAACCTGAAGCAGAATTTTAATTTTCGCAAAAAGAGGGGCTATAAGAAAATCGCTTTTCCTATTAACTCAGTCAATTAAGATTTTTTTTTGAAATACTTTGGAACAATTTAAAACAAACCTGGAATGACCGTCAAAATTTTGATTTTCGAAAAAGGGGGCCCTGGCAAAAAATTGTTTTGTTTTTCCCATTTTCTCGGCCGATTATGATTTATTTTTGAAATACTTTGGAACAATTGAGAACCAACTTAGAGCAACCTGGAACAACCGTCACAATTCCGAATTCCGAAAAAAGAGGTCTAACTTCACACACCCAAAAGTGAAACTAAAACGACATGTGCGTGTATCGTTAAGAATTTTTCGAATTTCCGGAATATGTCACAGAGTGAGAAATTAAGAATTATTTGGATTACGAAATACTCGCACACGCAAGTATACCAGCACTTCGTACCAATACAATACCACTTGAAGGAAGAACTTTAAGACCTACCACCTGACGAGTTCAAGAAAAGGGTCAAAGGGCTGTTGATGGAGAGGAAGTACTACGGCGTCGAAGATTTTCTGGCAGTTAACGCGAGCTGCTGAAGTATATAACATTCTATCCTTTTTTATTATTTGATTATATCGTTGATACAGTGATCTTGTTATATACACTTTAATTTAAATTAATTTGTTATGCCCAGTACTTTGGTAGTTTTTATAAATCTTTTTCAGTAATCTGGTTTTTAATTTCTTTTGATAATAAATGGCAGTAAAATATCATTTCGTCAGTGTCAAGTTCATAATATGCACTTGAGGGGTGGTTTCGTCAGTGAGTTAATGGCGGCACCCCCTTGCAGTTGGATTACGATTATAACCACCTTTTTGTAGAACAACCGAGAAAAAATTTTCAATTACGTCTTGATTTAACCGACTAGTTAAAATATACTGTTTTTCTTCTTGAAACAGCTGTAGCACTCCTTCCACTGTTTGCAACAATCCATCAAAACATATTTGCAAATGCTTTGCAAACTAGATTTAGAGCCTGTGACTTCCAAACTTTCACAACTGCAGAAGCGTAACCAGGGGAGGGGAGGTTTGAGGGTTAGAACCCCCCGCCCCCATCATAAAAAAGAAAAGGAAAATTGGGTCATTAAGTACTTTTTTAAAAGTCTTGACAAATGTATTATTTTTACACACTCTGATGGAAAGGAATAGAACCACTACCAGTACTGACAAATGCGAAAGAAAACGGGTTTGAAAAATGGACGATCGTGGCATATCTTTGAAGTGACCCCCCCCCCCCTATGGTCAAGGTCTAGTTATGCCTATGCATAACTGTATACTTCTAGAACAAGTAGCCTCGCGTTACACAAGAAATATACCGATTAGAGATCTACCTGAAGTCATAGCGGCCCAACAAAACATTAGGAATAAAATGTGAGGTGTGGCCACCACACTACTTTCTTATACGTATTAGCGTATCAAATTATAGAATTTTCAGATTTTTTTAATCAAAAATTATTCAAAATCCTATTCTAAGTACTTCTATTGTCTTGATAAATTTCTATAGAATGCATACTTTGCAAGATATTCGAAAAAAAGGTGCCGCTCGCTAAGAGTAAAGTGTTATTTCCAGTCCGAATTTTAAAATTTCATGTATGCCAAATACATTGCAAATCCAGCTCTAAATACTTTTGTACTCTTGACAAATATATATAAAATGCATCATTTACGACATATTTGTGAAAACTCGTTATTCGATAAGAATAAAAGTGTTACTTCCGATCCGAATTTTGAAATTTTTTTTATACAAAAGGTATTGAAAATTAAGTTCTAAATACTTTTATACTCGTAACGTACTTGTCTAAAAAGCATAACTTGCGAAATATTCGCAAAAAACTTATTTTCGATAAGAGTAAAAGCCATATGTATTTCCGGTAGGAATTTCGAAAAACTTTTTTAATAAAATTCTTCTCAAATTTAATTTTGAGTACATTTGAATTCTTTATAAACTTGCTTAAACTTAGTAATTGACGAAATATTGGCAAAATTCAATTTCTTCACTGAAGTAAACTACTACTTCCGGTCTACCGATTTTACTGAAAAGTAATCAGATCTCAAGAGGGAGATTATACACGTAAATACAAAATTTGGAATTGATATCTCCAGCGGTTTGACCGCTATCGTGGTCACAGACAGACAGACACACAGAAATTTTTTAGCATGTTCTATTTTTTTACAGTTACTAACTGCATGCGCAAGATACTGGATTAAAATTAGATGACACGTTTTTGTATAAAAGTTATTTTTTTTAAATAGAACACCCTGTATATCAGTTCATTTTTGAATTGTTTATTAAATTGGTGGCTAACCATAGTTATAGTTTTTTAAATGGAACATATATTATTGCATTTTTGAATTCCCCGTATTATTTTTAGTCAAAAAGTTATAAGATAGTATAGGCCTAAAGTGGAAAGTTTTTGACTTATTCCCATTTTTCTGAAAAATTCAATGTTTGTATAAAATTATATTTCTCGAAAACGACGTATTAGATGGACAAAATTTTTTGCAATATTGTTTACAATAAGAGGTCCTAATAGAAGCATGTTCTATTTTTTTACAGTTACTAACTGCAAGTGCAGGAAACTGGATTAAAATTAGATGACACGTTTTTGTATAAAAGTTATTTTTTTTAAATAGAACAGCCTGTATATCAGTTCATTTTTGAATTGTTTATTAAATTTTGTGTCAGAAACATGTAAGACGTTAATACAGTAAAAGTGACTATTACAGAGTTATTGTCGTTTTTTGATATACTTTTGTTAGTTTTTGCAAAAATGTCAATTTTTGCAAATGGAACACCCTGTATATTATTTTATAAATGTGCTCCTAATGAACAGCTATCACAAGGAAAAAACCGCTTCGAAATATCTTTACTCATAAAGGCATAATCGGCCTTACCCGATTAGATGACTCACCTGTATATACAACTACTACTCTTGCCTGTGTTCTATATCATAATAAGTGTAAGTATCATAACCATAACATTCATAACATCCAATGTGGATTTTAAAACTTTTTAAATCATATTCCTTCCCGAGAATTTATTCATTATTTACATTAACTCTTTTTATAACCGTCTGGACACGGGACTGTATAAAAGAAATTTTTTTCGCGGTCATAAATTACTTTTGGGAACTGCGTTTGTCTGGTACAATTTCTGAAGTTCCGTGTGGAAGAAGTATGTACCATCAATCTATCTCTATCTATATTAGCCAAGTTATTTTATTTTTATTCTGCCCATTAAAAATGCTGTATATTTATAAATATTATTTAAATATTTATACTGGGTAATATTCAAAGGTCTCTAAAATGGAATATTTGAATTTATATTTTATTTAATTCTAAAATTTAAATTTTGTTTTCTTAATCTTAAACAAAGTGACATCTATCGGTTAAAAGTAATAAGTCAGCATAATCCTCTTTGGTGGTGCCACCTAAAGTTTGCTCGTGGAATTTAAAAAATACAGTGGCGACGCCTAACGCTTGCATTCTTTTTAGCGCTGCCTAATAATGCTTAAAGACGGTTTGTTTGTATAGTATTGTCTGTGGACTAGACACACCTCAAAACAACCAAATTGTCAAATGTCATTTTTCCAAAGCCTGCTGCCGCATACACAAAACTTTAATGAGAATGAACTGCTTGACTTCAAAAAGGGCGTTCTTCAAGTGATTTCTAACATTAAAAGTAAACGTACGACAGTCCCACCTAATCAAACATTTTCCGCTCCACCACCTGTATATTACCAGTATCCCAACCAACCAACATATTACTATCCACAACATCAATCATATCCACATCCAACAGCGTCATCGACACCCTTGACCTCACAAAATCTGAGTCAACAATCTTTTACTACAACGATAAATAATCCAACTTCAGTGCCTGCTCCACCGGCTCAGCTACAGTCGAGTGCTCAAGAGAAAAAAAGGACCCCCATTCTGTTACTCGATACTATGAAAGTTTTTTGCAACACAACAGTGACGAGTGCAGTGAGAGAAGCTGTTTAGTCAACTCTGCATCTTCGTCAATGACTAATTATGATTTTTCTTAATATGTATTTTGAAAAACTGAAATGAAATAAATTAAATACTTATTATTAATATTTGAAACTACTTACCTCAACGTAACTGCCAACATTTTCACAGGTTGAATACAATTCCTCAACCGGGTATCTTCCCTTTGAATACTATCTTTTAGCTTCCCAAGCAGTTCGTCAAATGACAAGACGGACATCCGAAAATAATTAAAAAACTTGGTGTCGTCATTCCTCAAATCTTCAAATAAGGTGTGAAAGACTCCAAATTCTGTTCTCTTTTTGTTGATTTCATGAATCCAAATTAAACGATTTGTCCTTTTCTCAAAATAACTATATTTAAATTTTAATCACAATAAGCGCAAATAAAATACATGAACAAAAAATCTCAGGGAAGTAAAACAAAGGTGCAGAGTCACGTACGACAAGTGATTTCTGTTGTTGCTAAGCGGCACTTGTACCGCTAATAAGCAGCGGCACTTTTACCGCTGAATATGTAAACATTTCAAATTTTATAGGCGGCGACGGCAAATTTACCGCCGCGGTAAAAATCGCCCAGTGTGTAACCGGCCTTATCATGGTTACATTTTTGGGTTGATTTGAAACATATTTGAAATAATAGTAGTTTTACTATTAGGTACTGGATGTCGCTGCATATCATAAATGTTTTAAATGAACTAGTACTTTTGACAGAAATGAAAAACCTTAAATATTAATTTTCCCCTGTATAGGTATTAGGTATTTACATTGTATTTACATTTTAATCTGATTAAGATTTGATAGCGTTTAATAATATATTCGAATTGTAAAAATGTGTTATAGGAATCCGTTTTCAAAATGTGACTCAATCACTGCTAAATCAATGGTTTAATTATATGCAACGTTTTTGTGGTTATATGACAAAAGATAATAGAAAGCGTTATTTGTTTTATGTATATATTATTTACTGGTAATTAGTAACTTAATAAAGTTAGTATTTTTTCCATATACACCAAGGAAGTTTTGTAGGTGTTCATAAAATGGTATAAAGAAAAATCAATGCAATGGAGTCTCCTCCGTCCACATCTACATGGTCAGAACCCTTTATATTGAGCGATGACAGTGGACTGTTATTAACAAGTGGTTCTGTATCTAGTGGAAGTATGAGTGGTGAAAGTAGAAGTGGCTGTGCACAACTTCCATTGGAGGTAAAAATAAAAATTGTTACTTTTGAAATAATTGACATCTAATATATCAAAAAAGTGTGTTTCTACTCTACTACTATAAGGAGTAGTGCCAATTGCTTGATTACTTTAGTATAATTAAGTTGTACAAGCATTCTAATAGGCTTAATCTTATTGGATTGCATTGGAATTTATTGTTATGGCCATTCCTGTACATTTGCCATAACTTTTACGCTACACCACACACAAGAATGGACGTTCAGACTACAAATTTTTCATTGGTGTACTGTTTGAATATATTGTTATAGGTTACGGTACATTTTAATTAGTTACTGTTAACATAAGTGCATTGTATCAGCTGTATTATCTGCTAACCACTTATGTGAAGTATGAAATATTAATTAATGCTAAAGCTAATTGCGGTTATTATTTCTATTTAAATTTTTTTAATACAATTTATTTTAGTATAATTGCAGTCTTCTTAGGAGGTATAAGAATATCTTTTCAAACAATATCTGAAGTAGACTACATTTTGACAGTGTATGAAGTTTCTATAAATTATCTTGCTGTTAATTAAAATCAAATGAAGAGACTGTGTTAAAAAGTATACCCTAACCATAAAATACAGAATATCATAGAAATTTTCTTCTCAGCTTTTCTTGCATAAATTTAGAATGAACTCAGCTCCCAAAACTGATTTTTTTTATGATATAAGTAATGCAATATGTAATATATGTTGTGTGACATATTCACTGCTTACATTTATTGTTCTGAAAATGTTACGGTTGTTCTCAGGTGTTGTTTGAGCATTTTAATAACTGTACTTTTTATTTTGTAATGCAATTATTTGGTGGATATTTATAGTTGAAGAAACTTAGTCAATTATCTGTCAATCTAATATCCAAAGTATTTATAAAAGTTCTTATATCAAAATGAAAATGTTGACTCTTGAGAATAGCAGTGAAATATATGTGTAATTTACAACACACATGTAAAGACACATTTTATACAAAATTCCAATTTATTTTGTGACCACATTCCATATGTTTATTGTGCATATTTGTAAGATTGTGAATATATTATACCTTGATATATTGTAATCATAATTTCAAAATAAAAGCTATATGTATACATATAGTAGTATCTGTGGAACAGGTAATGCACGTAAGCAATTACATATTGATGACGATTCATGACAACCTCACAACTTAAAATTTATATGAATAATAATAACTATTAATAATCTACATGTTTGTTTTTAATTAACTATTTTGTTAATATTATAGGTGTTTGTAATTATCGGATTGTTTAAATTAACAGGAGCACATTACATAGTTCTTTTAACAAATTATAAATATTTTTTTTTTTATATATATATTGAGAGTAAAATTCGATGTTGTCATTTCCCTATTTCAATTTTCAGTTCCATTAATGCCGTTGATGTGCTGTCATTATACTTGTCATTTTTTTACCTGCTTTCTGTTTAGTACTGTCATAGTTATCAGTTCTTTTAAGAACTAATTTTGCATCTTCATATATTTCTGCATTAAATTGCCGAAAGCTTTATGTAAGCAAAGCAAGATGCTAGTCGCATCATTGATCGACTATTTGACAAAAGAACGAAATAATGCAGGACCATTGCTACCAATCAATGCTATTAATGAGGTATACAGCATGTGTAAAATCATATTGGGGATAGGACATATGTATACTAGGCACACCGGCAACAACGCCCAATCGTGGCCGTAGTCATGGTACAAGGAAACAAGGTATGCTTTTGCGCATCTCTGTATGACGCGCATTCGACCTCTAGTACTACCAGTTCAATAAAGTTCTGAATTCACAGGACACTAATTCAATAGTGTCCTTTTTAACAGAAATACAATACAACACGGTAAGAAAATAAAAGCACAATTATAATTAAACATTAATTCTTAGTAAATTATTATATAATTTTATTAAGAACGGAATTCTAAAGAAAATAACAAAATATACTCTAAACAATACTAAAAAATAAAATGTTATTGCATAGGTTCAAAAATGCCTCCTTCAGCATGCAAGGCATTGTCCGAGCCTATCATAAAAATCTTCTCGCACATTACGAATCACATCGACTGTTACGGATTCAAAAGCCTCTATGATTAGCCTTCTCAAAATATCTAAGTTTTCTAGCCTGCCAACTTGTGCACTGTATATTTTATTTTTGATGTATCCCCACAAAAAGAAATCTTTTGGCGATAGATCAGGAGATCGCGGAGGCCAACGAATGTTTCCTGTTCCACTAATGAGACGATCAGGAAAAGTGTTCATTAAAAAATGCTTTACTCTGACCGCATTATGTGCAGGACAATCGTCCTGTTGGAACCAAATAATATCCCGATTTATTCCGGTATTATCAATAGCGGAAAGTATCTGATTCTGTAGCATATCGAGGTATTAGTCCGCATTTAACGTACCATCAATAAAAAATGGACCAAGCAAATGGTCGCTCAAAATACCTGCCCAGACATTCACTTTCTGGGGATATTGGGTGTGTTAACAAAATATCTGTGCTGATTTTCCCGAGCCCAATATCGAACAACAGAAGGATTGTGCTTTCCATTTAATGGAAATGACGATTCATCTGTGAATACAATATTTGCGATGAAATTCTCATTTTCATTTGGCTTTTCCATTACGGTTTCACAAAACTCCATTCTTCTAAAATTGTCATCGAGAAATATTTCTTGCGTTTTCGAGTATTTGAAACATTTTAATTTATTTCGCTCCCATATGTTCGCGACGGTTTTATTACTCACACCCAATTCCTCAACAACACATCTGGTAGATAGCGTATACTCTACTTCGAGAGTGCTACAAATCATTATATCCCACTCTTCTCGTTTTGGTGGATTTACCTCTCTAGGATTAAACAGACATTTTTCAAAGCTATTCAAAATATGTAATATGCTTTGTTCACAGGGTACGGATCTGTCTGTAAATATTTGCGGAAATAAATTTATGCAATCCTTTGCAGAATGACCACTATAGTACCATTTAATAATTTGCAGTTTTTCTTCTGGTGTGTAGCGAGGCATTGTTAGCATTGACCCCTCCTCTCACAAACACAGAACGACGCTGTTCGACACGATCTCCAGATACAATTTTAGTTGTTAAGGGAGTCTTGAAAAATGCTTTCTGTCAGTTACTTCTGTCAGAGTTGTCAAGTGACATTTTTTTCGATAAATGCGCGTCATCTAGAGATGCGCAAAAGCATACCCACCTTGTTTCCTTGTAGCATGACTACGGCCACGATTGGGCGTTGTTGCCGGTGTGCCTAGAATACATATATCCTATCCCCAATACTATTTTACACATGCGGTATATTAATTATATCTAATATGTAACAAGAATATTAATAATGTTTTTTATAGAGTTAGTGAAGTATTAAATATTAGTATGGTGACTGTAAGTCGAATTGGGAAGTGCATTAAGAATGAGCAGCCAATACTTAGCCCTAAGAAAAAGAGGCCACGAAGAAAATCCGTTAAGTTAGAACTGCTGAAGTAGATGTAAGAAATACAATACATAAAATGCTTCAAAAAAAGCAGCACGTGATTCAACGTTCTATACTAGAAGAACTTAAAGAAAGAGACATATTTAAAGGTGGTTTAACATCATTTAATATTATATTAAAGAAAATTGGTTTTCGATGGCTGAAAGATAGTCCTCGAACGGGTCTTATGGAATTACCTCGTATCGTATTTTCAAGATTTACCTTTTTAGAAACATATGTAAGAAATATGAGATCCGAAGAATTTGAGTTTGTTTATTTGGATGAAACATACTGAAAACAGATGTGACTCGTTATATTATTCTCCATGCGGGTAGCAAAAATGGCTTCATTCCCGGGGCTTCTTTGTTATTTTCTTCTAAAATAAAAGAAAGTGATTATCACGGAGAAATGAATCACTATAAATTTCTTTCCCGGTTTGAAAATCAATTAATACCAAATTTGAAAAAATCATCATGATTATAATAGACAATGCGAGCTACCATTCTACATTAGAAAATAAAGTACTTAATTCTAGTTGGAATAAAGCAGATATTAAGCAATGGTTATTGATACATAATGTTGCTTATGAAGAAAATATGTAAAAAAAGCAATTATTACAGCTTGTATTAGAAAATAAGCCAAGGAAAACATGTAGTTGATAAAATTGCTGAACAGTATAATCATAAAGTTTTGAAATTACCACCTTACCACTGCATTTTCAACCCCCTTGAAAATGTATGGGGAATAACGAAAAGTTATTACAATCGTCATATTGGAAAAGATGGATATGGAAAAGACAAATGCATTTCATTGTGGCAGGAAGCATTAAGTACAATTACACCAGAAGTATGGGGAAATACTATTAAGGAAGTGTTCATTTAAAAAAAATGTGTGCTTGCTGTATCAGTGTTTTTGATATACTTAACATAAATAGAAAATAGCAGAAGATGGCAATAGAAAATCATCTAATTTTTCCCAAGAAGAAGTAGATTTGCTTATAACTATTACACAAACAATATCGAATGTAAAAAAACAGATCGTGCATCCAACTTGGATAGTATTATAGAACAGCAGCAGTTTTGCGAAACAAATATGAAAATTTAAAGAAGTGCACTAAAAAAAAGTACGCAGACAATAAATGTGAAGTATCTTCCACTGGTGGAGAATCACCCATCAACATTGTATTAACTCAATAGATGAGGAAATAAAAGATTTTCTAGGTGTTCGCTTAGATGGATTACCTTGTGCAGTTGATAGTGATGCTGATAGAGGTAATTAATAATCAGTACATATTGCATTTCTA
Source organism: Amphimallon solstitiale (assembly GCA_963170755.1). Taxonomy (NCBI): domain Eukaryota; kingdom Metazoa; phylum Arthropoda; class Insecta; order Coleoptera; family Scarabaeidae; genus Amphimallon; species Amphimallon solstitiale. Next base: position 79,417,638 of record OY720675.1, read on the forward strand.
AAAAACACAAATATTTTCAAAAGAAAAATGTTTAATACAGTATACTATTTATTGCAGAGGATATTTCACATGGAGATGGCACAGAAACCACTATAATTCAACTTGGGGTTGTCAATGTAGAAGATGGGGATGATGCTGAACCGGGTGAGGATGCCAAATGGCAATATTACTCAATGGCCAAGGTTTCGCAGCCTATCTCATCTTCCTTAGAGCTTCGAGATGTTTCGCAGGCTAATACTTTAACCAAAAACAAGATTTGTATTGAATAATTTACTGGGTTCAAGTTTAATTCAAATATTAGTTTACTTTTAAGTTTAAACTGACTGAAATACACTTTGAAACTTGTACTTAAACCTGAAATTGTGCTTGAACTGAAACACCAGGCATTAGTGGTTAAAATATATTATTGCAAATTTGAAAGATTTTAATAATATATTTTTAAATGATCTATAATAATAAACTGTTACTTTATATAATTTTTAACATGTCCTAATCTAAATTCTATTAAGTAATTATATGTGCAGTAAGTACAATTGTCTGAACAATATTATAATATAAAAACATTCTTTTCTTTTTACCGCAATTCATAACGGTCAACATAATTACTGTATACATTACAACTTTCAGTTTGACATTTGAAACATACACGAACATAACCTGCTGTACAATTCAAATTAAGGCGGCCTACAATTGACAACATTGCAAAAAATAACGTCATAGATTGGGTATGACGTGCATTAACTGTTCCACCGATACTACTATACAAGTCAGTTTTGGCAACTGACAAAGAACAAATTAAAGGTAGAAGACTATTCAGTGCTACTATAAATTCCCATCGACCGGAACATTTTCAGAACAATAAAATTAAACGAATTAACTAATATTTCAGGATAACAGTTTCCGCTGGTTATTTAATATTGCTTTTCAGTGCATATATTGTATTTTATTTAATACTTGGCTATTCTGTGTAGTAAGCATTCTTGACAAATTTATAGTGTTTGAAAGACAGTAGAACAAACGTCAAAAGATAATTATGTCAAATCTTAAACGGTTTGTGAATATTATTAGGCGCTTTCCTTTTACTAGAGATCTGAGCTGAACTAAAGTGATGTGTGTAAGTGTTTTTGCTCACTCATGTGAGCTTATCTCACTAGGTTAAAAAATATTGACAAGTAAGATTTTAAGTCTGTGTCCTTACTTGTCATTAATCATAGGTGTGTCAAACTCTGAACTTACTGTAAATCATTGCTATAATAAAATAACCTACTGTAAAATTAACTGTTAGTGGTATTGTAGGTACATAATCAACCAACCAAAGCAATTAGAATGCCTAGCATACCCAAATTTTAGAGTATGTAAATATTAAATGCATTGTGTTACCACCACCACCAAGTGATATTTAAATCTCAGTACTGAGGCAACTGAGGATAGTTTTGACCGACCGACCTCAGAATCGGTAAGAGCGGAGGTAAAAATCTCACTTTGTCTCAATCAGCTGTACACAAATGGATCGCGTCTAAATAGGACCTCAGTTAAAGTGAGGTGATATTATCTGAGATTTATGGCAAAAGGATAGCAGCTATTATTATTCAGTGTTGAAATGGCTTTTATAGGTTATATTACTTGACAGGTAGAATTACGCAACATATAAAATTTTGACTCCATTTTAATGTATTGTTACCAAAGCGGGTCAATTATAGTATCTATTAGTGATGGGCAAAAACGAATTACAGTCGAAAGCAAAAAAAAAGTAGACAAAAACAGGCATTTCTGTCATAGCCTTTCTCAAAATGATTAGTGGAATAGCGTCTTCAAAGTTATTTGTCAATATTTGGTTATCTATGAAAATTGACAACCTTACAGTTGATATTAAGCTCTATGATTAAGCATAGATGCCTTCCATAAATGAAGATATTAAGGTCAATGTTATTGTAGATTTGAGTAACAGTTTCAAAAAGAAATAAATAAAAGCACGGCTTTTAGAATTATAAAAAAATGGCGAGATCACCATAGAATTTGTAGAATTTCTGGTTTTGAGCACAAAAGAATATCAACAGCCGAACAAGACCGCCATATCACAAATGTGCTTATTGAAAATCCATTTACTACAGTAGTGAATGCAGCTGATGTAAGTAACTTTCCGGGTTTTGTTTTTACTGTCCGACGAAGAATTAGAGAAGCTACTTTGCCGTGCGATAAAACTGCCGAGAAACTTTAATTTGAGTGCCACCCACAAAGAAACTCGTGTAAGATATGCACTTGAACATCTGTCCTTTCCATACATCGAATAGAGTGAAAATATGGTTCAGAGAAAATAATATCAATGTGCTGGATTTTCTGCCAAGAAGTCCTGATTTAAATATTATTGAAAATATGTTGGGGTTGATCAAAGGAATTAAATCGAAGACCTCAAAATAGACAAGAACTGGTACAAATAGTTCACACAACGTGAGATAATTAAAATCAAAATAATTGTACCAACCTTTATAATTCTATTCCAAATAGATTGCAAGAAGTTTTAAACAAAAACGGCTCTATAACCAGATATATCATGATGACTTTTAATTAGTATTTTGATTCGTATTAATCAGATAGAAGATGTTTTGATAATTATTTGATATTCCATAGAATAATGACTTGAGACACTAATGACAAGTAAATAAAGCAAAGCCAGGTTTACAAAGTACGATATCTCTTGTCTACTTTTTTCTGCTTTTGACTGTAGTTCAATAGTAGGTAACTCACTCGGGTGATGATAAGTAGATTATCACTCGAGTAGTCAATTGCATCAGCACCATGTATACATTGCAAATGGCAGAGCTCACAGAACGATTTAAGATTAGCCTTTGTATAACACCACTATTTATTATTCAGATATGTTGTACAAAAGCAAGGTGTACTTTCAAAATTATAAATAAAGATTTTTATATAGTTCTTTATTGAACAATAATATGTGCTAATAGTCTCAATTTTATTTCGTTCTTACCCACACGATAAACTTGTTACGACAAAGTAGATTTAAGTTACAAACTAGTTCATTAGTCATATTCCATTATCCGTCGCCTGGGTGAACGGGTACTCGGTTTTTTAAGTGATGAGTACCAGGTGACGGGTGATGAAGTACGATTATTCAGTTAGTCAGTTCGCAACTTGAATCTCCTATTTGTGCCAGTTAGTTTTTCGTGTCGGTAAATCCATCACTCGTGTTCAAAAATTGCTTTACACCGATTATTTGATTAATCGGGTACCCGGTTATATTTCACTGGAGTCTCCCATCACTCGTATCGATCTCTCGATCTTTTATCGTACCAAACATTTCCTCGTTTAATAGAGTTATTTAAGTAATTGCCGAAATCTTTGTTTGCTGCTGAGAAGTCGTTTTTCATTGATCCGAAATCTCGTCTTTTGAGATAAGATCTCGTATACATATTGCTGCCGAAAGGATTTTTTACCTCGCCGGCGAACACAGAAATTATTTTTCAAATGTAAGATCAATAATTTACATGTACAATAGTGTTTTTTCAAATTATGTTAAAACCAAAGTTTACAATACATATCTGGTTAGAGACGGTGCGAAGTCAGAGCTTGCATTTTTGTTGAATTAATTTACCCTCTTGCTGACGACATTTTAAGTTAACTATCTTTTAATGAATATAATACTTTATGGAACTTAGATAAGAGGAAAATATTTGCACATTAATATAAAACTGTCCTGGTAAGGGACAGTCCGACACCTGAGCGTTTTGGATTATTTCTTTTGTCTTTCACCATTTCGAAAGTTTTGTTTTAAACGCTTCGCTAGATTTCCTTCGGTAATTGGTAATCTTGATAAAGTAGGAATCATCGCATAAGATGAATCGTTCGTCGACGAATGTATATCGATGCCATATAACCTATTTGAATCTCAATGAACTGCGCCGTTAATGTATACGGTCATTTACAAAGGTTGGCTAATAATTGTCTGGAATAAACATAAAGACGTTATTCTACAACATAGTATAGTATTGTAAGACCTGATGTGACAGTGCATAATTTTGATAGTTTGGTTATGTCATGTAAATAATAACTGGCGTCTATAATTTGAATTTAAGTATGACAATTGTCAGAATTTGAAGTTTTCAAAAGCTTAGCATGTACACCAACATTGATTACTTAAAAAACTTTGAAAACAGCCTACTTTAATGAGGAAAGTATTTGAAGGCACGGTATGTGCGCAATTTTTTATGCAAAATTTATTCCAGTGTTTCTTATACGGTATTTTATGGTTTCGCCAAAAATAATTCGTAGTGTTTTCATTTCCGCAACTCTTAGCATATTATTGGTTTTGCTTGTTTCTTCGCGCGTTTCTATACCGTAAGTCATGACGGGGCTTATACAGGTTTTGTACATTTGTATCTTGCTGTCTGTTCGCATGTATTAATTTGACCAAACTATCTCTCTTAAACATCCTGATAGCGATGTTGTCACTTATTAATCTGGTTCCTTAGGTCTTTGGCTGGGTAATGACCACTGGAGATGTCAAGTCCGAGGTATCTGAACTGGTTGACTTGCTCGATGGGTTTATCTTCCACCACAAGTTTGCATCGGATTGGTTCTTTAGCGATTGTCATGGCTTTTGTTTTGTCGGTGGATATATTCAAGTTCAGTTGTTGGCTTGCTTGATAAAATTTAAAGAGCTGCTTCTGTAGATCGTTTTCCGTTTCCGCTAGGATTGCTGCATCGTCCGCGTAGCACACCATGCTGACTTTGTTCCTACTCATTCTATAGCCCAAATTCAACGACGCAACCACCAGTATAATTTCGTCCATTAATAGGTTGAACAAGAATGGCCTTAGGCTGCCCCCTGTCTGATTCCGCCCGGCGTTGGGATATTGGCAGTTGTGTGCTTGCTTTAATTTTTGTCGTGTTTCCCGTGTTTAGTAGTCGGATTATTTTTACGATATTGGATGACGTTCTCTTTTTAATTAGTAGTCTAACTATGTCTTCCAGGCGTACTTTGTCAAAGGCTTTCGTCAAGTCGACGAAGCAGATGTAGAGGGGTTCGTTGAATTCCATTTACTTTTCTTTTAGCTGCTTAATGATGAATAGCGCGTCAGTCGTCAATTTATTTTTTCTAAATCCTTGTTCTTCTCTGGTTTTGATCTGCGCTTCTAGTTTCTCCTTGAGAACGCTTGTGTATAATTTCATTGTATTTAGGAGCGCTATTCCCCTATAGTTTCCGGGGCAGGTCTTTTGCCCCTTTTTAAAAATAGGTATTGTAATGCGCTGCTGTGCCTGTCCTCTGGTATTTTTTGTGAGCTCAGGATTAGGTTGAAGAAGATTGTAAGCTTTGCATGGAGTGTCTTGCCTCCGTATTTCAGTAACTCGTTAGGTATGTTGTCAACTTCCGCCGCTTTTCTGTTTTTTAGTTTCTTCAGGTTTGCCTCCAGCTCTTTTCCGCTGATTGTGCTCTCCTAAGTTGTTTAATATACCTCCAATTCGAATGCTTTCCAATGCAGTTCCAAGTTAAGTTTAAAATTCTTTCGTCCTCTTCATCCACATGTGAATAGTAGTGCAACTAGTAGGTAAAAATGTAACTTCTGGTCCGAATTTAAAAAAGTTTTTATACAAACATTATTTCAAATGCAGATCTAGATGATACTTTTGTAATCTTACTAAAATTGCTATTTGATAAAAATACATGTATTATTTCGGGTCCGAATTTTGAATTTTTTTTATACAAACATTGCTTCAAATCTGGCTTTAAATACTGTTGTACTTATAATAAATCTGTATAGAATGCATAATTCGCGAGGTATTCGCAAAAAAAACTGGTTTTTGATAAGAGTAAAAGTGTTTCTTCCGGTCTGAATTTTGAAATTTTGTATATACAAAAATTGTTTGAACTCGATCTTTGAATACTTTTGTTTCCTAGATAAATTTGTATTGAATGGTAATTTACAAGATATTGGCAAAAAACTGGTTTTAGCTCAGACAAAAAGACCTACTTCCGATAGGAATTTCGATTTTTTTTTATAAATTCCTTCTAAACTTCACTTTTTACTACTTTGTATTCTTTAGAAAATTATCTTATATTAAACTTAGTACTTTTTCGGTATCAGGGGACCTAAAGTGTGGACATCTGCAAAAATCTAGAGGTCGAAAATCAGAATACTTCCTTATACTACGTATAAAGAAACTGATAAACCTCGCCTTTCCAGTTCTGTATATTATCAGCACTACATGTTTAAACGGCTGATAATAATCTAGAAATATGAACTATAACGCACATTTTTTGCTGTTTTCCTCATGCGCAGTTATTTACGATTTCTCACACAATTTTGTTGAAGAATATTATTATGTAATTAATGCTTAAAAGGGCTTATTTTTCACTAGTACATGAAAAAGTTGACTCACAATACAGAAACTAGCTTTTTCATTATTTATTACATTTTGCTACGATCTCAAAAAACTATACCCCGAGCTCCATGTAAGAGGCGCCTGTGAAAACTATCTATTGTAAGCGTTATATCCTTTACAATGAATATAAGCCCATATTTATGATATACCTGCGTATATTACGTAACGCACCGTTAGATATTTCAACGATTTTAATTTTGGAATTAAGAAAAGATAAAAGAGAACAGTAGGGCGTTAATAAGCCTACACGCACTCATTTAACAAAAGGGTAAAAACGAAGATAATTATAACGCAATCAATAATGTGCACTTGATACAGGTTTTTCAACATAAAGGGGCTTGAGGCTTTTACATTCAGTTAAATAATATACTTTTCATTTTTCATCAGAGTAACTTGCCTGTGATTTAGAATTTTTGTATATACAAATGTTGTTGAATGTTTTAAGGTATAATATTAATACATATGTGTTGAATTATTGTGCACGTGTTTTGCACTTTTATTTAAACATGACAGATTTTCATTAATATGTCCTTAACAAATTTGCAAATTATCATATTATAGTATCGTAATGTATGTATTTACATTTCTTGCTTTAAGTTTAAAAATTCTTTTATTTTGAATTTTCACACCTATACTTCATTAAAAATATTGTAACTACATTATTTATAATTTCAGCCTATCTTATTTTGTTAATCGCCTTATAAACATTCTGTCAGTTCCTGATAATACAATTTCATGTACAAGTACACCCATAAAAAGTAAAGAGAATATGCAACAATGCTTAGATGTAAGTCGTTTTCATTCAGTGCATAAAATTATATTAAAACCCATTCGATACTGATATTGTTAAGTAGCGAAATTAAATTATAAAAATTTCGCCACCAGTGAGATTCGAGCATTGGTTTTTAATACAAGTTAAGACGGTAAAAATGATTCGTAGTTAGTCTTCGTTGTGAAGGAGTTTGTTAATTCGAAGGCTTTCGCAAACCTCTGAGAAGTTCGAATCTTTGCAGTGGTAAACTGTTTATAATTTGATGTTGATAATTAACAATATCAATGTCGGCTGTGAAGAATATAATTTTTATTAAATCCTTAACACTGCGAAAAATGTTTAATTTCAGAATGTTTTTGAATGTGTTTTAACATTATGATAATTATAAATATAAAGAAATAAAATCCTTGTTATTTATTTTTAAATATTCTATTTATTTTAAAATATATACTAGAAAATTAAAGGTTTCTAGTATAATTTAATTGAAAATTCTTGTTTATATTACTATATCAGCAGGCTAATATTTTTTGGCCTCAGGCAACACTTCCTCAGTATTTACCTCTCGATTTATAACGCAATTGTTAGAGGTATTTACATTTTGGAATATTATTTAAGTCAAGATTTTGTATAGCCCAGATATCAAATATATTTTATCGCCAACCGTCAGTAAAGTGACGCGTTACCATAGCGTTTTACGGAGGTAAACAAACACTTTATTGTACTGTACAATAAAGTACTTTACCTGCCGCTAATATCTGTCAATGTAGCCATGACTGATGACTTTAAACATAAATCGTTTGTCACTGTCATAAACTGTCATAAGTTATTATATCATTCTTTTTAAAATTAACAATTTTCACGGTTGGCGATAAAATTTTGTATGCACCACGTCAGTAAAGTACCTTTATCGAACTCGTCTTTTACTCGCCGCGCTCGCTTCACTCGCTTGGCTCGTAAATCAGACTCGTTCGATAAAGTATCACTTTACTGACTTGGTACATAAATAACTATTTTCGTGTACTTGATAGAAATTGATAATATTGTTTAACCCAAAATAATTAAGAAAAGTGGGACTTTTCTTGTTAGCAACACTTTTCTTGTTAGCAACACATTAGTCGTTTACTTGTTGTGATGTTTTGTCATTAAGTAAACAAATCCTTGACACGGATTACTTTGATAATAGGAAAATGACAATTTTTATTTTTAAAATTATAATTCTCGTGAAGTACACGAAAAAATTACGTGTTCAACGCGTAAAAAAAGCGAGTTTTCTAGCTCGGTGAAAACTTGATTCACTCGCTACGCTCGTTAATCAATCTGTTTTCACTCGCTAGAAAACCATCACTTTTTTTTACTTGTTAAACAATCTACTATATTTAATAGTTTTTATTGTAATCATATTTTAAGTGTTTTTAATAACTCGATAAAAGTCAGACTTAGAAATTATTTAAAAAATATATATAAGAAATAACAAACTACTAACTACTCTTTAATTTAATACCTGTTTAAAATTGATACCTATGAATTGAAAGAAAAAAAAAGTAAAACCTCTAGTAAAAGGATTTTTGAGAATTTTAAAATATCTCTTAAGGATAAACAAAAATAATACAATCTCCCTTTATGTTCTATTACACATTTAGTGGAAAATATCGGATTGCTATAGTTAACCAGGTGTACCTTCCATATAGCTTGTCTTACAACCCGACAAAACTTTTTGCCGGGAGAACATATACATATATTTTAGTGTCTGTATTTATTTATGGTATGATTTGTTTAGTGTGTAGTGGAATAAAATATTTCAAATGCGATCCAAGCGATGACAACCAAAATAGTGCAGCAACAATGAAAGTGTGTTAGATTTTACTGACTAAAAACCTCTCCTCATTTCTTCGTCTCGTGGCTCTCTGCGCCGGCATCCGCTCTCGCATTACTTCAGCGCAGGAGTCGTCTCTAGTTTTGTTCTACTTTTACTCTCTCTGTTCTGACTCTTTTGTTTCTATGCGACGTATGGTGTTGTACGTCGTAGTCCAATAACCCTCGCATCCAACCAATCCTTTTGCCATACTTTTAGCCTCAAAGGTTAGTCCTGTTTCCGTGGCGAACTTAGGGCATACGAAAAGGGCATGTTCTGCACCATCTAGTTGTCCGCAGTAAGTACATGCATCTGAGCTAGGCCTTACTTTATCGGACAGATACTTTCTAAAGCACCCATGTCCGGAGAGTGCTTGTGCTAGGTAGTAATCTACTTCTGCATACTGTCTTTTTACCCAAGTCACAACGTCCGGTATTAGTTTATATGTCACGGTCCGCCACACGTCCCGGTCCGCCACTTTTCTTGCCATTTCGCCATAAGCTCTGATCTGACTATATCCCTGGAGACTCTTTCATATTTCTTCTTCCTTTCCTCCATCAGAAGCTCTATCGGAGGCACTCCTGCTATGACACCCACCCCCTCCGCAGAGACTGTCCTGTATGCGTTGCATATTCTGATTGATATCTGCCGTTGCAGACTTGTCAGCTTTCTGAGGAGTTTCTTGTTTTTGTTACTGGATGCCATATTGGTACTGCATATAGTATCTGTGAGTGCACGACACTTGCAAGGGTTCTTGTCTTAGAGGCTCTAGGTCCTCCGATATTGGGGAATAGGCTTGACAAGACTGCAATCGTTTTTTTCTGCCTTTTGTATACATTTGCTTACATGTTCAGCAAACGTTAGCTTTGTATCCAGCCACACCCGAAGGTACTTGATTGCTTTTCTTACAGTAACGGTGGTGTCCTGGAGCTGAAAATGTATGGGGGCTATTTTTCTCTTGGTTCTTAAAAGAACTGCCTCCGTTTTTTCTGGTGCCAGGTGCAGCCTTCTATCTTTCATCCAGTTTGACTCTTATGAGTGCTGTGTTTGCATTACTCATAAGAGTTTCTTCATTCTTTGCCACTACCGTTATGGCAATGTCATCCGCAAAACCAATCAATGTAACTCCCTCAGGCATGTCAATGCCCAGCAAGTCATCATACACTATATTTCACAGAGTAGGTCCAAGCACGGAAACTTGTGGTATGCCACTGCTTATACTTATTTGAATAGTTTTATTCTCAGCTTCAATATCTAGTTGCCTCTCAGATAGGTAGGACGCTATAATTCTTATGTGCTCGTTGATATTTCTTTTCCTTAATTCTTCTAGTATTATTTGCCACGATGCGCTATTAAAAGCATTCTTGACGTCTAGCGTAATCATGGCGCACAGCCTTCGGTGTTGATGTGCGTAGGCTGCTGCATCGCTGACAATTTTTTACACCTCCTTGATGGCATCGACTGTCTGTCGGCCCTCCCTGAAGCCGTACTGTCTCCTGGATAGGTCTCCTGTTCGGACTAATTCTTCCTTAAGTCTTTTTAGTAGTAACTGCTCATACAGTTTCCCCTCTACATCTAAGAGACAGATAGGTCTATATGAGCATCGCTTTATTACACACTTTTACCTCGGTTAGCAACGGCGGAGTCATTCTCTGCCGTCCATTCAGTTACCACACGGCCCCTACGTCGGTAACCTTCATGCCCCACTGCGGGGACTTCGCATTGAAGCCTCCAGCAATTATAGATTTTTCTTTCTTCGCTCTGATTTTGCTCCCAATCTGGTTGAGTGTCAATTCCAAATTCTCTATCTCGCCATTTCCAAAGAAATAACAGCTATAGATTGTGAAGCCACATGTTTCTACGTATGCAAAACCCTTACAATGCCCATACCTTTCTAATGGTAGATTCCCATCCACTACCCTAATCGCAGCATCTAGTTTCTTATCATACATCCAATCTTTTCTATTTCGAATTGAGTTTTTATTCGGTTCCGATATTAATAGTATTCCTACTTTTAACTCCCTGGCATATGCTAGCGCCAAATCTTGGGCTGCTCGACTATTGTTAGTGTTGATTTGTAGTATATTTATCTTTCTATCTTTCTTCTTTGCAATGAACGCAATAGGGGTTGCTCCTGCACTCGATTGATTTATGTCCCTTTTGAACACATTTCACGCATAACTTTTCTCTATTTGGACCTTTGCATTCTGCTTTATCGTGCCCGTATTCCCAACATCTGTAGCATTTATTTTCTCGCTCTCTCTCAAAAATTCTTCATCGCATCCAGCCTATTTTGATTTGAGTCATCTGGATAAGCTTTTCCGCATTTTGGGAAGACGTAATTATAGTGACATTTTGTTTGTTGCCATATGCAGACCGCAGGGCTCTGACTTCAAATGTTTCCGGGTCCATGCATGTTTCTCGAGCTATTGCACTCACGTCATTTTCTACTGTTGTCACTTCATCAAGCCCTTTAATATGGAGGACTTTCTTGTTTGTCAGATGGGTTGCTACTGCTTCAGGGAGTTTCAAGTTTCCAGCTTTCTCAGAACCATTTTCCAGTGCTTGTCCGTGTAATATCTTTATTAATACAGATTTCATTAGGATTAATTTGTTGTTTAACCATCTTTAAGAGTTCTGCATAAGATTTACCTATCATTTTGACTACTAACGCTTCATCGCTTACTCTCTTTGGTCTCTTAGCTTTATCTCTATTTGTTTTTATCTCCGTTTCAGTCGCTAAATTCACAGCTTTCGTGTGTGAGGTATCTTGTGTATTATAGAGTCATACTTGAATATTTGTATCTGCAAATAGGAATTCTACCATTCGTTTAATAATCGTTCCAATCACATCATCCGTCACAGCCATGACCACCTTTGTTTTCTGATTCCGAGTCATATGGTCTTTTATTAAAACCAGCGCTTTAAAAACAGCTTCATCCTCAATATCATCACCTGGCGCTCCATTGGAGATTTTGGGGTAGTATGTAAACCTCATTGAATTGGTAAAGTTTCCATCGTCTTTTGGAAAACCCAAGAAGTGTGACATCATAGCAACTTGTCCATTTGTTTTATCTTGGTTTTGTAGACCCTCTTTGCCTCCAAAGGTATTTATTGCCTTTTTAATGGCTTTCTTTTCGTGATGAAAAACACTTTCCGTGCAGGGAAATACAATCTGGTGGTGGAACGGAGCATCCAGAACTTGTCCTGATTTCACTTCGACTTTAGGGAAAATTTCGTTCATCCAATCGTTCTCTGTAATGTTTTAGAAAACATCTTAGCTCTTATTTTGAGAGAGCTCTATTCTCCTGGTCGCCCTCATTTCGATCTTCCTACATTCATTACATCGTGCTGGAATACTTGTAGTGTCGTTTCCTTGTGCTTTCCCATCTTTGCCTTCAGGTTCCAGTAGCTTCATTCGGTTGCGAAGTTCCTGATTTTCCTGATACAGTACTTCGTTCCTTTGAGCAGCTGTGTTAACTAGTTCATTATGCTTGGATGACCGCAGTTTTTCCATTTGCATAATTACTCTACTCACCGCTTCTTTTAGTTCTTGCTTCGGCTTGTACTTTTATGTAACGATTTTTTCTAATTTTCTTACGTCTTTGTAGATTCTCTCTACATCCTCTCCTAACAACCCCATTTCGAAGTTCTTTGGCTTATTCTCATGGGTACCATCCGTTCTTTTCCTTTTGTTCGCTTGTTCAGACATATCTTCCGTTGGGTGCTCATGCGTCTCTTGCACATGTATATCCGGAAGCGGGAATGTTCTCGGTCTGGGGGGCGTTCTAGATATAGAGTCTCTTCTAGTAAAGGGATTATTTCAGTCTATTGTATTTTTATTTTATCTACAGTATTTATATTTTCATTACTCATCCTATTCCCACGCGTCGCGTCGAAGTAAGAAGTCCAGCATAGCAGTGCGCCCATACTGTGCTAAGGCTCAAATCCCTTCAGGTTCGCCTGTTCCCTCGGGCATCGCTTGCGGCACGCTTTATCCTCCGTACCATGCAGAGTTACAACTTGATCTTGGGGTTTGTAGAAAAGAGTTAAAGTCGAAGAGAAACGAAAAGCATGTAGAGGCCCCTAGCCCTCGAGTGCTCTAATAGCTTCGGAGCCGAAAAAAACAAGAGTTGACCAAGAGCGATCGCTCAGATAGAGGGAAAAAAAACGAAAGTTTAAGGGAATTCACTCCAAGACTAGTTGAAGAGAGGAGTGCAATCCAGCTAGGGTACCTCGGGATCGCCAGTTCCGAGGCACCCTGGCTGGATTGCACTCCTTTCTTCAAGTCGGGTGGAGAATATCATAGAGTATTACATAAAGCTTTGACTCAAACAAGTCCTCACTGTTATACCATATATATAAAAAAATTAAAGAACAGCAACTAAAATCTTTGAGGCTAATGAATCAGTAAGGGATGATTTATGCAAATTGCGTCCTAAAAGATCATGGGTCAACACAATAAAAACGTTGTCATATAATTCCTTCGATGGCAATAAACACGCACGGTATGTCAATGGAGCGAATCAAAGCTGCTTTTTGGGAGCGATACGATTTCGAAAAGTGGCGACTGTGGTTTATTTATCGGCAAGGAGAATTTCTACCCGGTAGCGAGCCCTGATTCAAGCAAAAAAGACTAAATGTGCGACAATAGAAAATGGGCAATTAACATCAAAAAGAAGCGATGATTATTACTATCAAGTAATAATCATGGCAGTGACACACAAACGCACACGCGAGCGCGCGCACTCACCACACCACACACACCAAAAAGAAATTATTTACATCAATTAATGTTTTTGTACCAGTTAACAACAATACATTTGTTGTTCGGAGTAGATACATCTACCATAACAGTAGTAGGTATTTCGGTTTTACAATATATTTCTGGCAGCAACAGACATTCTGTCCTTTAGGGAATATATATTACTTTTGAAATAAATGCTTACAATTTATAATACTAGTCTAGTGCCACTAGATATACTGGATGACTCTGAGTCGAGAGAACGGCACCAAACTTTCTGGATTCTATATGTATAAATAAAGTAAAGTCAAATGTTTTTATTTGTATTGAAGTTAATGTTGTCGTAGCAGATTCCAATTTTTTTTACTTTTGGAGTAATACACTACTGTACACTGATATTCTTTCTTTATTTTGTTTATATCGGAATAACTTTACAATCGACACATTAACTGACATTACTAATCTGTCATTTCTAAATCAATCTTATTTATATTTTCTCTGCGTCATGACAACACAAAAAATTGTCGAAATTTCTACTTGAGCGTTAACATGCTGCCCCCTTTGAAATATTTAATTAAATTTTCAACATAGGTATACAAATACCAAAAACCCAATACAGTGAACAATATCTCACTTCAAGATTAGTCCTCGTAAACTTAAACAAACACTAACACATGTTATGAGGGTAACACACACAGTTTCAACACTGGTCGTGTGATGATCCCATTCTTCGTTTTTATTGTTGCTACTCGTGTTATGCCGTCAGGGCCAGGACACAAATGGGTAACCCGTCCAACACTCCATTTTAGGTATGGGTTGTCGTCCTTAATAATCACCAAATCGCCTTTAGTCAGCCCCTTGCGGCCATGAACCTTCCATTTGTTTCGCACTTGAAGCTCTGATATGTATTCTTGGACCAGCGTCGCCATAAATCCTGTACTGCCTTTTGACATCTCTGGAACCGAGAAGAGCCCAAAACTTGAGTTGCGGGAATCTGCTCCTCCGGCAGACCATGTAGTGGTTCACCAATTAGAAAGTGTGCGGGGGTTAAAGGAGTAGGGTCATTAGGGTCAGATGACAAAGGATACAAAAGTCGAGAATTAACACAAGCCTCAGTCTGAATTAAAACTGTATTGAATTCTTCAAAAGTAAGACTCATAACTCCAACAACTCTTTTCAAGTGGTATTTGATTGATTTTACACCTGCTTCGTGCAGTCCTCCGAAATGAGGTGATCTAGGAGGCAAGAAGTGCCAATTTATTTGTGATTGACTCAATTCTGTCTGAATGTCACTCTGTGACGAATTTAAAAACCTTGCTAGTTCACGCTGTGTGCCAACAAAATTTTTCCCATTATCCGAAATAATATTTAAACATTTTCCACGTCTAGCAGTGAATCTACGCAAACACGCTAAAAATGCCTTAGTTGTTAAATCGCTTACTAATTCTGCATGAATAGCCTTGGTGCACAGACACACAAAAACGCAAACATATGCCTTGGTTACCTTAAAATTTCGTGTTTTTCTATCGCGTAAATTAAATGGTCCACAGTAATCGATTGCTACATTTAAAAATGGTCGGCTAGGAGTAGTTCTCTCATCCGGCAAATCCGCCATTAAATACTCAATGTTCTGTTTAGGATTAGCCTTGAAACATGTTATGCAATTTCTAGTGATTTTACGAACCACATTGCGAGCTGACACAATCCAGTAATTCTCCCTTAGTGATGCTAAAACCGCCTGAGGTCCTGCATGGAATAAATTACAATGTTCATGTCTAACAAGCAATTCTGTAAAATGATGTTTACTTGGCAAAATAATAGGATGTTTTTTATTAATACTGAAATTAGAATATTTTAATCGTCCCCCAACCCGCAGTATGTCACTGTTATCAATAAATGGGTTTAATGATACTAATTTACTCTTACGGTCTATGGTCTGATTTTTTAATAAATTGTTGATTTCTCCCTGAAATGCTTGTACCTGAACTAATTTTATTAATTTTGTTAAGGCACTATTCAATTCAGTGCATGTTAGTGGGCCTTTCAATTTTTGTTTGTCTAAAGTATTAAACTTAAACCTAAACATATATGCTGTCACCCTCTGCAACCTCGTTAAACTAGAAAATCTCTGAATTATGATTGATTCATTGTTTGTGACAGTTAGTACTGAAACAGATTGTATTTTGATTTCCCTTGTGCATTCATGTGGGAGATTAATAATGTTGATGTGAGCAGGCTACGTTTTGGTTGGTTGTAATAACCAATCAGGTCCATACCACCATATGCAATTGTTTTTTAATTCCAGAGGTCTTAGCCCCCTAGATATTGCGTCCGCTGGGTTTTCTTGTGTTCTTACGCGTCTCCAATTATCCTTATCCGTCAACTCCTGTATTTCCGCCACTCTATTTGACACAAAAGTCTTCCATCTCGATGGCTCAGCTTGTATCCAGGCTAGTGCAATTGTTGAATCACTCCATAGATACATTGTGTCGACACTGACACGCCATGAACTTCTTATTTTGTCTATAAGCTGTGATAACAAAACACACGCCGATAATTCTAATCTGGGAATTGTAACACTTCAATGGAGCGACTCGAGACTTTGCTGCCAATAAATGAACCTGAACATTCCCAGCAACATCAGTGCTTCGAACATACACACAAGCCCCATACGCCTGTTCCGATGAATCAGCAAACCCATGCAATTCTATACTTATTGGGTCCGTACACAATGCAAATCGCGGTATCTGTATTTCATTCAAAACATGTAATTGTCCAGAAAAGATGTTCCAATCCTCAACCATTTCCGAAGATAATGGTTCATCCCAAGGTGTTTTTTCCTTCCAAAGCCTTTGAAGGAGTATTTTTCCCTTGATGATGATTGGTCCAATAAGTCCTAATGGATCATAAATGGATGCAACGGTTGACAAAATGTAGTGTTTAGTGATCAATTTAGGAATTGTGTTGATTTTTGTTTGGTATTTCAAACTATCGGAATTAGAATACCATAATAAACCCAATGAATATGTTTCACTGTCACTACCAATGTTTATAATGACATTTGACTGTGAATTTTGAATATGTTTTGCAATATTAGGATCATTGGAGATCCATTTGTTTAATACGAAACTTGCAGAGCTCAATATTGTAGAAATATCCCTATACAGAGTGATGAGATGCTCAGACGTGTTTGCGCCTGTTAGTAGATCGTCCACGTAAAAATCATTTAATATAATCTCACTTGCTTCTGGATATGATGTTTTGTTCTGTAAAGCTACTTCGTTCAAGCACCTCACTGCTAAAAATGCCGCTGACGACATCCCATATGTAATGGTATTCAGCTCATAGGTATCTATAGGATGGCATGCATTTGATCGCCATAAAATCCGTTGCAATTTGCGATCATCAGGGTGTACCAAAACTTGACGATACATTTTTGTCACATCACCAGCTAGAATGTATTTGTGTGATCGAAATCTCAAAATAATAGATATGAGATCTTGCTGTATTTTTGGGCCTATCATCTGTATGTCATTAAGGGAATAACCTGTGGTAGATTTAGACGATGCATCAAAGACAACTCGTAGCTTAGTAGTTAAACTATTTTCCTTTTTTACGAAATGATGAGGAATGTAATATGAAATAGAATTGTTAAGTGAGTCATCAATGCATTCAATCGTTCTGGACATGTGATTCAAACTGATATATTCATTCATAAATTTAATGTACTCTTTTTTAAGATCGATGATCATATCGAACCTTCTTTCCATAGCCAAGAATCGCTTGAGTGCAGTTTCCCTTGACTCGCCCAATACTTCCCGTGGAAGTTTTAATGGTAACCTTACAATGAATTGTCCGTCAATATGACGTGTTGTTGTATTTTTGAAGTGTGATTCTGCTGCTGCCTCTTCCATAGTTAAAGGAATTTTCTTTGGAAGTTCTTCCAATTCCCAAAATGCTGTTAGTTTTTTTTATCAATTTCAATATTTGAAATTAAATTACAATATTGTTTGTATTTGTGTGTGTTGGGTATTGGTCCTGAAACGATCCAACCCAATGTTGTATTTTGTAAAATTGGTTTTGATTTTCCTAAATGAATCTGACCCTCACGCAACAATTGCCAAAAGAGTTCTGCTCCTATTAACAGATCTATGTCGTCAGAAACATTAAATTCTGGATCGGCCAATTTAATATTTTGTAGAAAATTTAATTTAGATTTGTCAAATGAAACGCTTGGTATATTATCAGTTATATGGTTTATTACACAACATCTAATGCTTGCTTGATATGTGCTGTAAACTGATTTCAAAGTGATGTTTGTATAATACATTATTTCATTCAATGATTGGTTTAGACCTGCTATTGATATGTTTGCCTTGATTTTTTGTAGCTTTAACCTTTCTATCATCCTATGTGATATCAAATGCACCGTAAACCCCGAATCTAGCAATGCTCGGCATGTATGATACTGCCCGTTATTGTCCGCGAGTTGTATAATTGCTGTACTCAATAATATTTGATTTGTGCATGTTGCATGTGTACAAGTGTCAGAAATCGATTGACAAATTTCTGCTCTTGCTGTTTCTGAAGTATCTGATCTTTTATTTCTATTTTCCAAATGTAACAGTGTATTGTGACGTTTTCCACATTTTCTACATGAACTGCTGTTGCATGCCGTGTTTGAATGCCCTGATCTTAAACAATTAGTACATATATTTTTTGCCCTTATTTCGTGATATCTTTTGTCTATAGGTAGCCTTAAAAATGACTGGCAACTATATATTTGATGTTGACCCGAACAAAATGCACATTTGATTTTACTTTGATCCAAAGAAAAAAAATTTTTTTGTTTATTATTAGAACTAGATGTAGAAATGTTCGAGCTCAGTGTCTCCAATAAATTACATTTTTCGTTTAAAAATTTTGATAACTCTGTTAGTGTCGGCAATTCAGAATTTGAAGTGTTCTTTTTCTCCCATTCGCGGCGTGTAACAGTATCTAGTTTATTTGAAATCATATATATTAATAACGTATCCCAACTATTTACTGGTTGACCAAGAGTTTCTAATGCCCTCACATGTTTATTAATGTTATCTAATAGCGATCTTAATCCAAAATGTGATTCTTTCGTTAAGGAAGGTAAATTATATAACGCTTTTACATGATTATTTACTAATAAAGGTTTATTTTCGTATCTATCTTTCAAAAGTTCCCACGCATTTGTGTAATTTTTTGCTGAGATTTCTAAACTACGAATGATTTCCACCGCATCACCAGATAATGAAAGTCTTAGATAATGAAATTTTTGAACATCATTTAAGGTAGAATTTTCGTGAATAATAGACGTAAATGTATATTTAAAGCATAGCCATTGACTGTATGATCCGTCAAAACTCGGTAAATTAATCGCAGGTAATTTAATGTTATTTATAATATCAACTGAATTTGCAGTGAGAGAACTTCTCCGAACAACTCTGTCGTTGTCCGTCTGTACAACCATGTCATTCAATGTTTGTTTGGCACGCGCCTCGAGTGTGTAAAATCCCGACTCAAAGCTATCCCGCTCTTTATTGTTTTCATTTAGATTGTCCCCTGATAGATCTAAAAGTTCTATTTGTAGTTGTACCTTGTCAAACTCCGTTAACACGTTTGATAATCTCTTTAAGCGAGATTCTAATTGAACCACATCAGTGGAATTTTCCGTTTTATGTTTCTCTAAGAATGTTTTAAATCGTGTAAGATTGCCCTTTATTGACGCACGCTTACGTTTCAATTCGTCTAGAGTAGAAACAGACATTTCTTATGAATTGTGTGTAATTGTAATGCAATATTACGTATGACTTATGAATTGTGCAACTGTAATGCAGTATTACGTATGAATGTATTCTAGTTGGTATTTGACAAGCAATTTGTCAGTTTGTTGGTAATTATGAATTATAATGCTTTGTTAATTCTCTTATGGACTAAGGAAAGTTGGATAATCGCACACTTATCTTGTTTATGGGTTTTGTTATGATTATGCGTTGCTTCTTATCCCCGATGCATGCGGCTATGGCGTCAGTTGTGAATGTGTGTTGCTTCTTATTCTCGATATATCCGGAGCTCGAAGGACCAAAAATATGTCGTAGCAGCTTCCAAATTATTTTGTTTTTGGAGTAATACACTACTGTACACTGATATTCTTTCTTCATTTTGTTTATATCGGAATAACTTTACAATCGACACATTAACTGACATTACAAATCTGTCATTTCTAAATCAATGTTATTTATATTTTCTCTGCGTCATGACAACACAAAAAATTGTCGAAATTTCTACTTGAGCGTTAACAAATGTACCTATTTGTTTTGAAGTTAATGCATCGCAACATTGTTCTAATAATTAGATTCTCTTAATAATGTTCAAAAATACCGTTTAGATATTTTATATACCAAAGGCGCCCATAGCTTTTCAGTTTGTTTTATACTCCTCATTACTATCGACTGTAGCATTTCAAACACGTTGAATAAGTGCATTCCCTGGTCGACTTTTATTTTGTAAACCTAATTTTTCAGCTATAATCAAAAATAACACTCTAATCGTAAAAGGCCTGAAAGGCTAACTTAGGGTAACAGCGACCAATCAACGTCTGGAAAACCTTTCAACCAAATGTTGTCTGAGCTGACAAGCAAAATGCGCATCCATTGTGCCGATAATATATTTTCATCCTGATGGTTAGACGTAAATCCTCTAATAGTTATTCTTATTAATGTTTGTAACACCATTCGCCTTTATAAACTACTTCTCTTGTGTATAGCGTCATCTTCGTTACTTGAAGTTTCGTAATTTACTCCAGATGGAGCATTATTTATTAATTTATCAGTTAAAGTGTCCGCGAAAAAAAGGTCATACTCGAGTGAAACATAATCTTTTGACAACTGAACATTAACGGGCATTGTTTCCCGGTTTGTAACCAATTCTCTATCTTCGAATCAAATTCGTTTCTTTTATTGTTTGAAAAAATGCCTGTGCTTTTATAACATTCGTTGTTGTTTGATTGGACACGTTTTGCTAGAATAGGTGTATTAAATTTGTTGTATGCAGTGAAGTAACGCAGGCTTCTTACATTCTGGAAACAATAAGTATTTTTTTAGACATATACTAACACCGTGATTCTTGGGAAGATGACAAATGCGTTGCTAAAATTTTCGATGAACAATGTCTCTTACTGGAATTACTATATCTGAAACTAAACAAATAAACTTTTGTATATGAAAATAGTGTTACTTGAATAATAATAATTCAATATAATATTGTATTTAGTTTTTATAGTATTTGGCGAATACATCCGCTTGAACTTCTTTTAAATATAAAATTAAATAAAATTGTTATTGCGTATGTATACAATAACAATTACAATATTTTTATAATTAATACATATAATGAGAATGGATAACACTGAATTTCTACGTGCGGAATACACTTCCAGGAAGTGAAATCCCACTTAAGAGGAGCGTTTACCTATCGAAAACTATGGGTAAGGCATCGGCATTTTGCGTTTTTAAATTTATTTTGTAATTTTAGA
This sequence comes from Amphimallon solstitiale, assembly GCA_963170755.1. Taxonomy (NCBI): domain Eukaryota; kingdom Metazoa; phylum Arthropoda; class Insecta; order Coleoptera; family Scarabaeidae; genus Amphimallon; species Amphimallon solstitiale. The sequence goes on from OY720675.1 coordinate 79,438,969, forward strand.
ATCTCAAATTTGGGTTACCGATGCAAAAGGCATAAATTTATAATGTCAAAGTTAGTTTTTGTATTAATTTATTTTCTTAAAAAAGTTTTGTGTTTTAGAAATAACCGCAAAAATGCATGAATTTGATTAATGTCTACTAACTAAGGCTGGTACACAAAAGAAAAAAAACAACCTCTACGCACCAGCTGCACATTTGGATGAACGATATAAAAAAATTAAAATTTATGTAATTATTTTTGAAAATAAAAGAAAATAAATAGTAAACATTATCACACACATTTCACACAAGTGTTTTCGAAGCTATCGCGTCGTCTATCCCCACTTTACGGTATCTCTACCGGGCCAGCGAAGACGCAAATCTATCGGAATCGGTCGGCTATCGCAAACTTAAATCCCATCGACAGTTTTGTAATTAAAAAGAAATGCCATATATACCTATAATATTCGAATGTATAACAACACATTTTTTATCAAACGAAACAGAAATGTCGCACATAATCACTGCATATTTTATAATAATTTGTTTACCGAATTTAAAATTAATAACTTTTTAATCAACGTTTGTATGACATTTGTTTTTATTTTAAAAATAATTTTGGTCTCTTCTCTCAAAGTTGTTCGCTCTATGTATACATATATTTTTACAAATAAGCAAGTTAGAAACATACCGAAAAAATCACTACATCAAACTCAGAATGCGATGTGTTTTTTTTTCAGCGAAAAAAGTATTACATTATGCAAAATGGAAGTAATACCGTTATCTGTGCTTATGAATTTACTTTTAAACAAAAAAAGAATCAATGCGATATCTAACGTGGTTTCCAGGTTTGGTAGTTGTTTTTGTTTAAGAACACGTTTGAAAAGAATTTTGGTCAATTTTTTACAATAAAAATGTTCAGTATCGACCAAACATGCCGTAAATAGCCACTTCATGTAGAGAATTATATAAATGTATACAGTACATAGACTGAGTCTTGGCCGATGGGAGGAGCCTCGACCTATAAGTCGCGCAGATTTATAGGTCAGTGCGTGACAGAAAGTATTCAGAAAAAAGAAATGATAACATTTGTTCATCATCGCATACATTAGCCGGACGAACGAGTAAATGTAGATAAGAAGTTGTAATATACTGAAAAGAGATACATATATGTGTAGCGCTTGACAATCCTAATATTATAAGGATTCACTGCGCACCTTGTGGGAGTGGGAGGGGCATCTCATCGGCCAGGTCTCAGTCTGTGAGCTGTACATCGGTTTGAACTGATTCTGTGCTAATTTTTTTCCTTCAGAACGCGTATTTGCCCCGATCTACATTGCGACAAAATCTGTGAATAAAACCGAAGCGCTCTGATAGAAACTCGAACATCGTTTAGCTCCAGCTACGCATCCCCTTGCGTCTACCGTCCCGCTAGTAATACAAGTTGCATAAGTTTCGGTTAACCCGGAGCAGTTGGTAAATGCCCTTCTTAAGGGTGGGCTTTCCTTAAGAAAAATTCCCGAACGGCGTATGTCGAGTTGCCTGAAATATATTGAATATATTTACCGAGTTTGAAATGCCTGTATCTTTTACACGATGCAGTTACCGGCCAAGGATGCCTGGTTAACTGGAAAGCAATAGTCTATTAAGTATGGAGAACGGTAAGGGATGTTTACCGTTCGAAGACAATTGTTTGGACTAGGAGCGAAGCGACGACTCCAATTATTGTCTGAGAACGGTAAACCTTACCGTTCGACAAGCTTATAACGTTTTTTGCGCGATCAAAACTAAATTCAATTCTTTTCACTACACGGAATTATCGAAAATACTTGACAATAATTAATTAAAATACATACCGAGCTTTCAAGTTCAATGGTTTGAAACAAAGAAAATAAGCGGTATGAATGAAAAAATTATGTTGGCTTATTTTGTACAAAGAAGCGAAAAGTTAAAGGCACCTGGCAGTTTATGGGCTGAATATTCCATGCTGAGATCAACAATTTTTCTTCATGATGCGATTAAAATTTCGCAATTTACGACTCTTATTGCATTTTTGAAAAGGAAAAACGTAGGATACATACCCAAAAAAGCAAGCATTTTCACTAGGGAAGACATGAACCGGTTTTTAGTTGAAGCTTCAGATCAAACATTTCTTATTCATAAGGTAGTCAAATCAGAAATACCTATTTTCAAAATGTATGTTAATGGTGCATATTCATATTAAGGTGGCAATGATATTAGGAGTGCCAGGAGCTTGCAGAAGAGAAGAGTTATACAATATAACTATGAAGGATGTTGAAGATCGTGGTGAGTTGATTATTGTAAAAATTTTCGGAGGTATATTCAATTTCGACCAAGCAATGCTAAATCCGAACGTCTGTTTCTGGCTTTCCACAATGGTAAATGTAGAAACCAAGTAGTGGGGAAAGGAACAATTGGAAGGTGGCCGTCCAAAATTGCAGAATATTTAAAATTATCGAATCCAGCTAGCTACACCGGCCATTCATTTCGACGTACATCAGCAACATTGTTGGCCAACAAAGGAGTGGATATTCTAGGATTGAAGCGGTATGGAGGATGGAAATCTTCTAGTGTGGCCGAGAGTTACGTTGAAGATTCACTTCAAAATAAAATACAATTTGCAGAAAAAATATTGTATGATGTTAGAGACACATCCTTCAGTATTCCTGATGGTGCACAACAAGTGTCTTCTGATACTATTTCTTATGCAGCAGTTTCGACGAATACAAGAAACAGTGAAATTAATTCTTTGCCATTGTATATTCATAATTGCACCTTTAATTTTAATAGCAACAAATAAATGAACTAAACAATTTCTGTCCGTATATTCTTCATTCTCTAATTTTTAAAAGTCACAATTACTTACCGTTCAGTTGAACGGTAAGTGAATTACCGTTTTGTTAGGTACAACAAAAGAGGAACCACTTACTGTCATGGAAACATGCCTAGTAAATAATCAAAAAAGATTGATCGCGCAAAAATAAATTTGGGATATTTGTCTCCTGCATTTATTGAATGAAAATATTGGTGCGTCTACTTTATTCGAAATTTGTTTTTGCTCTTTCTGAATATTCTCCTGGCGTGCATTTATTTAGTTTAATAAAGACTCCCGTTTTATGTAATTTGTAACTATATTTTAGTGATATTTGCCGAAATTAATTAGATATTAAGTTTTATTCTGCAATAAATATATAACTTTATTATTTTTATTTATGATTATCAATTAAGTTGTACTTCTTATTATTTCTCACCATGATTTGTATTTACTTTACATGTTGAGGCTTTGTAATAATATGAGTAATGTTTTAGAGAAAACTAAAATCTGATAAAAAAAACAGTGCCTGTGTTTCTCACAAAATGTAAAAATTTATATTATCTAAGTGGCACATGTTTTAAATTATTGAAAATTATATTCTTTACAGTCGACACTGGTATTGCTAGTTTGCGAAATCAAATTATAAAAATTTCACCGTGGCCGTGGGTAAGATAAGAACTTTGCGGACTCCGAACTAATCATTTATAAGAAGAAGCCAATGTTAATACCAGAACTTACAATCGATTGTTATTGATATTATCATTTTTTTTATTTATACCTTACATTCTTTAATTCTTTTTCAGTAAAGCTTCGATAATTCTTTTAAAAAACCGTATATGGCAGACAAAACGTCAAACGCACTCATTTCCGCACCACCTTAGAGGTAGAGTGCAAAGCGCGTTTTTTTTTCTCATGGTATTCCCAGTAGGCCTAATTCATGTTTTTTACAAAAAATGTTTACAAAAGTATAGACAGTGTAGAAAATAAACAAGAATGGCCAAATAGCGTTTTATCTAAACGTATTACAATCAGTAGGTACATACATACTAATTCTCCAATTTGACGTCTCTAATTTCTCGATTTCTCAAAATACGAGGATCAATAATTTCAGGTAATAAAGCGAGAAAATAAAATTACTCTAACTTAACTTGAGTTCTTTATTCTGTATTGTCTCATACCAAGTATCCTTCGGAATCCAGACTATGAAGTAACGTACATCTTTCTGAGCTATGTTTAACTGTCCCTATATTTGGTACATGTAATGGTGCTTAGATTTTAAATATAATTCGCTGTTCCAAGTTTCTAAAAACGTAATTATTTTTTTTCCCTAGCTTCAAATGAAGTCGCTTCGCGAGCCTTGAATGGACACTTTACTTCAATAACCGCGTTTTGATTAGAGATTATTCCGTCTGAAGATGCCGCTAAAAATCTATATACAGGATGAATAAAAAGACCACAAGACTTGACTTTTAGATCTGCCAAACATTCAAAAGCTTTTATAGCTTGCTCTTCTTTTTCATTACCGTACCGTGTCCCATTCGTTCCTATAAATTCTTGGTATAATATAGCCTTCACAGTATTGGCCGTAAATGTGGTTCTCCTCAATTTCATTACCTTGCCAAAATTTCATGCTGTTAATCCTTTTACTCGCATTTCTTTCCATAAAGTATAAGCTTTTTGTCCTTTTGTAAAATTTTAAATTTCATCCGGATTTTTGCTTGCTAAATTCTTCAAAAATGTATCTTTTACTTTCTTCCTTCCTGTATTATTTTAATTTAAGTTTTCCCCAGAAAAAAAAAAAGATTTAACACATTGAAATTTCAAAACAATGAAATATTTTGCAATCAGCGAATACAAGGAATGAGGAATATCTTAGATGTCCTGAATACTGTGGTGAGCGTCAATAAGGATCATGATCTTTATCAGATATACAGAAGCTATAAAAGAGATTACTTGGATGTGGTGCGAACAGAAAAGCAAAAAATTAATCAAAGGCATATACAAAACGCAGAAAATAAACAGAAAGCAATATGGACAGTAATTAATAATGAAACTCGTCAGACAAATGGAACAACACACATTCAAACCAAACTAACAGCAAATGATATGAATGACCACTTTGTGCAAATTGGAAATGAAATTATCAGCTCTACATCTACCATCGAGTCAATGAAACACGTAAAAAATCATAATTTAAACAATACCAACTCGTTTTATTTTTCACCCATTGACGAAAATGAAGTCAAAAATGTTATTCAGTTTATTAAAAGTAAACACACGCGAGATATATACGACACCTCAACATATCTCTTAAAACAAATTACAAATGAAATCATAACGCCTCTGACCAAACTACTAAATAAGTGCGTAAATGAAGGAGTCTTTCCGAGACAACTAAAAAAATCTCGAGTAGTTCCAGTGTACAAAAAGGCGGATATAGATGATCCAAATAACTATCGTCCAATAGCGATATTACCCACAATATCGAAAATATTTGAACAGGTGATTGCAAGAAGAATAACACTAAATATCTAGATAAAAACGGCTACGTCACAGCTAGTCAACATGGATATAGAAGAAAGAGATCAACAACAACAGGGATTATGAACATTATACAATCAATCGTAAATGCATATGATGAGCAAAAGCAAATCCAGTTGACTTGCTGTGATTTGAGTAAAGCTTTCGACTTAGTCAATCATGAGGTTCTGTTACACAAACTACAACAATATGGTATTAGAGGCACTCCACATGATCTTTTAGTGTCCTATCTGAGGGATAGAGAACTCAATGGACAAACATCATCTTTAAAATCAACAAAGAATGGGGTTCCACAGGGCTCAATCTTGGGTCCCCTTCTGTTTGTACTATATATCAATGACCTGCCGCAATGCTTAGCACCGATGGAATGTTGTTTATATGCGGATGACACTGCCTTTTTGGTGACTGCAAGAGATGAAGAAGAGTTGAATGAACTGGCGAAGGACATTATGGAGAAAGCCAGGGAATGGTTCCTTTGCAATGGTCTACAACTAAATGAACGACTTACTTTCCGTGCAAAAAACCAACCTCCGAACGGCAACGTATGCTATCTGGGTCTGACGCTGGATAGCAGGCTTACTTGGGAGGATCATGTTTCCAGTCTGGCTGATAAACTTGCAGAGGCAACATACACAATAAGACGTATGAAAAGTGTTGCAACTCACGAAGCTGTAACAACGGCTTACTACTGCGACTTCCACTCTAAGATGAGCTACGGAGTCTTGGTATGGGGCAGCTTACCATCGGCAGAGAGAATATTTCAAATGCAGAAGAGGGCTGTTCGAGCGTTGTATAGTTTGGGACATCGGGATAGTTGCAGAAAATATTTTGTAAAAGGGGCTATACTCACATTACCATCCATATACAGCGTTAGTAAAAAGTCCCGGAACGCTCGAATAACTTTGTTATTTGAAAATTATGATTTCTGAAATTTGGTATGGGGGTATAGTTAATATAAATGCATTTTATGCAATACAGTTAATATTTTTTTCACTTCCGGTTTAATCGGCAATACGTCCAACTTTTTTTTTAAATGGAACGCCCAGATTCTTTTAACACTTTTGAATGCAAAATAAAAAACTACGTTCAGGAAGTATTAAGATGTTTATTTTTATTCACAAGAAAACAGTTAAAAAATTAAAAAAGTGTCCTAATACAGAAAAATCAAGATACCTGTCTATTCAGGTTGCGATTACAATAATTGTTCAAAATGCTCTCCATTTACAATTTGACAAAAATGTAAACGGTCAGTAAAATTTCTTATTGAATTTTGTATTTGTTCTGGAGTGACGCGATTGTCTTCTTGAACTATTCTCTCTTCCAATTGTTCAAGATTATTATTTTTTAACTGTTTTCTTGTAAATAAAAATAAACATCTTAATACTTCCTGAACGTAGTTTTTTATTTTGCATTCAAAAGTGTTAAAAAAATCTGGGCGTTCCATTTAAAAAAAAAAGTTGGACGTATTGCCGATTAAACCGGAAGTGAAAAAAATATTAACTGTATTGCATTTATATTAACTATACCCCCATACCAAATTTCAGAAATCATAATTTTCAAATAACAAAGTTATTCGACCGTTCCGGGACTTTTTACTAACGCTGTATATATATACAACTGCATTAAGTATGTCATTTTCAATGAGGGTGAGTTTGCCGCAAATGGGGACTCCCACGAGTACAATACAAGAAACAGGGATAAACTGCGAACCCCTTATCACCGTGTGCAGACTACCCAAAGATATGTGGACTTCTGGGGGCCTAAGATTTACAACAAAGTGAAGCACCTGCATACAATGAATGCTGGTACTTTCTTAAGTAAAATATTAAAACTTTTACTGACGAAAAGTTTTTATTGAATCAATGAATATTTTAATGATAATTTTAATAATATACAATTTTAATCTGTTTTGTTTGTTACTGTATATATGTATATTTTGACCTTTCATGTAATGATTTTATTACACTGAATAAAAATATATTATTATTATACGTAGTATAAGGAAGTATTGTGATGATGAAAATTTACGACCTAGAGATTTTTGCAGATGTCCACGTTTTGAAGTCCCCTGATACCAAAAAAGTGGTTTTTAAAAAATGTCTGTCTGTCTGTGACCACGATAGCGTTCAAACCGCTATAGCTATCAATTCCAAATTTTGCATTTACGTGTATAATCTCCCTCTTGAGATCTGATTCGTTTTTCAGTAAAATCGATAGACCGGAAGTAGTAGTTTACTTCAGTGAAAAAATCGAATTTTGCAAATATTTCGTCAATTACTAAGTTTAAATAAATTTATAAAGAATTCAAATGTACTCAAAATTAAATTTGAGACAAATCGTCTTAAAAAAGTTTTTCGAAATTCCAACCGGAAGTAGGTCTTTTACTCTTATCGAAAATCAGTTTTTTGCGAATATCTCGCAAGTCATGCTTTCTAGGCAGGTACATTACGAGTATAAAAGTATTTAAATTATAATTTTAAATATCTTTTGTATACATGAAATTTCAAAATTCGGACCGGAAGTAGCACTTTTACTCTTAGCGAGTAGCATTTTTTTTTGGAATATCTTGCAAAGTATGCATTCTATAGCAATTTATTGAGAGAATGAAAGTACTTAGAAAAGGATTTTGAATAAGTTTTGTATAAAAAAATTCTTAAAATTGTATTGTTTGAATCGCTCATGCGTATAAAAAAGTCGTGTGGGGGCCACACCTCATTATTTTTCGTGGAAATTAACCATTTTGTGGCATACGCCGATCAAGTAAAACTCCCCCACAGTAACTTCGCCATGTCCTTATATGTAAAGTTATATAATTATAGTACAGAAGTCACGGTCCTCCCCTTTTTCGACGTTAATTACAATAAATTATTGAGAGAGTTTCCGTTTATAACTTAGGTTCAGAGAAGATTATGTTCTAAACTTGCTTTTAATTATAAAATTTTGAATGGTTTGTTAATACATATATCTTTAGTTTCAGGATAGTGATTGCGAGGATAAATCTTTATCACAAGCTGATTCTCTAGATGGCATGTCTGATATAATTTGTGGAGAAAATTTTAATACATTGAAAAAAGGACCACACTGGAACGAACAAATCACATGCAAAAGCAATTCTCCTATTGAACCACCTCCGGAATTTCAAGACAGGCCTTCTTTAAAAGTATATGAAAGATTCGCTATTAAGTACGCAGATTATCTTATGAAATTAACGTTCAATACATTAGAAAATCAACTTCATACTATGAAAACAAATAATGTCCGCCTTCCTAAACCCGTTCATCATATACTGTTATCTAGAAGCTTTTGGTCACCAGAATTTTTGACTTTCAGTCCTCTACATGGAGGAAGACCTAGTTCTAGAAGTTCTTTAGGCTCTTCCAGATTATCCAGCTCTCATAATTCTCTTTCCGTCCCTACTGCGCACAGAGTTGATGATTCAAGTTTTATAACGCAGGCGGTTTCACATGACACATTAACTACAAATCAGATAAGTGATTTATACAATGTGCCCTTTGATAGTGATGTATATGCTATCCCAGTTGATAATGTTAAGCCACCCTTAAAACCAAAACGAAATGTTTATACCAAAAAGAGACGAAGGAATACTTCGTCTGGATGTAGAGAATACGAACCACAACAATTTATTCAAAATACGTCTAGAAAAATGATTTGCTCTAATCACAGATGTTTGAGCGTGGAAGGAGCGTCAATTAAAAGACATAGTGTTGCTGGCAGTTCAACAAACCATGAAACTGAACCCATTCATATGACTTTACAAGAAGTGCGTCAGTATCTACAAACATTATACTCTAGTTCTTCTGATTCGTCGGATCAAAGAGATCAAGTCGTTAAGCCGCAAGGCACTCTGATCATTACTCATAATAATAAATACAATGCTAATTTAAAAACGAATCACGGTAGTAATGCAAATGGATTAATAAAATGCAAAAAGAGCGTTTTATTTAATATGAAAAACAAAAAAGTGAAGGATTCTTGTGATACTATAAGTAAGCCGCAGATTAAAATGGTTTCGCCTAATAAACAGACGAAGAGGAAAAAGACGCCGACGAAAATGTCGTCATTTAAGCAGACATTTTGTAATATATTTAGATTTAGGAGGATTTTGTCGCCCGAAGACAAACGTGATTTTTCATTGTCTGAAAATTGTGATACTTTAGAATCAGACGTTAATAAGAATATAACTCATAGGGCGCTACCGCCTTTGCCACCAAATAAAATCCATAAAGAGGAATTCCCCGCGGATTTTGCCACAAGCATCAGAAAAGTTAAAGATGTAAGTAAATTTGAAAGTAAATTTCAGATTTATTGAAGCGTCCTGTTTGTGATGGCTTGCGGTTGTTACTTGCCAATAATAAGTTTAATGTTAATAAGAATTTTTTACTTGGTGAAAATTGTTTGTACAAATTAATACCAGTGCTTTGAAGGTTTTATACAGATATACCGAGGGGTGTGGAATTATAGTTCTGTTGAATAAATGCAATTGACACTTGCATAAGCATATCATTTGAGTGAGAATGTTATTAGAATTAACCCTTTCAAATAGGCTTTTCAATTCTTTTACAAGAATACTTATAGAAATTCCTAATGTTCTTCTCAAGTTCTCAACCTATTTGACATGTTCATAAGTTGCTTATTTTTGCATAGGCTTGAACCAGATTTGTATTTATCATCTGTACATTTCTGATGTACATTCAGTTAGGGAGTAAAAGCTACCCAATGCTGGCTTATACACACCATATTCTTGTGGATAATTAGATAACATTTTCTTTAAATATCTAAACAGAAAATTCAATGGCATATAGTCTGAATTAGTGTTTCATGTTTTTACTGTATGCGGAATCTATTGGAGCATATTATCACTAGCGGTTTGTCAAATGAGGCTGGTTAGGCAGTGTCTCACCAATAAAACTTTTCTCAACTTGAAACTTTGTTGTAAAATTAATATTGTTTGTTACCCAATATAAATTCATTTATGACATATTTATATGCATATACATATTATTATTAATCACACAATTTACTTTCTATTGTAGTTAGAAAATTGCAATAAAATTGTCTAAATTTCCTACTTAATAAATTTGTGTAGAATGCATAATGTGCGAGATATTTGAAAAAAATCTTTAATAAAATACGTCTCAAATTCACTTTTGAGTACAGTAGTATTTTCACTGAAGTAACAACTATTTTCGGGTCTACCGATTTTATTAAAAATCTAATCAGATCTAAAGTGGAAGATTATACTCGTAAATACAAAGTTGAGTATTGATAGCTTTAGCCGCTTTGTCGCTTTCGTGGTCACCCACACCGAGAGACAGAGAGAGACATTTCTTCGGTATCAGAGGACAACGTGGACATTGCAAAAATCCAGAGGTCGAACATTTTCGTCATTACAATGGCTGCGTTCATCACACACCCAACACAGGTAACAGTTGGCAAGCCGCTAGCAAGCGGTGTGATGAACGTATGGTCATGATGCAAACGCGTTTGTAAAGCGGTCGCCATCTTAGCAAGCATAACTATCTTACGCTGGAAGTACGCTGCAAACGTGCTTGAGTGTCCGCAATTGGTTAAAATTTTCGCCTCATTTAAGTGGTAAAATGGAAACGAATACTTATTTGTGGCAAAATACAGCATTCCTATCAAGTACTTCATCTTCATTATGCTCTTCATTCTCATGATTGTCGATTGGATTAATTTTTAATTAATTAAATATTAATGGCATTTACAATGCTTGGTATCATTGTTGCCTTGTGTGATGAACGCGCTCAATACTCCCTTATACTACGTATATGAAACTAAAAAGTCGATAGTCAAGACATACCCGATATTTTATAAAAAAAAAACAGTCTTCAGTTGCATGAACGAAACAACGAATACGGTTGCATGCCGACTATAAGTACATCAGCACGTACAGTGGTGGGAATTTCAAATGAAACACCACGATGCGTTTCCTTTTCTAGAGCATCGATCAGATTGGTCGACTGTAGTAGATTATAAACCCTTGTGTAAATAAACTAAAATGGAAAGAGCAAAATAAGGGAGATCTAAAAGATGTCTTATTTTTTCTTTTACAAAATACTTTAAAATGTATAATACCTACACATATTTAATATACGACCAGGTCAATGAAAGGATGTATTATACAGTGGGTTTATGTTTTTTTTTTTTTGGAAGGATCACACTTAATATCTGAGAAGAACGTCATTTATTCTGCCGTCTATTCAAAATTTTATTTTTCTATAAATATACGGAGAAGTGTTGTAGATTTACATTATGTTCAGCTTTATTTGTTATATTTATAATAAACACTAGGTAATTTCAAAATAAGTCAAAAACAAACGTAACGAGCAATAAATCCATAATATGAAAAAAATTGTCAGTTGATTTATGGATTCATTTAACATAAATTTAACAAAGACTAGGTTTAGTATTTCTGTTAATGATTTAATAATTTCAGAGGTACTTTTTGTCTCTTTTGTCTTCTATGGGACGTAAATTTAATCTCGTCTCTTCCTCTACTACAAATTTTTGTTACACCCCTGTTTGGAATATATCTGAAATTTACCACAAAACTATAATATTTTTATTTCTCTTATGAACGAAGTTATTTCACAAAAACCGTGTGAGCAGATTGCATTTAAGGGAAAACTTCTGCATTGTGCATATAGAGTATTCACCGTGTTTAACGAGTTTGTGTAAAGTATAAGCGAATTTTTAATCATGGAAGCGAGAGGATATACCAGTGATTTTACTAAAGGACAGATTTTCACTATGTATGAAAACGACCATACTCTTAGAGATATAAGTCTTCGTGTAAATAAGTCGGTAAGTAGCTCTTAATTTGATATTTTTTACAAGGTCAGCAATTGCTATTTAATTTCAACAACTTTAGAAAAAAGATAATACGTTGAAACTGCATGCTTGCAAGCGCAAATTTCCTAATTCAAATAAATTATAAAGGTTATGCATGAAACAAGTGTAGAATAATCTATTTTTATTAAAACAAACATTATAAGCATAATCTTAAAAAATGGTGGCTTCACTTCTTTTATTTCTTATATTTAGAGTGTTACAATCCCATAACTTTTATAAAAATTAAAAAGTTCCTCAGCTGTATCTACTGTACAGATCATTAAAATCAATAAAACTATTGAAATGCGCTTAACTTACTTTTTAGATGCTATAACATTTCGGATGATATTTTAAAAATTTTCTGTTTCAGATATCGACTATTCGTCGTTGGATTAGTCGTTTTAACACCGAAGGCCATATGCGACGACGACAACGACCACAAGGTTTAAGAAAAGTTACTACAGAAGCAGAAGATCACAGAATATAATAATTAATACAGCTTCACAACACCCGTTCTATACAAACAATAAAATTTTGGAAACAGCCGGAGTACAGTGCTCTCTAGGTATACTATTGCAAATAGATTAAAAGCTGCTGGTCTCTGATGTCGTCGGCCAGCGTCAAGGCATGCTCTTCTACCGCGACACGCCCAAACAAGAATAGAATTCGCGATCCAACACCTGTATAAAGACTGGACGAATGTCGTATTTAGTGACGAAAAGGTCTTCCATTATAATGAAGCAGTACAAATGCTAGTACATCGTCTTGTAGGCACTAGATTTGATGCACCTTATGTTAGAAAAAGCCAGTCAAGTGGAAGGATTTGTTTAGGTTACTGGGAATGGATGACTTCGCATGGACCAGGAGAATTAGTAGAAATTCGTCCACATTTCACGGCGCAAATGTATATGGAAATATTAAATGACCACATACTGCCTTTAGCATATGCAAACGATGGTCGCTTGCTGTTCGTTCATGATAATAGTCCTGTTCATAAAACCAGAGTTGTTGAACAACGGTTTGAAGAACATCCCGAAATTGAAGTACTTCCCTGGCCTCCCCTATCTCCAGACCTTAATCCTATTGAGAACTTGTGGGTCATTGTTGTTCGTTACTGGAATGATCACAATGATGGCGTTAATTTACGTAGTAGGGATTTATTGAAAAATCATAAACATACAATATGGCATGATCTACCAGGAAACCTATGCCAGAATTTAGTAAATTCTATGACGCGTCGATTAGAGGAAGTCATAGGAGCAGGCGGATATTATACCAAATATTAATATATGTAACATTTAGTATTATATTATTATATTTTCTGACACAATAAACTGAATTTCATTGTTTCTTATTTTTTTCGTTAAGTAATCTTTACACAATAAATATTTAAACATTTATCAACGCTCAAAATTGTATACAAACAGAAACGCAGATGTAACAAGACGAGAAAGGATAAATTTTGGATATAATGTTGGTTTTATATTACGCAAATCCATACTCCTAATAAATTATAATTTTAATACGAAAAAATAAGATTGTGTATTGAGAACGGTTTTATTAAAGAAAACAAAAATCATTAATTTCGGTTAAATTTTTATAAGCCTACAATAAATTTATCAGTGACTTTTAATAATTTGTTTTAGGCTATAAAAGAAATAGATGGAAATTACGGGTTTGTGGTAAAATTCAGATATCTTTGTATACAGATAGAACCACCGGCCATCTGCCTATAGGGAATTGTATGCAGTACACATTTATATACGCCTACGTATATATCTACGTACCGGCAATAATAATTTGTGGCGTAAAAAGAAATAAATACACATCCGTCGATAAAGCATATTTAATCTTTAAATATGACACAGATATTGCCATTTCATTTCGTAGATATTTGTAAGAATCAATCATCGGCATAATGTTTCGTGTTGTAGAAATATTAGTAGTAGATTTGTAATGAAAACGAAGGTTTGAGATTCCAAAGAAGTAGTAACTAGTGATTCTGAATGTACCTAGTTAAATAAAATTAAATTGCAAATTACTAAACCAAGAGAAAATAAGAAAAATAATTCTAAAAAGGAAGCAACATGGAGAAATTAAAAAACGTTCAAAAAGTAATAATTGATGTCAAACAAAAAAAATTCTAGAGAAAATAAAATAGAATTCTAGAGGCTAATAAATATCTCTTTCAAACAAGCCTCCATTGTTTGCCTCACAGTAGCCCAGTCTGTTGTAAAATTCTCTACGTACATTAGAGAGAGTTACAGGTGAAATACTATTACAGAGTTGTGTAATTCGCATTCGTAAATCATCTAATGTGCGGGGTCTTTCATTCTGGTGTACATAAATGGTTTCATTCAAATATCCCCAAAGGAAAAAATCACATGGCGTTAAGTCAGGGGATCTAGGCGGCCAAGAAATATTACCTCTAGTGCTAATGGTATGTGGAAAATGCAATGAAAGACATTCTTGTACTATTCTGGCATTATGAGCTGGGCAGCCATCTTGCTGAAACCAAATATCATTAAAGTTTACAGCAAGGTCACGCACTGCAGGAACAATATGATTTTGCAGTAATTGTAAATATGACTGCGCATTTAATGTTCCGTTTAGGAAAAATGGCCCTATGATGTGATCCCCTAAGATTCCTGCCCAGACATTTAGTTTCTGTGGATATTGAGTGGTGACATCCCTGCTCAAATGTTTGTTTTTCTGAGACCAGTAGCGAACGGCAGATGGATTATGGCGTTTGTGAAGGGAAAATGTTGATTCGTCAGTGAACAAAATATTTCGTGTAAAATTATCATCATTATCACATTTTTCTCTAATAGCCTCACAAAATTCGAGACGTCTAAACTGGTCATCTGGGAATATTTCTTGATTTTTTCTAACCTTATAACACTTATATTTCTTTTTGTGTAATATACGCCTAACTGTGGTTTTTGGAATACCTAATTGTTCAGAAATTTGGCGGCTAGAGCAGGGCTCACTTGATTCTACAAAGGCGCATACACTGACTTCCTTCTCTATTCTTTCCTCCGAAATAGGATGGAAATTACTCTGATAGCATTTCGAACATCCATTAATGCAGCCCGACTTTTCAAAACGATGTATGATATCTAGTATCGTCCGACGGCAGGGAACTGGACGATCAGGAAACGAAAAAACAAAACGACCAATCACTTCTTGCGTACCTCCTTGAGATGAGTAATACCATTTAATAATATTTATTTTTTCTTCTTTACTATAAACTAACGGCATAGTAAATACGTAAATGAATATCGGTAAAAAAACAGAAAAAAATACTGAGCTCTAAATAATTCTAAACCCTAAAGATGCAGACAGCAAGAATTTGCGTATTTTTGCAAGTTCGACCAACTATGAGTATACTCCACCGCAGTCAAGACACGACTGACGCGGTTGACTGTCGATCCCTAGCGTCGGCATAGACAACGCTTCTGATAAACGGTAGGACTAGATACATATATGTACATATAAATGTGTACTGCATACAATTCCCTATAGGCAGATGGCCGGTGGTTCTATCGGTATATCTGTATTTAAGTAAAATAGCTTTTATATCTATAAAGGAAAGAGTATTCCCGTTGGCTTCGGACTGAATGAATTGCCTATTCATTCGAGTTTCTGGTATATTATCTGATTTATATTATGTTGTATTTTAGAACTCTTATTTTCCCATTTATAAATAACTCTAGTCGACCAGTTCGGTGATGTGCGCTAGACAAGGAAACACATCGTTAGGTGTGTTAGTTAAAAATCCCACTAGTGTACATATATTTCTGCTTTTGCGCTTAAGGATAATATGACTGATATATTTGCCTATTTGTATGTTGTACAAAAATTACAATTAAGGCAAGCCTCGAACACGTGTCGTCTTTAAGGAGGTATGGGGATAAATGTATTTCACACATCGTCGATTGTTGTGGCTACGTATAACAGCAGAATTAAATTTCCGTACAGTTCGAGGAGATCTAAGATGGTTAGGGCGTGTTCCGACTTATATGAAGCGTACGCGCCGCCGCAGTGTCGCATTATTTCAAATACTATCTGTATAAAACGAAATGGATGCGGCTCATACACAGCATGTGTCAAATTTCATTAGCCATAGGCGATCAATTCATGCAATACGTGACAACGTGGCACCCTTACTTTCCTCTCCAATGCCAGCGCGACCGATATATGCTCGAAAATACAAGTTAGCTTAGCAGTAACTATTGGACCACTGACTTGGGTGTTTGTAATGCGTTCAGAAATAATATTTACGAGTTGCAAGGATTTGTTTTTCTTTTTCCTTTCAGTAAATGCAGAGAATTATTAACTGCGTTCACGCTGCATGACACAAACAAAAGCGTAATTCTAATAAAATTAAAAAATAACCCTAATAAGGTAAATAAATAAGGATTCTGAAAATAATAATAAACTACTAGATCAGGAGATCGCCGCGGCCATTTGATGTTTCCCGTTCCAGTAATAAGACGGCTTTTATTGCAGACTAGATCGCAACGTGTTCGCAGCTAAACATTGAATGTAAAATCTGGTGGGGAGAAGTGGGAAGATCGGAGAAAATCGTTGTGATGTCGATTGTTGGCGGGATTGGTGACGGACAGTAGGGGTGCCACGTTGCCACGTGTTACTTGTATACGTATAATTCGCACGTAAACATTGAATCCCTATACCTAATGAAAATTGACACATGCGGTATGTGTTTCTCGCTAATCTTTTGTATGCAAAAATGTAAACCGACAGGTTTATTATTGCGCTTTTAAATACAACAGCTGCAGAAGGCATTGATTGGAATATCTTATTTAATATATATAATTATAAATTTGAAATATAAGTACATATATATTTTTAAAATTTTGTTTATTATAACAAACAAAACAATAATTTAAATAGATATGAACTTTCATGTTTTTTTTTAAATATTAAAAAATTAATACGTAAAAATAAATAAATTTATTAATTAGTCATCTCACAACGGGAGAGTATTTCTTTGTTCTTTTTTAAGCACATACAATTACAATTTTTTTCTTGTACCTATTACGAGGTAGGCGTCATAAATTCTCGTCCTAACATTCTTATACAGGTTCAAACGTGTTCAAACTCCGTCACGTCATGCTTGCACATACACGAGGTGTACACTATAAATATGACGGTTCGAAGCCTAGTAGTTTTTAATAAACAGCCATCCAACATGACTAGCGCACGAAAATTTTTAACAAAAGAAGGGCATACACCTTATCACATTAAAAAACGTTTAGACGCCGTCGTTTACGGTGATTCATCTCCTTCGTATTCAACTGTTGAAAAAGGGGGCGAATTATTTCCGTTTGGGACAAGAATCCCTGGATCAGTCGGGTCGACCAATTGAAGTGATAACGCCTCAACAAATTTCAATTATTGAACACTTAGTGCTAGAAGATCGCCGGTTGATAGTGAAGGAATCAGCAGTGATAACAAACGTTTCCGAAATAAGTGTTCGCCGAATTCTCCATGACAATTTGGGTATGAATAAAATTAGTTCTAGATGGGTACCGCGACTTCTTTCTGCTCTCCAACGTGAACGTCGAGTCGAATGTGCGCAGTCGTTTTTAAACATGTGTGGAGACGATCCAAAACCGATTTTGGAGTCCATTGTCACAGGGGATGAAACAATGGTTCTATTTTACGATCCTCTATTGAAAAGGGAGTCCATGGAATGGCGGCGACCTGATGAACCTCATCCCAGAAAGGCGAAAGTCGTTCAATCAACGAAAAAGGTGATGGCCCCAATATTCTGGGATTGTGAGGGCATTTTGCTAAATGACTTTAAAGAGCGCAATACAAGTGTGCACGGCACATATTATGCGTCTTTATTCCATAAATTAAGGGACAGTATTCGTGCAAAACGTCGAGGGAAATTGACAAAAGGTGTGCGATTATTGCACGACAATGCTCCTGTCCATACTGCTGCTATTTCACAAGCTTGCCATCCGCAAGTGCGGCTTTCAGGAACTGGAACATCTCCCGTATAGTCCGGATATGGCTCCTTATGATTTTTTTTGTTTTCTAATTTAAAAAAAAAAGCTTGGGGACGTAGTTTTAAGGACGACAGTGAGTTGCAAGCAGCTGTTGTAGAACATTTTGACGGAAAAACTTCAGATTAGTTTTATCGAATTATTAATTAATCGTTGTAATAAATGTATAGAGGTTAGGGGAGATTACATTGAAAAATAAAAATTCTTATACTGTTCCAAGTTTCCTTTTTGTATATAAGGCCGATCATTTATGGCGTCTACCTCATAGATATGTGAATGCATACCTAATATACCATGCGATCATTTAAATTCTAAATTATAGCAGGCGGGATTTTTTTTATTAGGTTGTCCAGAATGTCAATTATTGATTAATTAACATTTTGAAACGTCACTTTTACAATTCAAATTGTAAATTAGTACTTATATACCAACTTAATTTAAGTTTCACAGCCTGCTCTAATTTAGAATTTAAATGATCGCGCGGTATTAATATAGTAATGATAGTAAATGGTTTTGTTTGATTTCAAACAATGTAAGTTATTTCAGAAAATGTGAGATATCTCGGAATAGTAAATACTATATATTGCAGTTTTTCTAACTTAATATGAAATGAAATATTTAGATGGCTCCCATGTTGAGTATAGAAACCAGTTTAAAAGTGCATCCACTTTGGCAGTAAGGACAGTTTTATAGGCAAATTACTGAAGAAGCTAATTTATCGTAAAATGTAATTGTAATTGTATGTTCTTTAAAAAAAGTTTGCTCTCTACTTTTGAGACGTATAGTTAATGTACTGCGGGGTCGGCGAGGCGTACGCTTCAGTATAAGTCGGAAACACACTGTCTCGAACTGTACGGAAATTTAATTCCTCTGATGTACGTCTATTCCTTTTCCATTTGTTTGTCTAATACACCGTCTACAAATAATACATTTACTATTTCATTCAAATTTTGGTAACTATCGTTTACTAAGCTGTGTTCATTTACCACGTTATCTTAGTGCAGATTTTTACATTTATATTATAAGAAAATTGATAAACTTAATGTGAATGTAAATATTCGGAGCGCAAGATATTTTGGATTTTTTAATATAAAAGCGAATTCTTACTAGCTTCACAATGATGATAATTCTACGCAGCTACAGAAATGAAGCATTTAGATTTTACATAATAATAAATATAAATTGCTTCAGGTTTTTGATTCAGTGTCATTAGTTTGACGACACATCTATAAGAGAGAGAGAGTGGTAGGTTTTAAAAAATTCTTGAAGATTTTAAAAGATACAGACCGATACATGATCATAACAACGCCGAAGTTATTACATACACCGTGATAATTCATGCATGCTCGTTCAGCCTCCTTTGCACACCGTTTGTATTTGATCAAATTGTTTCACATTTTCTTAAATTTTATTAAACTAGAATGTCAGAACGACCTAGAACATTACGTTCACAATCAGAAATACATTATACACAATATATTTACAAAGTAAGACTTAACAATGTTTATTATTCAAATATTAATATTCTTAATTTTAGAAAAGCATGTTACAATACAAAATTTAAATGCAGAGATTTCGAAAATTATATCTTATTAAGTAGAAGGCAGTACTTCATAATAATGGCTTTAAATTTAAAAAGGAGGATAATCGCAGAGATTAATATTTTTTAAGACTTACTTGAAAATTTTGAATTCTTCTTTTCAGAGAGAAGTGATATTTCTTGATGAGACTTAGATATTCTCTAAGGAAATCCAAGCCTGTCTTGGCAAGATAATTATGTGCATCATAACCCTCAGGTTTATGAACACTGCACATTATTATCTTATTACGTATATAAGAACTTATTATGATGTCTCTTGCATTGTAATAGATGCTGGTTTAAAGTCTAGCTTTGTTCCAAATGTTGAGAAATACGTTTACATTGTGAAATCGATAACTTTATAATTAATATTAATAATGATTCAAGCAGCAGTGATAATGAACAGTAACAAATGCAATACAACAATATTTCTTAAAAAAAAAATTAATGTTGTGTTTATATTTTATGTAAATAAATTGTATTTCTTATTTGTCTGGCAGCCACATTATTTCTCAGTTTCTGTTATCATTTGTATTAAGGATATACATTAAATATAGTACATTAAAAAAGATTGTTGAATTTATAGTACCGCGCGATCATTTAAATTCTAAATTAGAGCAGGCTGTGAAATTTAAGGTGGCCGTTTAATAGAAAGAGAATCGTCACATTGCTCTATCCTTTTCTAACCATTAGGCGTGTATTATGTGTTGCATACGTGACTGTATTTTAATTAGCCATCTGGTTGCCAGTAGCAGCGATATTATTTGTAAAACAAATTTATTGGATAAAAGATGGCAGTACTAACGCCACGTATCTCTTAGATTGAACCAAATTATACAGAGACTGGCAGACCAGACCGTTGTTTTTTTTGTGTATGAGGCAAAAAACAGAGTTTTTGTCTGGATATTATAAAATGCCCTCTTTGTATTACTTTTGATACCGTATCAGCTATTAGAATGCCCGATTCAGTTGGAAAAAAATTTGAAAGACCACCCTAAAACTTATCCGACAGTGTGGATTTCCCACGTTCATAATAATTTACTAAAATATAATTAAAAACGAGATCTGCAGAATATTGAATTAAATTTCTTACGTATGTAAGTAATTTTTATTATAGGATTGAAGAAAATAGATTAAAAATTTTGTATAGGTACCTAAATAACTTGCCTTATAATTAATACTAGTGGCCGACCAGTGGCCGAAATTTGATCTCAATTCATTAAATTTTTAAGTTTGAGTTATTGAGGTTCTTTTGTCAAAAAGTATACTTCTATAACCATTGCATACAATTTTTTTCAATTTTCTATTACGTCAGCTGCGAGCGTGTAGAAATACGTCATTATGCATTAATTTTCGAGTTAATTAATTAATGTATTTGTTTGCAAAAAAAAATTTCTCTCACTGTTTGACCATGATAGCGGCCAAACGGCAAAAGCCATCAATACCGAAGTGTATATTTAGGAATATAATCTCCCTCGGAAATCTGATTATATTTTCAGTGAAATCGATAAATCGGGAGTAGTACTTCATATCAGTGAAGAAAACAAATAATAGCAATATCTCGTCAATTACTAATTTTAGGCAAATATCTAAAGTATAACAATGTGATCAAGAGTAAATTAGAAAACAATTTTATAAAAGAATTCCTACCGGAAGTAGGTGTTTACTCTGATCGTAAAACAGGTTTTTGCGAATATATCGCAAGTCATGCATTCTAGACAAACATATCGAGTGTATGAAAATATTGAAAGCTCAATTTTGAATATTTTTGTAATAAGAAATTTCCAAAATTCGAACTGAAAGTACCTAGCAATTTTATTCTAATCGAATATCAATTTTTTGAAAATATCACGAAAATTATTATTAAATTATTTTATACAGTATAAAAGTATTTAAACATGGATTTGGAATATTTTTGTAAAAAAAATATTCAAAATTCGGACCGGAAATAACACTTTCGCCAGTGACGGCTGTTTTAGAGAAGCAATTAGATAGACAAGACTGATTCGTTTATTATCGGTGATATGTTCGGCTACTGGGAGTATATCAGCAATAATAAACGAATCAGTCTTGTCTATGTAATTGCTTCACCTAAACGAACTCATCAGACTGCAACTGACTTTCACTCTTATCGAATAGCAGTTTTTTGAAATATCTCGCAAATTTGCTTTTTATATAAATTTCTTAAGTAACTTGACTACAGCACCATTTATCGGATCCTTGCCTAGCTATGAACCATCGTATAAAATAAATATATTGCGTGAATATGACCTCAATCGGTCAAGTCGTTTAGAAGCTACAAGATCGCACACAAACGTACCAACGATTTATATATATTTGAAAATATATATATATTTAAAAAAAATTGTTTAATTATAATACACCATTTCTACACTTTCTCTAATCTTCAAATAATTTAACTTACATCATTTCATCGTATAATTTTAGAATACTTTCTTTAAATAATATGTCATTCTCAATTTTAACATTTTTTTGAAAATATTTGACCAAAACACGTGTTCAGAAAAAAATCATTTTCACATTGTTTTTAAAAGTAAAAACATAAACTTTGGTGGTGCTTGTAGCCAAGAAAATTCTGCATCATTTGGTATAAGTTGACTCGACAATACCTCAAAAACGTTTTTTCAAAGCCTACTTCTACTAATTTTGATATACCAAAAACTTATTTTTTTTTTAATGGAAGTATTTTATTGTGGCATTTTGTTTCTTTTTTTTCTCTTTAATTTTTGTTAACAATGTCCTGTACCTATCTTTTGTAGTTTCTGAGATAATCACTATAGGAGCAATTAGCGGTCTAATAAAAACTACGAGCGTTGTTGTTCTATGCGCCGAAATATTCGTTCAACCAATGGAAGGCTGGAATGGTGCCCGACCTCTTTATTCAACTGTCAAACAAAGTAAAGGTTAAATCCACTATCCCAAAAGTAATAATTTTACAGAATGAAGGGCATCGCGTTTCAGTTTTTTTTAATTTCGGCAATATCCAGTTGCAGTATTTCATTTCTTAAACTATTGGTTAACAACCAAATATAATAAAGCATAAGTTTACTGACATATTTGAAGATGCCGCCTCTCTAAAAGGTGTATGAAACAACGCTGCTATCTTCAATTTAATTTGCTTAATTGCTCGTATTCTTTTATTGTTGAAGCTGTTCATAACAGATGCCTGTAGTTTTTCAAAATTATAAATTGATGTCCTACAACTTTAATAGAAATAAATTTTGCAACAAAATAACGCAATTTAAATAACCTACAACTATTGTGCAACGTAACAACAATCAAAAGTAAGAAAAACAAATTTCATTAACGAATATGTTCAACATAACCACAAGTTTGTGCAATGCACGTGAGTATTCTGTTTTCCAAAGAAGTACTAATGTTGTATAAAACTTTTACATATTCTTATAAACTCTTCTCTGATTATAATGTTCATGTCTTCAACAAGATTTGAAAATCCGTCCGTAGAAAACGAAGATACTCTCCTTCATTAACATTTTCATCAAAGACATAAGGTCCAATTATGTAACTACCAATAACTACCACTGAATGACCAACAATTTTGAAAGTTTGCAGGTGTGATAAAGTGAAGGTTTTTATGTGTTATAATAACGAAAATTGTGACGATTAACGTATCCATTTTAATAGAAGGTAGCTTCGTCGGTAAACAACAAAAAATTGGGAAAGTCAGGCTAATTTATCTGCTGCCCATTGACAAAAATGTAATTAAAAACAATGACAAAATGTTTTTTTTTTGGACGTGTTTTGGTCAAAAAATTTAAAAAAAAATTAATAACTCAAAAACTATTGCCCCAATTTTGAAAAGGAAAAACAGCTGAATAGACAATTTTAAACAGTACTAAAAAATCCAAAAATTTATAGTGTCATTTAAAAAAATTAATTCCATGCATTTCCGGTGAAACCGGAAGTGCGTCAGGGCTTAATGTATTTTTAGAATATGCGCCTTAAGCAACCATGAAACTTTCTCTAATTGTTTTTTTTTATTTAAAACATAAAGGAGCAATCAAAGAAACGGCTACTAATGACTCACCCTGTATATTGCAACATACTGTACATATGTTGCAAATTAAAAGCAAATTTATGGAAATCGACTGCAAATTAAATGGAAATTAAATCAGAAGGTATTTTCAGATTAGCATGTATTTTGAGATACACTGTACATAATCATCAAAACATAAATATTTTTCGTAAAATATGGTTGAACAATAGGTACTTGAAATACTCTGTTGGCCCGATATTTTCAGTAGATTTATTATTAAATGAGAATCCAAGACGCCTGAGTTCTATTTTCGATTTTTTGTAATTGAAGAGCATGTTGTTTGTAACCTTTTTTTCTTTAAAGATACTCTTTTCATGCCTGACAAACACATATATAACGTAACTGAGTATGACGGAGTAAGCAATTTACAGTATGTCGAGTCTATATTTGCCGTAGACATTCAAATTTTGCAACACTCAACATGCCTAACAATAACCGATCGTTGGCAGCGCCCTCTGTTTAAGAATTGCTGACCTACCACAGTGATTATAATAAACGAAATCTACTTTTCCCATAAGAATATGTCTCTTAGATACAAATCAATCGGAATTTATGGGTGAAAACATTTAAAAGCACAAGACAGCTATAAAATACGCTTAATTGCTTTGTATCAAGCATCAAAAGAAAGAGAATTTATTTCTCCAGGGGGTAAGCTATCTAATATCTGGCAATTATCTATATAATCCAAGAAATTACGGAATAAACTAGCAGATTTTTGGTATAAAAACTTCCTGTTTTTTAACATTTTTTTTCCACATTAATCGAACAAACTTCCCTTATTAAAACCACCTAGTCCCCTGGAGATAAGTTTGTAGATTATGCTCGTATTTTTTTTTTGTAATTTTGTGGCTTACTAACGGTTTCTGGTGCAATATGTTCGCAACATGTTTGCAATGTAATTTAGATGGGCGAGATGGCCACCTTAAATTAAGTTGGTATATAAGTACCGCGCGATCATTTAAATTCTAAATTAGAGCAGGCTGTGAAATTTAAATTAAGTTGGTATATAAGTACTAATTTACAATTTGAATTGTCAAAGTGACGTTTCAAAATGTTAATTAATCAATAAATGACATTCTGGACATCCTAATAAAAAAAAACCCGCCTGCTATAATTTAGAATTTAAATGATCGCGTGGTACTAATTTACAATTTGAATTATCAAAGTGACGTTTCAAAATGTTAATTAATCAATAATTGACATTCTGGACAACCTAATAAAAAAAATCCCGCCTGCTATAATTTAGAGTTTAAATGATCGCGTGGTATTTTAATGAATAATGAAAAAGTTGGTTATCTCATACAAATAACCTACACCTTTGAGTATTTATCATGAGTGTGAAGTACTGATGTGAATCATACTATGTTAAATGATGACGTAGGGATCATATTTGCTGAATTAAACTGTACATCTCGTTAGAACAAGAAATTAGTTACTAAATTACACAAACTGAGAAGTGACGTTTTGTTTGACGGTATTTAAAACAAGTTGATATTGGAGACAAGCAACGATCTATTACGGCATATCTTTTTCGAAATTCTTGATGTCATAATTAATCAAGTACTTCTAAGGTTCTCCAACATTACAAAATTAGATGAGGCCACCACACCACTTTCTTATACGCATGTTCATTCGGAATTTTTTTTGGTTATTTCTTGTAACAATCCTGTATATCATGCATAATTTGCGACTATTTGCAGAAAACACATAAAAGTGTTCTTTCAGGTCCGAATTATAAAATTTTAAAAAATTATTCAAAGTCAAGCTTTAAATACACTCTATCTGGAAAGTATGACTATTCGCAACTGGTTTTTGATAATAGTAAAAAACCTATTCCTTATTGGACTTTCTGATTTTTTTTTTATGAAATATCACTTTTGATACTTTTATATTTAGAAATGTCCTTATACTAAGTAATAGAAAGGAAAACGTTTTTTTTTGATTTGCTGAATGTTTCTAATGGAACAGTATCATTTTTTAACATTGATCAGTTAAAATAAATTAATTGTTTTACACGACAATAACATAGTAAAAAATGCCAGATTTTTTTGCATCATTTTACCAGTAATATCTGCATCCGCATTTCGAGTACTTTGCCTAATCAACTTGTGAAATAATTAGCTGCTGCTGGTATATACTGAAAAGAAGTTCAGTAGAAACTTGTAGCTCCTTAAAAATATGGTGGCCTTTGTTTTGGAATGTTTTTTGGATTTCCGAGACAATGGGTGCTGTCCGTGTTACTTTTGTCTCTCTGAGTTACAATGGAATTTCTTTCTTTTCAGAAATATACGAAGAGAAGATTTTCTTACGATTATAACGCCCAAATGCTTCTAACAAATGATTGTTATGCAAGAACTTACTAGACAGTTTCTTGGGATACTCATCTACTTTACGCTATACTAGAGGTCATAGTAGATTCCACATTTCCAGGCGTCAATACCGCACCCTAATTTTTCAAGCTGTTATTTGTAATATTAGTTTAACTTTTGGTAGAGATAAAAACAAGGATTCTGCAGCAGATCCGGATAATGGGTATTGCATGAATAACTGATACTAATCTCGTGAACGTTCATATACTACTCTCTATTATGAAAATGACATCTATATGCGAACGACATTTTTAGTCTTGTTCCTTTTCCGATTTGTTAATATAACAGCTGTAATAATTTTCTCAGTATTTATATCATTATCTTTATCAAATGGGCCATCAAATACGTTGTGATTTAATAGCGTTGGTGTTACTTCTCTTTTGGCATTAGCATCTGTTTTCGGAACAAGTAAATATGTATGCTATTTATAGAATTTTGAGAATGGAAATAGACCATAGATTTTATGGTTATATTCAAATTCACAAAATCCATGACATCCACAAAACAACTAAATTTAAAACTTCACACGAAGCTGTTCAGAATAGAAATGTCTGGGTGCAAATGAAGCTTGCTCCGATTATGACGTCACAATATCCAAATGAAGAACATTATCTTCATACTTTATATTCTAAACGACAGCAGTTTTTTACTTGTTCTTCATACACTAGTCTTTATCAGGGCTATTGTATAATGATGACAACAGATCCGTTGCTGAACGTACGGAATATACTTTAAAAAGCTTCAATTATATTTTACCAAGACACAGACTGAGTACAAATTATTGCGGTATTTGGTTCTGGTTATGTGATCATCTATAGATCTACTGTATCTAGGTCAGACAATAATTTAGAAATCTAAATCCTGACATTGACATTGAAATACATGTATTTAAGCTTCGCAGAGAACCCCACGCACCGGGACTGTTAAAGCTTTCCTAAAATGCGAATGGCGACGGCTTTATATCTGTTAGCATTTGAATGAAATTGGCATTGATATAGTATGTTAATTTGCACTGTTGTTTTATTCTGTTTCTCTTTAAAATAAGATTTTAGAGTTATTCTTGATTTGTTTTAGTGCGGATGGTATTGGGGTCCTCTTTCCAGTGAGGCAGCTGAAAAAATTCTTTCTAATGAACCTGATGGATCGTTTATCGTTAGAGATAGTAGTGACGATCATTATATATTTTCTTTAACGTTAAAACTAAATAATAGTGTAAGACACGTTAGGATAGAACATGATCAGGGTAAATATAAGTTAATTTAGTTTATAAATAATGTTACTGTTTTTTAATTAGGTAACTTTAGCTTCGGAAATTATACCAAATTTAAATCTCAAACTATAGTAGAGTTTATAGAAAATGCAGTTGAACATTCAAGAAGTGGTAGATACTTATTTTTTTTACATCGGAGACCAACTATAGGTCCAGTTAGGGTCCAGTTATTGCATCCGGTATCTCGTTTTAAGCAAATTCAAAGTTTGCAGCATATGTGCAGGTAATATAAGGCTAATAATAAATATTTGCAGGAATTTTGAAAAGTATAATTTTAACTGGAATTCTTCATTATAATTTAAGGTTTGTGATAAATAAATTGGTACGTAAAGACTTAATACAAAGGCTACCTCTACCAAGAAGAATGATAGACTATTTAAGTACCCCACATTACTACTCCGAGTTGGTTGATGGAGCAGAACATGAAGAAGATTGTACAATCGAACATGGAACAGAATCTGATGAGAGAGAAAATCATATAGAACATGGAAATGGGCACAATGAAATTTTGGCTAACTATGTTGTAGTAAGAGCTCCTGTATCTAATGATAATAATAACACAAATGTCGGTACTCGACAATCCTGAAAAATACCTCATAGGTACTTTATACCAGTGGTTATTCTATTTTGAATTGTAGTACAGGTTAAAGGGCAAATTAAGCAGTTAACATATTGACCATTTTGTATTTTTTATACTAGAAAGTCATATCTTTGCCATTGATATTGCCATAATCTGTACATCATAGTAGAATATTGCTTGAATTATGTTGAATTTTGAAGAATGGTTTTTCGTTTGTTCTAAATTATTTATTTATTTTTTTATTTATGTATTATTTATTTATTTTTATTTTCATTGAAAACACTGTAATTTGGGGTAGTAATTTTAATAAAACGAATTTCTCTTTGTGGATTAGTTAATATAATGGAATCTGATGTTTGTGTGTAAGACAATTTAACATTACAATAGGAGGTCGCTATTTTAACCACCCAAGACAAACCGAATGAAATAGTCGAATTGGTATATGGGTGTCTCACTTTTACTTATTTCCAATTCCATGACAAGTTCCATGAACCAAGTGTATGGAGCTGATATTTTAGGTTATTTATGGAAACGTTCGATCAAGTAAGTTCCTTTCAGGTACATGAAATGTACGTGTGTAGAGATATGAACGATACGTTCGTTATTAACCTTTGAATGAGTTTCGCAAGGCTGAAAAATATATAATTTTTTCTATAACTTCTCAATTTCAATTGCGATCCTAGGCGCAGGCATGTTTTGAAATAAAGTGAACGGTGTTTATTCAGCATTCAATAAAAGCGTCCCTCAGACAAGTTAGATGAAAAGTCTGGGCAAGGTGAGAATATTGAACAACAAACAAGAGAAGTATCAGTAAGTCGAGAGGAGTCCCGATCCTATGGCGACTGTCCTTCAGGTTCCTAATCGGAACCCTCGGGAGTGGCTCTCGCCTCTAGGTGATCGAGAATTCTTTCCTTGGTTCTTTTATTTCACTTTCTACAAAATGAACATTTCAAAGGCCACTACTAACCCCTGTGGAACAAGTGACCGTCAACTCCCTGACTGACCTGTCCAGCTAGGATTGTGGGATGAGAATCATTCCCAGACATCCCCCATACTCTGCATTTTTGTCAATTCTTCGTCATATCAAACGGTATCAAAGGCCCCGCTATGATGAGGAAAATTACTCCAGTCACATCACGCTTCTCGAGACCATTCCTTTCAGCTTCCGTCTGCCGGAAGAGTTAACAGTCGCAGCTTAGCCCTTCTCTAAAATTAAACTGTTCGTTAGGGATAGCCGGTAGATATGGAATCTCCATAAGTCTGTATCGAATAAGAAAATAACGTCAAATTAGGTAATAGTACGCCTGACGAAAATTAACTAGGATATTGTTTACATAATTAAACGTAGGAAAAAAAATCTGCTGTGTGTATAGTGGTGAAAAGACCTTCATCCGACGAAGAAAACAATGTTATTCGGACCCCCTTCATCAAATGTGCAGGGTGCATCTGCGTTTCATGTTGCTAGGTAGACCATAAGGGATGTACGCATCTCTTTCACATACGTGACAGTTTCGAGTGTACTCTTTGAAAGATCGGACGCAAGTGCAAATATGTTTAAAATTCAACCGTTTTGTGTATTCTGTGGCAAAAAGAAAGAATTATTATCTTTTACGGAAAAAAACATTGCGAATTAAATAATTAACATATTAAATAAAAAACAACAAAAATAAGTCACGACCATCAATTTTTTTTCAAATGGAAATATATGTTTTTTTTTTTAATTTTAACGAATTCTAAGTATGTTTCATGTACCATGTCCTATACCCAAACTCAACAGTTATCGAAAAATTTACAATTGAACATGCAGTTATTGATATGTTCAATTGTACATTTCTCGATAACTGTTGAGTTTGGGTATAGGACATGGTACATGAAACATACTTAGAATTCGATGTAGAATTAACAAATTAAATAAAAAACATATGTTTCCATTTGAAAAAAAAAATTATTTTTGGACCAGCCTTTGTACATCAATTTACTATCAAAAAGACCGCAGCTAAAAATAAAAATCGACCTATCCGAGCGTTTTTCCATAAAACAAAACCAAAAATTTTAAATGAATTTATTCCAACCCGCGCGTCCTCCCTGTATGTAAGTCACAGTATTTAGATATAGTTTTACACATATTACTTTTTTCCCGATATTGTCATTCATTGTCACTACCCCGGTTGAAATTTGACAATACCATAGTTTAATAATTACGTCTGGGAAATTAGCAGTCAGCAGAGTGCGAGCAGGGGGGGAGTACTGTCAGCTGGACCCTGAAAGATACCGTGCGTAGCTCGAATAATATTTTTTTTACAGCGTCAGCTAATGGTCTTTCCACCACTACACACTCGGCTGATTCTTGTTTTCATACTTTTAATTATTTAAACCAATCACCTAGTAAAATTTCATGCGGCGTACTATAACTTTATTTCACGTGTTTTTTTACAAGTTCATGCGAGCAGCTGACGCATAATCCCCCCTCCACGATGCAGCTGACGATTTGAATTCAACTCACTATGATGTCAACTATTTATAAAAAAAAGTTTCAGCCGGCGCGGCGGCGTACTATTACTTAAAATTTTAATTTTTTTACAACTTTCACAGCCCCCATACCCAGCCCCACCGCTACTTGAGCAGCTGACGGTCGGTTGACTGATTAGTTGTACGAGATCAACTACCGATATCAAAATCAGCCGGCTTACTATGACTTTTTCATTTGCAACGTTACCTCCCGGACTATAACCGTTTCAACCCGTTTTGCTGAAGTTAGTGCCCCTACTTGTCTCTTACTCTTAAGAGCTCTGACTTTGGACTTTTAGGATTTCTGAGATATCGCATTCATCGCAGTTAAATATGTTACCTCTAGTGCGTTTGTTGTGATCATTATTTCCAGTAAGGAGAAGAAAGGATTCTTTAACACATATTTTCTTAAATTCTATTGCCCAGTGTAGCATATCGTGCAAGCAGCGTCTTTGCTATATGGCTCATGGGCTAGAGCCCCCAACCTCGCGTACATCATGTATTAGAACTGACAAAACACATCGTTCCTCACAATTTTATCTTCTTTTTCAGGAGTAGAAACTTTGTTACATTTTCCTTCTGAATCCTCATTTATTTTTTCTGTTTCACATATCTTGTCTGAGGTTTCGGTACGTTAAACTACTGAGACGCCTTTAAAAGTACAATTTCACACCAAACGACAGCTTCCAATGCCGACTTCATGGAATCTAAGTTCCATTGGTATCTATCAGTTTTTCTTATATTATTTGCCACTATCTGAAATACTAAAAATTGTTGGTCTTGTAACAAATACTATGGTGGTGTGGAATGGGTTAACAGCGCGTTCTGCCCCACCGCGTTGCGCCTCACGGTCACGTATTAAGTTATCAATTTTTACGGGATTCTAAATACAAGCAGTTCAACGAAACAATTTAATAAAACTACAGCGTATGCTTTAAGAGAACATGATATTTAAGGAAATACGAGGGTAGTCTGAAAAGCTTCCGACCTAACAAAGATATAAGACATTTTCCTACAAAATTATTTTTATTTCTCTACATAGTCTCCTTGTAAGTCTATACACTTCACCCAGCGATGTTCCCATCTCTCTAGACCGTCCAAATAGTACTTGCCGTCTTTCTCTGAAAATCTCTGTCCTCCGAGTGCAACTTTTAATTTGGGGAACAAAAAGAAGTCGCTGGGAGCTAAATCTGGTGAATAAGGTGGGTGATCAAGCAGTTCAAACCGTAATTCGTGGATTTTTGCCATGGCAACCGTTGAGGTGTGAGACGGCGCGCGTTGTCTTGGTGGAACAAGATTTTTTTTTTCTGCAAATGTGACCATTTTTTCGCAATTTCTGCCTTCTGTTTGTCAAGTAATGATGCGTAGTATTCTGCTGTAATGGTTTTCCTTTTTTGCAGATAATCAATAAAAATAACTCCATGACTGTCCCAGAAAACAGTCGCCATCACTTTTCCAACCGAAGGAACAGTTTTTGCCTTTTTTGGCGCCGATTCCCCCTTTGTAGTCCACTGTTTTGACTGTATTTTTGATTCGGGGGTGTAGCGGTGTATCCAAGTTTCATCAACAGTAATTAGCCGGCGCCAAAACTCTGATTATTGCGCCTAAATTGGGCCAAAAGTGCGATCGAAATGTTCATTCGAACACGTTTCTGATCCAACGTGAGAAACTGCGGCACCCAACGCGCAGACAGCTTTCTCATGTCTAAATCTTTATTTAATATGTGACAAACACGTTCTTTGGATATTTTCATGGCTTCTTCTATCTCTCTAACTTTAATTCGGCGGTTGTCTAGCACCATTTGGTGAGCTTTAGCAATGTTCTCGTCAGTGGTTGCAGTTTTCGGACGTCCCGAACGTTCATCGTCAGCCAAGCTGGTACGGCCATGCTTAAATTCAGCTGCCCAAAATTTCACGGTGGTAAATGACGGTGCAGACTCCCCGTACACAGCGTCCAACTCTTCCTTGATTTGTGTAGGCGTATTGCCTTTCAAAAATAAATATTTAATCACAGCTCGATACTCAAATTTTTCCATTTTCACAAAAACACTCACAGCAACTTACTTAAACGATTGTTAAGGTGGCTGAAGTTTTGGTACGTACATGTCAAAACATGCATAAACACGCTCCACTACTTTTGTCAACGAATGCTGCCATCTTCATGTTGAGGTGGGAAACTTTTCAGACTACCCTCGTATGCCTAATGGTAATAGGCGTACCGTGACTAGACGGCCATCAAAAATTTCAAAACCACTTCGCCTGCCTAGCTGAATTAAAGTGGCTGCCTCAACGTCTGCCCGATTTATTATAGTATTTCAACTTGTGTTCTGTTAGGTTACAGCACAACCCAATAAAATAATGCTATCGCTTCGTGCTCCGCTATCCCGTTTTGCCACGAGTTCCCCTGCGTATGATGCCGAATATTTTAACACAATAGAAATACTACTGTTCTTGCAGTGAAAGACAGTCGAATAAAGTTGCATAAGAAAACTACATAAAAGCAAGTAGGATTTCGTTTTCAAGTTAAGAGAGATCAACACGTGTGCCGTGTGCTTGTGGTGGTTTAGCTGTGTTTTGCTGATTGAAATGCATTTTAATTAGTGCAGATTATATCACTTCGTCAATTTTAGTTTTGTGGTTGCAGTGATATATAATTTACCTGTGGTCGCGCGTTCAAAGAGGTAATAATTGACTTTTATATGTGACAGTATCGATTACTCGGCAAGAAACTTAAATCGTTTTTATTGGTGTTCCTCTTTTTACACAATTTTTGTGAACATTCTTTTATATACGGGGACAGACACTGATATTTTTACAATAATAAGTGACTTCTGCATAGTGAAATTTATATATCTTGGACACAAGGGAGACGTGTAATACCGCTGATGCTGATACAGGATAATTTCTGTTGAACGGAAATCGGAATGGCTACGACAAGATCGCAAACAGCGAAAACAGTTAGGGACAACGTATCCTCCCACGGGAACCTCAATAACAGCTACATTGCAATCTACAGCAAATGGGAAGAAGAAAAAACCCGTAGGGAAATTGATGCAATGTCTGATTTGCGTAACAAGTTGGCCCGAGTGGAATTTGAATTAAATGAGTTGCGTGATGAAAGAAAGAAATTATTTTGTGCTTTGGAAGAGGCTAATGACAGACTAAAATTTAAGCAATTGTTGACGACCTACAGCAGACTTTAAAAAACCTCACCAAAAAGGTTATAAATGATAACACATCTCAGACCGCAGAAGTTCAAACTGATAAAATATTAAGCAGTGACAAATCTACTCAAGTAGCAGTTGTGAGTACTGACAAGGGACTACAAAACAAGATGACTAAAATGGAAATTGATATCGCGAAGAGTGAAGAGGGCAGGATTTTGATCCTTGGCGACAACCATTGCAGAGGAATGGCAGGCATTCATAGGAACCTTATCGGAGGAAATTACAGTGTAGAATCTGTTTTTAAGCCGAATGCATTATTTGAAGATGTTGTGCATGATGTGGCGAATCTTGCAGGATCTTTTACCCAAAAAGATTATGTAATAATTTTTGCGGGAACAAACAATGTTCTTCGTGGTATTATCCCGGACAAATATTTCTTTGAAAATACAGTCAGCAAGCTCTCCTATACTAACTTGATTTTCCTATCTGTTCCCTTTTGTCAGAATAAAAATTGGTATAATGATATGGCTTGCAAATTTAACTGCCAATTATATAGGAGTACTCAAAATGCAACTCACATAGGATCTACTCAGGTCGTGGAAACAAATTCTTTGCTTCTCGATGGTGACATGAAGTTGCAAGGATTACGCTTGAGAAGGTCTGGTAAAGCAAGAATTACTAGTTACATGGTGAACATAATCCGGGGCATGGGGTGTGATACAGTTACGCGTGGTGTAAATATCAAAAATTTAGTAAAAGTGAAAATATAAACGACTGGAATGGCGGTAGCAATATAAAGCATGATGAATGTTCAGAAGTGAACAAGAATTTTACACAATGGACTTCGGGGCAAGTCGATATGTAGTTAATGCTCTAACTCACCCAAGCACATATAATGAAGAAACTAATGAACATTCTTTCAAATTATTTTACACTAATATTCAGAGTATAAATAATAAGCTGGGCGAGTTGGAGGCATATTTTACGGACAAAAATTATAAAATTTTGTGTTTTACTGAAACATGTCTGTCTCAGGATGAAGCTCCTGTAGTAAAATTGAACCAGTACATTCCGGCTTCCTTTTTTTGTAGAAAGCGATATGCACATGGTAGTACATTAATAATGTTAAAGGAAGGTATATTGTTTAAGAACTTAGAAAATATTAATTAGCTGGCGATCGAGCTTCATTGTGAGATTGCTGCCACGAGGATTGACATTGCTAAGGCTGGTAATTATAGTATTTTTATATTGAATGTTTATAGATCGCCAGATGGCGATTTAAATGTTTTTATTGACCTGATGGACAGGGCTCTTGCAATCATTGGGATTGCGAATAGAATCATCATAACTGGAGATTTTAATGTTAAGTTCGGTGTGGGTGGCCGTGATTCTCGTGTGCTTCTCGACTGCTTGCTATCTTACGGATTCATACAGATGGTTGGGGAGCCAACGCGTGGAAAGAACTGTATTGACAACATATTCATTAATTTTAGTGCATATGGGGTTCGGGCTAAAACGAGGGAGGGCTTCCCTGATCATCGTAGTATAGTATTGGATTGCAATATAAATGTTTGTGGGGAGCGGGCGAAGGTGAGAATTGCTCGACCTATAACTGAGATCGGTAGGTTGCGTTTCTATGACTCTGTGGACAAACTAAACTGGGATTTTATATAAATTCCAAATGCTCCTAGTTACTTCGCATTCTTACTAGTAAGTACGCGTAAAAACGGATTTCGGGTATTTACGGTAACATATATTGAAACACCTTGTTTTTGTGCATTTTATTTAAATGGAATTCCAACAAGTAACAACCAACTCTATCACAATAGTACTGTAAATTATATGATTTATACCATAACTGATTAAAATCATATTTTTATGTACGCTAATTTAAAATGCCATTCTAAGCCAGGCCCCCTTTTTTCAGAAAAATGGACAATTAAAATCGTAACCTTTTGAGGTCGATAAATTTTAAAAGAAATGTAAATGTGTAATCCCAAGCGACAATAGCCGTATTAAATGTCTCCAACTCATCATAATGCATAAAACTTCTTCCCATTTTTCATTATTACTATAAGTGGACCTGATCTAACCATATTAATTGAAGTAGTTGACACAAAATGCCTTAAATACCATAGATATTTTCAACATTATTTAGTGAAATTAAAATAAACATTTACCATTTGAATCTATATAAATTCAAATTATTTAAAAAATGATAATTGTAGGAATAATAATAGTGATACTTACATAGAGCGGAAATGTACTGTACAATATTTAAATATAATTGGGGCGTGGATTTACCAGTTATCTCATTTTGCACATTACTATGTCTTCTTTGAAAATTCCATTATAATACTGCATAGCAAGGAGTAGTTTTTCTGTTCCAGCCATTTAAGTATATATTCTTTTTTAAATGTTAATTTTATTTAT
The DNA here is from genome assembly GCA_963170755.1 of Amphimallon solstitiale. Taxonomy (NCBI): domain Eukaryota; kingdom Metazoa; phylum Arthropoda; class Insecta; order Coleoptera; family Scarabaeidae; genus Amphimallon; species Amphimallon solstitiale. The sequence continues at coordinate 79,475,217 of OY720675.1, forward strand.
TAAAAATTTCCATTTAACATTATATGTACTTCTTCATCATTATGCCGCTATTTTTTAAACAGTACTTTTTGTAAAGTAGGTAAGGTACTTTTTTTTTAATTCATGTGTATTAAAAATTCCTCATTTCACTTGCAGATATCATTACCTTTGCAATTAAGGCAAGCAAGTATTTGTTCAATGTAATTCAAGCAATTAATTTAGTTTACTTAGATTAATATCTTCAGAAGAAAGAAAGAAACAATATTTGAGAAGCAATTTTTATATATATATTTTAAATCATTTTATGTTATACAGCATTTCAGTGCTGTACTCATTGAAGAGAAAGTATAAAGTTTAAGCTATTTTGTTTTTTCCCTTTTTATGAAGATAAAATTATTATATTTATTTAATGTCGATATAAGCATATGTATATAACTTACAATTGTATGAGATGACCAGTAGTGATTGTATTTATCTACAAAGTTTGAGGTGGTTTGAAGTTACATTCTCCACGTTCATTACAGTAATTATTTTTGTCAGTATTCTTTTAAAGTTGCCTTCATTTTTGTTATCACTATAATTGTGCATGAATGAATTGCAATATAAAATATTGCAATTCATGAAACAACCTTTTTATATAGAAATTATACATACAGATACAATTTTGCAACAATATACAGAGTGGTTGGATTTTCATTGTACACTCAACATTTTCATTGAGAGTATAATATTTAAAAAAAAGCAAAATGTGTCTGATACTATTTTTTGCCCTCTTTCTAATCCTGTGAATTAGGAATGTCGTTTGAAAAACAAAAGATAATCTAATTTTTTTTTAAATTGAACACCTGTATATTATTGGATATTTTGATAGCTTATTCAATTCTGAATATATCATTTATTTTTTTTTTTCGTTGGGCAATGAATAACGCCATAATAACAAAAAATAAAAAAGAAAATGTATGCTTTGAAAATATGGCCGGGTAAAAAACAAAATATTATTTAAATGTCAGTTCGCATACCAGTTGATGAGGTGACACAGTTTAGTGATTAGTGAATCATTAGTGATAGTTTCTCTAGATTATTTATTAAAAATGGAATTTACTAATGCAGAGAAAGCAGATATGTTACGATGCTTTTATTTATCAAATGATCACTGCCGTCAAGCTGCAAGTATGTATGTTAATCAATACCCTGATCGAAGGCAACCGCATTGGAATACATTTCTAAATTTACACACTTCATTAGTGAGGTACGGAAGTTTTAAAAAAATAAGAAATGTAAGAAATAGAAATATAAATCAAAACGATGCAGAAGAAGATGATGAAGTAAATATTTTGGCGCATTTTAGAGCATACCCCACTTCTTCAACTAGAATTGCTGTACAAGAGCTTGGCATCAACAGGTATAAAATCATGAAAGTCCTTAAAAAACACAAAATGAAACCCTATAATATTCGTTTAGTGCAAAATTTACAACCGCTTGATCTGCAAAAACGGATGAATTTTTGTAATTGGGTATTAAATGCTGGAAGGCAGTACTTGTCACACATTTTATGGACGGACGAGGCAAATTTCCATAGGGATGGTGTGTTTAATAAACACAATTGTCATTTTTGGGATGACGTAAATCCTCGTAGGATTCAGCAAACTCGATGCCAAATACGTTTTTCTACAAATGTCTGGATAGGTGTGATAGAGGATCAGTTATTAGGACCCTATTTTTATAACGGCACACTTGCTCAAAATCGATATTTAAACTTTCTTGAAACTGAATTTCAAGAATATTTAGACAATCTGCCTTTAGCTATCCGGACACAAATGTGGTTCCAACATGACGGCGCACCACCGCATAATGCACAATCAGTGACGAATTTTCTACAATTAGAATTTGAAAATAGGTGGATTGGGAATAAAGGGCCACATTTATGGCCTCCGAGATCACCTGACCTCTCAATATTAGATTTTTTTATCTGGGGATTTATAAAAAATAAGATATATTGCACTCTGTCGAATACCCTAGAAGAACTGAAAAATAAAATACAATTGGCAGCACAGGAAATTACCCCGGATATGTTAAGAAATTCCAAAAATAATTTATTGCACTGAGCTCAGATATGTATCAACCAAAATGGTGGCCATTTTGAACAATTTCTTCAATAGGATAATAGCTTTTTTGTGTTATTTTTTTTCCATTGTTTTTTTTAACCAATACATAATGTGTTTTAAAATTAGATTATCTTTTGTTTTTCAAACGACATTATCCTATTTCACAGGATTAGAAAGAGGGCAAAAAATAGTATCAGACACATTTTGTTTTTTTTTTTAATATTATACTCTCAATGAAAATATTGAGTGTACAATGAAAATCCAACCACTCTGTATACAACAACACTCCAAACAACATAGTAATCAAAAATTAAAAAAACAGGACTAGCCTGGTAGTTTCTAAGATTAGCACATGCTTGTACTTGTCAAAGTATTTTTAAAAACTGTGTAACCTTGTTAAAAAATTCAAGTACCCAGTCATTGAAATCATATTTCTTGTTCTCAGTAATTTGTTGTTTATATAACATAGTTATCTTTTTTGGCACTAACGCCAGTGATGATGTTATTATTCAATGATAATTTATCTCGCAGAGTTTTTGAAGATTGTAAGCATTTGGGCAGGTTGAGATTGGGAGAATTTTGTTATGATAGTTGATTTGTAGCCGTCTTTGTTTCATACCTTCTTTCAGTTGGTCTAACACGAGGATGATTTGACGAAATGGGAGACTTAAAATGAAACTTAATCCTACGGCAAAACGTTTTTCAACCTTGAGACTCATTACTGCTATCTGTATCGATAACATATATCGAGACTACTTCTGCGATTTCCTAGGCGAAACATGGGGGGGGGGGGGGCAAGTATGGCAAAATATGCATATACATATTCATTGATGTGGAACGATCTACTTTAAGAGATACTGGAATTTATCCGCTATATGTTGTTTTATAATGTACTTTTAGTAAATATTATTTTTTGCTTTTCAAGAAGTACTACTGGTCTATCTTTCTAGATATTTTAAGAAATCAATACATTATTGATACCATAAAATACTTATATTTTATTTATTGCGAGCATATCAATTTAATAATAATGTAACGGCTTTATTAAAATTTCTCGACATTCCAACCGATGCCTTCTGTGCATTATACTCTAGCATCAAATTTAAAATATATATTTTTCTTTTATAAAATTCAGTTTTTAGGATTCGGAACTCCAAGACATGTAAAAACGATAAGCTTGTTTATATAGCTTATAATTGGTCCTAACTAATAAATACTTAATGATTGTATAATGAACAGATGGCAACTTTAAATTTATATGTGCAATTTTCAGACCAAAGTTTTCATGTGATTTTTAATTCTAGCTAATAATTTTAAGTATGCTTTGCCAGTCTACGAATAAAAACAAAAAAGGAGCTTAAGCATATTGGATTGTGTACTTTTAATGACAATTAAAGATTAAACATACGCACAAAATACACATAGATTAGGTCATTAATATAACGTATATGAGCTCTATTTTTTTGTTATATATACTGAATTAGCTGAAAATATTGTGTGAACAATGTAGATATTAGGTTCCTAATATTTTTTCTGATCAAAGAAAACAAAGTATATACGACTACGAAATCGTTTTTAGTTGGAGTAATTTTAGTTGCATATGCATTTTATTCTGTTATTTATTTTAAAATTTAAGTTTGAATAAATATAAATCAACGTAATTGATGTTTTATTTATTAAGAGGTATATAAATACCTTTGTTCTCGAGTTTAGCTATATTAACGTTATAGCAGTAATGGCATAATGGTTCGATACTGGATTGTCAGCCTATAGGCCCGGCGGGGTTCTGCTCATTCCTTGGTACACCATATTGAAATTTGAAATATGTTTCTTGGAACTGCTACCATGCTTTTAAGCCGTCGGTCCCCGATTACATAGGTAGTTGTAACACATGGCCGTGGTCAGATTATATTATTATTACATGAAAACTGTATAGAGAATAATTAGGTGAGCTGGTAACATAAAATGAGTAGGTCGTAAGGCAATATGTATGTATGTTATTCTTGTATAATAGTGATGCAATTTGCTTAAACATTTATTTCATGATATTCTACAAAACAGTTTTTTTTGCTATTGCAACATAAATAAACATTACAGGTACAACATTTTGATTGCGGTCTAGATTCTATGGCATTAGAGCTACACATTTCACACCTCCCTCTTGTGACAGTAAAAACTGGCCAGTGTTTTCCCAACTTACTTGTTCTTATGTCATTGGGAACACTATAATTGTACTTTCGTCGTTTTCTCTGACAGGAAGATGAAGACGTACTGCAGGGTGGTGTAGAACTTGACGGTCTATTGTAATTTCTTTGCAAAAAAATTTCTGATTGATTCATCAATCCAGTTGCCAGTGATCTACGAAATTCTAGCGGTGTTACCTTCTCAAATAATTGATTTGAGATAATGCTGGCATTCACAAATGTTATATCTATGAGGCCCCAAAAGATACGGTGCCACCACTTTCTGGATTTTCTGTCGACACAGTATGTACTTCTAAGCTGATCTGCAAGATCGACTCCTCCCATACTTGCGTTGTAATCGTTGACAATTTTTGGACATTTAATGGCAACATATGATCCATCCTTTGCCTTTCTTCTAGCCTCAGCTTCTTCATTTCCATGATAATTAGATGCAAAGTGCAGAACTTTGTTATCTTTCCAAGTAAAATATGCTACATTCGTCGAAGAAAATCTGTAGTCATAGTCGCCTCTTTTCATTGCTTTTTCAGCTTGCATGTCCTGTGGCAGATGTTTCCGTGTGGTGCTGATAGTACCACATGCTAACGTGTTTTCCATGAGGAGTTTTTCCAATAATGGTATCGATGTAAAGTAGTTATCGAAAAATAACCTTCTGTTCTGGTTCCAAAATTTTTTTGAAAGGGAAAGAACAACACGTTCTCCCAACCCAAATTTTGCAAACTCTTCCTGCAACTCTTCATTTTTACCTTGATACAAATCAAAGCCCAGTATATAACCATTCTGGTCTGCAATTGTCCAAACCTTATATCCTCGTTTTATGGGCTTCATCGGATTATATTGTTTGAGGCAACTGCGCCCCTTGAATAAAATCATTGATTCATCAATGCTCAATTCTCTTGTGCCATTACTGCACTTACAAAATTGTTCATTCAGTGTTGCTATCATAGGTCGAATTTTGTAAGCTTTATCTTTATTAGATATTGGCAATGTCTTATTATCATTGACGTGTAAATTCTGCAAAATCTTTTCAAACCTATTCCGGGGCATTACTTTTGCAACATATGGAACACACAAATCCTCGCTTGTACTCCAGTAGTGCTTCCAACTTGGTAGTATGTGATACCCCATGAAGAGATTTATTCCCAAAAAAGCCAATAACTCACATTTATTCAAATTTAATACTTTGCCATTCTGCACTGCATATAAGTTACTTTGGTAAATTATATTTTCCAATGCAGGCTCTATAAGGGTAATAAAGACGTCAGTAGGGGTATCACATGCGGCAAAAATATCGAAGTTCGCACCATCTCTAATACTGTATGGTATGTCACGTTCCCTGCAATGTTTCTTTTTCCATTTTCTAATTGGCTCAGGTGCATCATTAGCGGTACCAGTCGCAGGTGTTCAGTGTTATCATCTGAATTGACCTCTGGCTCAACTTCCTCAATTTCATCTATTTCTTGATCACTGCCAACGTCACTATTTGCGTGAACATCCGGCAAATTATAGAGCATTTCTTCTATATTTTCTGCTTCGCGTAATAATTCAGCATCAGTAAGCGTCCGTGTCCAATGATTCCGTTCCATTTTACATATGTTCGATGTCTCTAGCAAAAAATACCTAAAAAAACAAAACAAAAAGAAATTGGCGAATATAGAAAATATGTAGCCATTTTATTCCCGACGGGACTGTAGGGTACACATTTTGTAAATGGCTATGAAACTATTAATGAAGTAATTTTTCGAAACATAAATGTTCTTGTCCTAAATACACAATATGAATTACCTAATTATTCCAATTTTATTAATCAAACGATGCTATCAACAGTAGAAAAGAATAGTCAACTTACCTTGGTCACACAGTCAGGTTATGGTATGACAGTAGAAAATATAATCTGGCACAACTCCAAAATCATTCACTTTGGTGCTGCCATCTAGACACAAAAGCTAGAAATATATGTACTGGTTCGTCCCGTTAGGTAGTAAGATAAATAAACGCTTGCGTTATGATTCTTATTACTTTCAAACTTTACGGGACTTAAAAGTCCCGTCGGGCGATAAAGGGTTAAAACTGATAATAAGTTTTATTGGTAAAGAAGAGAATTTTATCGCTTCAGGCACCATCTATTAATTGGTAATTACTAGGAGCCGGACGTCTCCGGTTTAAACTACGACGAAGTTACAATGGAGCAAAGAAATAATGTAAAAATAACAGAATAGCATTATTCACATGGTGAACTGCAACATCTGTTATTGACTCACATGTTGACGGGAAAACGACACAAAAAAGTCCACTTAACTCGTAAATATCCTATTTTCATCGGCGTATATATAGGAGCGTCAGAGGTTTTAAAAATTTATTATATTTACCTTATATTTGGCATGATAAAATAAAGTTATATATGTGTATACCTATTCATACTTACGTTAGTTTCGTTTTTTCATTGTTTTGACTGTTAATTACGTACTTCGTAATTTATGTAATAGTTTCTGTTTAATCCCGTTTCATTGAATCGACTTCTCCCAATTATCTAGACGTAAGTGTGCACTGGATTTCGTTTAGATTCAATAACATACGCGTACATTTTTAGTTATTTATTTAGATCCACAACATTGTTTGTGTTATTTTCAGATATGGTATGGAAGAACGTCGAGAAATACATCGTGAAAGAATGGCGAGTTGGATTGAGGGTCATACTGATTGTATGTCCATTGTCAGTTATTCCGATATTTATTGCAAAGTCTGTAAAATATTGTTACAGAATGCCCAAAAATCGCACGTACAACGTCACTTAGCATCGTTAAAACATACACGGAAATTGGACCCGTTGAAAGCTGACAATTTTAACGAAGAACTCTGTGAAGCTTTAATGGCGGCTAATATCTCATTAAAGAAACTTGGCAATCCCACTTTCAAAACATTTCTTCAAAAATATACTGGTGGAAATGTTCCTGATGAATCCACCTTACGCAAATATTGTGTTTCTAAGTGCTTCACGAAAACAGTAGAATGCATTAGAAGACATCTTTCAAATCAGTACCTATAGATAAGTGCCGACGAAACTGTCGATATATTAGGACGCTGTGTGGTAAATGTTGTAGCTGGTGTACTACATCCAACTATTCCATATAACGCATATTATTATGTAATAGCATCTAAAGTTATAAATACAGTTGATGGGGAAACAATTGCTAAAACCATTGACGCGAAACATGCTTCATTAGTACGACAGGTACAGGGAAAAAATACTTCTATTTGTTAGTGACAGTGCCGCATACCGTAGTCGTCAAATTTTAATTTCGGTTTACACTTCTTTCGCATGCAGATGATGACCTTATAATATGCAGCGATGCCTGCTTGCTAACAGTGGTGGGAGAGCAACGCAGTGTCGATGTCGGGGGACTCTCACGCGAGTGTACTGTCTTGGCAGCCTCGCTTATGTTTATCTTTAGTTTATTTCGTCGCACTCTTTTCCTCTTTCGACTTTCGTATCAGAAATTAAAATATGTCGACTACGGTATATGTTAAAACAGACAGACTATTAAAGGAAACACATCCGTATATTTCTTGTGTAGCACATGCTCTCCACAGAATCTGTGAATATATCAGAGACAACTATCCGGAAGTTGATAGACTTGTATCCGCTTTTAAAAAAAGTTTTCAGAAAAGCACCATCGAGAGTGGCCCTTTACAGGGAAAAACTTCCATCTTTGTCACTGCCACCCTCGCCAGTAATAACTAGATGGGGAACATGGCTGGAAGCTACTAGTTTTTATGCAGAGAATTTTGATAGTTTAGAAAATTTCATTACATGTTTAAATGACGATGTTAGAAGTATTTTTGAGTGCAAGGAACTAACACAAATCCTAACTTTAAAAATCAGTTGTTATTCCTTCAGGAACACTTTGGAAATTTGCCTAAACTAATCACATATTTTGAAAATCGAAATCTCAAACTTAAAGATGGATTAACCACATTTGATGTGGCTATTAATAATTTCAAAAGTATTCCAAGTGACTTCGGATGTGGCCTTCGGCAAAAGTTAGACGCAGTTTTTAATAGAAATCCAGATTTAATAACATTGCGGCAATTGTGTATGGGGACAATGACACAAAATCAAACTTTAAAATACGCTGAAATAAAAGAATATTTCCAGTACGCAGCTATAACCAGTTGCGATGTAGAAAGGGCGTTTTCTATCTACAAGGATATACTTAATTCAATGAGAACAAGTCTTACAGAAGAGAACCTTGAGAAAATTAATACTCCTTTACTCGACTTGAACACAAAATGAACAAATGTATTTTGTATTTTATAGATCACCAGCCACTTGTTATCCAATTATATAAATAAAATTAAAACCTCTTTAAAATTAGAAAATTTCAATAGTGCGCCCATGGGCGATGAGTCATCGGCCGCTCGTGTCCGCCCCCTAGTAATTACATTCTGTACTTGTAGCGAATTTTTACGACTTGTAGCTTGTCTTAATCTTTTAATGATAATTTCAAAAAAGTAGGAACAGATGTAGCTTTGTGGCTAATATTAGAAGAATCAGGGGTTTGGTATCGAGTAAGATATTGAGAATTCACGATGTAATCCCTACTGACAAGCTTCGTTCGAAAGTTACTGGTCTGCTTTGACGAATAAGGAGGATGTCGCAGTTGCCTAATTATGCCTCCGAAGGATGCTTAGTCTCTTTCAGAAAGTTGGAGTGAAAACACCCAGTTGTCGTAAATATCACGGATACTTTCTTAATAAATAATAATTTACTTGTTTTCGTGGATAATGATTTATCTGTAGGCTCTAAGCGTTGTTATGGCTTTGGGGTACGAATTCTTTGTGGACAACGCCCTGGTCGTCGAATAAGACAATTTAGAGCAAAGCAAGAGTCATCCTCCACCTTGAGAATAGGAGAGAGCAGTCACTGCAGACTTCTTGAATCATTTGATAGGTGTCGATGAGGCTTTTCTTCAGTTTAACACAAACTTGATGCGTATTTCAACATAAACGAGATTGACATCAGTTTTGTTAAATTGCAGCTATTTTCTTATAATTCAGAAAATGAACGTAATTATTATACATGCACTTATTTGCGATCTCAAAAGATTTAATTTGCATTGAAATGATACGACGTTCGCATATAGCTGCGAAATCAGTGTACCTTTGCCCTGGAGTCGCGTGTGTAGAACATTCAGGTGATTTGTGATGTCAACTGAAAAAGCTAAGTCACATAGCCAATTAGGACTTTTGAGTTCAGGGGCATCTTTTTTTCTTTTCCATCACAAATATTTCGGTTTCTTCAATCAAATTCAGAAACCGCTCCGGAGTCAATCCACAGTTAAGCCACCTCACATCAGTATAAAACAGTACATCTCCATACTCGCTTTCCATTTCTTCGAGAAACTGTTTGAATTGCCTGTCATTTGAGATCTTGGGATTTTATGACGTTTACCGTTGGAACGACAACTTTCATGACGTTTTCAAATTCCAATTTTTTGAACACAGGGCTTCTTGATGTAAAATGCCATGTAACTGCATTAGTTCTTCGGTGTCTACGCGTTGTGTAGGTACCCAAATACTGTTTTAATAGAGCTACTAGCCAATAAGGAGTCCCGATCATCGATGGAGCTCCATCAGTTGTAACTCCAGATAATTTCCATAAATATAAATTCGTTTTAGAACACTGCTCAAAACATCTCTGAGCATATCACTCTGCTTGGTTTGATAAGTCAATGAATTCATCCCAATCAGCTCTTCATTATATTTGTCGAGTGCTAAAGAAAAAACTTGAAATTCCTAACTTTTGTAGTTAATTGGTCAGCTATATTGGCTGACAAAGCAGTGATTCTTCTTTGAACGACCATCCTATTTAGTTAAATTTTCTCAATCTTTAACAAAGTCGCCATCAGTAAAAGACCGACCCCTTATTATCGCTATATCAATCGAGGAATTTCAAAGCCTGCATCAGTGGTATTTTCTGCATCTTGAACAGGTTTTGTAATCATACCTTGCTGGCCTGATGTAGGAATTCATGCATTCTTGCGCTTTTTACTAGGTCCTTGCTTATCCACATTGAAATTCATACTTCGTCTGTCACCACGGAAATATGGAGGTATCTAAACAAGAAATTCGTACTAAATAGCTTTTTCCTTACAAACAATGTAAAAAATGGATTATAAAGTAATTATACTTACTTAGAGTTCTTTTGCACAAGAAACGCAAATAAACAACGGAGTATTGAATAAGAGTTCCGTAAGCCAAGCGTCGTACGTAAAACAATTACTCCACTAATTTACTTACATTTGAGTTGCTCGCCACCATCGCCCGAGCTCGACCCGAATTTCCCGATTGGCGAAGCATACCACTGTCACTCACACAGCACAGAGTTACTCAACCGCGATTAGAAATGAGCACATTCTAAACCGTTATGCCACTTGCCAATAATATTCGTAGTGTGGACGTTAAGAAAAATTAAAAATCAGTTATTCCGAGATCTTAAACTGGCCCGTATTGTTAAAATATTGCAATATTTCATATAAAGCATGAAAGAGTTTAATTTGCTGGCAGTCCACACGCAAATTGACGAAGGGCCGTGGTCAAACATCCCAGACCTACTGTTTTATATTTATATTTATATTTTACACTTGTTTTATTCTTTTATACTTAAGAAATAATGACACATACATCATACTGGTATAACATGTTTATTATGAATCTACAGACTGACAACCTAATACATAAGCCTGTTTTACATCAAACACTATTACAGTCTTTATTACATTGAACACCTTCCCCTCAAAGATCTAGTCGTTGGGGTGGTAACACTTGGCGTCCATGTCGAGTGATCTTATTACTAATAACATTTGTTTTACATGCAAGTTGTGAAGGTATTTCAACATTATGATTTGGGATCAAAGTTGGTTCGTCTATCTCTTGGTTTTCATGGTTATTACTATCACTATGTGTACCTTGTGATTTTATTTTTTCATTTACATGTTCTTTTTCCGGGTGTTGGTCTATTTGTAGTTCTGGTAATAATTTCAAGTCACCTGGCTGGGGTTTTGTTATTGATATTTTTATTTGACTTGAGTTGCGTCTCACAATTTTATTGTTGCACTCTTTCCGTACCCAGTATGATCTTGGTTCTTTTGCCTTTTCAATGACAACTGCTTTATACCAAATCTTGTCCTTAGAACTTTTAATTACTATTTTATCTCCGTTCTTATACTCTTGAATTCGTTTACGGCTTCTTTTATCGTAGTGTAACTTCGTATGTTCTTTCTGTTTGCAAAGCTGTGGATAAATTTGGTTTTGAATTTTAGGTTCTAACATTTTACTAGTTATTGGTAATTGTGTCTTCAGTCGTCTACTTTGGAGAATTTGACTTGGAGATGCCTTTAAATATATTATTGGCGAGTTGTTATATTCCATTAATGCTTCTCTGTAGTCGGTATTTTCATGAAAACTTTTGCGTAATATTTGTTTGCCTATACTAACAGCCTTTTCTGTGCTACCATTACTTTGATGGTGGTGCGGAGAACACGTTACTATGGTGATGTCTTTATTTCTGTAATACTCTTTACATTTATTTGACAGAAATGGTATATTATCTGCTACTATGTACTCCGGATATCCAAATCTTGTAAAAACATCTTGCATAATATTTATAGTAGATTCTGCTGTCTTGTCTGGCATTGCTCGTATTTCAATCCAATGTGAAAAATGATCAATTAACGTTAAGTACGCTTTTCCTCCAAATTCCAATATATCAACACCTATTTTATTGAATCTTAGTTTAGGAGCTTCGTGAGGCAATAGAGGTTCTTTGAAATCATGCGGCATAAACATTTCGCAAGTTCTACATTGTTTAATATATAATTTAACATCCTCAGTTAAACTTGGCCAGAAGAACAAACTCCTCGCTTTGTTTATTGTTTTGCTCATACCAATATGACCTTTATGCAATACTTTTATGATTGACGTTCTAAGTTTTTTAGGAACCACAATTTTGTCGTTTACAAATACAATACCTGCTTCAACATATATATCTTCTTTGATATTGTAGTATGGTCTCAATTTCGATTCAACCTTGTTTGATTTGGGCCATCCATTAAAATAATAATCAATTATTTTTACTAATACCTGATCATTTGATGTTACTGTTCTAAATTCGGATTTCTTCTCATCACTCATGGGTAAGTGTCTGGATACAGAATGTATCATCTCTATCATTTCTGCGTCGTATGTTACGTGTGGTAAAAATGATCTTGATAACATGTCTGCAAAGTGTATTTCCTTACCTGGCACATAATATACATTAAGAGAATATTTCATGAGTTTTAATCTTAGTCGCTGTAATCTAACAGATCCTATTTTACAGATAGGCTTTTTCATAATGGCAATGATAGGTTTATGATCCGTTTGCACATCAACAACACAATGATAAATAAATTGGTGAAATTTTTGTGTACCGAAATAAATCCCTAATAATTCTTTTTCTGTTTGACTATAGTTTATTTCATGGTCATTCATGCTACGTGATGAACAAGCTACTAATTTGAGTGTTTTATTTTCGTATTCCTGAAACATGCAACATCCCAGTCCATTTTTGGATGCATCACATTGTAAAATTGTCTTTCTATTAGGATCAAACGGTACCAAAGCTGGTGTATTACATATTATTTTCTTTAAATTCTCGAAGGCTTCCTTGTGTTTTGGCATCCATTTCCATTCTATACTAGATTTTAATAATTCACACAGAGGATGCAAATAATCTGCCATATTTGGTATATATCGTCTAATATAATTAAAAGAGCCTATAATTCTTTGTAACTCTACTTTGCCTTTTGGGCTTTCTAACTTTTTCAATGCTTCTATTCTATCAGGATCTATTTGCATTCCATCCCTTGAAAATATCTGACCCATAAACTTAACTTGTTGTTGTTTGTATTGAAATTTTTCTTTATTAAATTTCGCATTTACTTTATTAGCACGGTCGACTACTTGTCTTATTATTTCGTCATGCTCTTCTTCAGTCTTACCTGCTATTATCATGTCATCGTGGCAAATTAGAACATTCTCAATATCACTGAATTTTGAAGCAACTGCTTCTTGAAATAAATCTTGTGAATTTGACAAACCATATGGCAATACCACATATCTATATATCCCAAATGGTGTCGCAAAACAACACTTCCAAGAGGATTCTTCAACCAATTCCAGATGGTGATAGCCCTCCGATAAATCAAAAACTGAAAAAAAACTCTTGTTTCTTAAATTTGAACATATTTCCTCGATATTGTGAATTAATCCTGGTTTTCGAACTATTTGTTTATTTAAATCCGATGGGTCTAAACAGAGTCTCAATTTTCCATTGGGTTTCTCAACAATTACAACTCTATTTATATTTGCGCGTGCATCAATTTCATTAACTTTGACAATCGCATTTCTTTTTACTAATCTGTCTAATTCGTTTTTTAGTGCTGGACGTATCGCGAGAGGAATTCTTGTTGGTGGATGACTCACTGTTTCAAATTTATCAATAGTAGTAATTTTATATTTTTCTGAAAATTTTCCCGAACCTTCAAATATTTTTATATTTTGCTTTATAAATCTTTCTTTTTTAACATTATTACCCTCCAACCTAGCATTATTAATTCTTTTTATCAAGTTCAAATTTACACATGTTCGTCCACTTAAAAGTACATATTTAGCTTTATCAACAATTACAAAATCTTCATATATGTCTGAACTTCTATATTTACAGTTTAAATTAACAATACCTTTTGGTTTGGTCTGTGTACCTTCAAAAGCTTTTAATACATAATTTGTCGGTCTAACCCTAAATTGTTTATTAACATTTTCAAATATATTTAATGGCATGATATTTATATCTGCACCTGTGTCGATTTTGATTCTAACTTTTTTACCTTCAATATTAATAATTTCATCCCAAATGTTATTTACATGATGAATATTTACATTACGGTTACATTTATTTTTCTTAACATTTACATTACCTATGTATATTTCACTAGAACAATCACTGTTACATTCTTGGTCTACATATTTTACATTTTTAACTCTACACGATATAGCAAAATGATTCAATAAACCACATTTTCTACATTTTTTATTGTATGCTGGACATTCTCGTTGTCCATGTGTTTTACTACATCGTCTACACTTGAATGTATCAGTCCTTTTAACTCGAGTGTCACTTTTGTCTCTTTTATGATGTGATTTAAACTTATCACTATTACTTACATTATACTTTCTCTGTTGTCTTCTTACCATATTGATCTCACCACTTGTTCCCTGCTGGAATTGTTCGTTTTGACTCCGACTTTGTTCACTGGTCCTGCATAATTGTATCGCCTTCTCTAATGTTAATTGGTCGATTCTCAATAAAGCTTCTCTTGTATTCGAGTCCCTAATTCCCGTTACAATCTTATCCCTTAGTGATTTATTTTCTGCAGTTTCCTTATCATCTACTTCATCATAGTTACAAGTCTTTATTAAGTGTCTGCATTCTGTTAAAAATTGTTCAAACGATTCGCCTTCCTGCTGCATACGTTTCATGAACTTGTATCGTTCAAAACATTCATTTACCCGTGGGTTAACATATTTGTCAATTGCTTTGATAACACTATCATATTTGTCTTCTTCTTCTTGCGGAATAACCAATGTTGACATCAATTTTGCAGATTCTGTTCCTATGATGTTCCTCAAAATCGAAAGTTTAATCCTATCAGCAGATTCATTTTGCCCTGTCGCTATAAGGTAATCTTCAAAGGTTATTTTCCAAAATTTCCATTCTTTCGATGCGTTACTTCCTTGTAAATTAAAATCTGGCGGTAATTTTACTGTGCCTGAGCTTGGGTTAGCCATTTTTTTTTTTCTTATATACTTGTTATATTTACGGTATATTAACTTTCAGTTGTACATATTTCCTTTCGATAATTTATCACTTTAATGACTGCGCCATGTTTTATATTTATATTTATATTTTACACTTGTTTTATTCTTTTATACTTAAGAAATAATGACACATACATCATACTGGTATAACATGTTTATTATGAATCTACAGACTGACAACCTAATACATAAGCCTGTTTTACATCAAACACTATTACAGTCTTTATTACATTGAACACCTACAGTCACTCTTATATCACATTCAGGTCAGAGTGTTTTATATTTTACCGTATCTAATATATACTGTTTCTGTTATTTGACACAAAACACGTTTCCGTTTGAACTTTTGGTTTATTTTACAAGTAATAATCTGCAACAAACTTCTATTAAAAAAGCCAACGATCATTTGCAATATGAAAGAAAAACTAATAATAATAAAACACTAACGTAGAGCAATTACCTACGTCGTTTTACTCGCGACAGATGAACTTCGTATGCACAATAACAAAATCATCGGACTATTTGTACAATGAACAATGAACCACCAAATGCATTATTTAGAGTTCTAGTCAGGGGCGTCCCATGGCACTTTAGAATATATGAGGTACCTTTGAGAGAAATTTAAGATCGATATTAACAGAAACGTGCTTGATCTAGCCATTTTGTTTCTCTCTGCTATGAGTAATTCCACGTGCTGTAACAAAGTAAATTTATAAAGTAATGAAAATTTGTAAATAAATATCAATCGTAATGAACATTTAAATGTTACTGCATTTGCGTCTAACCACCAAAATTGCGACAGGATTTAAAAAGTAATGAAGAAGTTGTTTGTTTTTCTAAATTTTGTAATGGGTATTTCTGATAAGCCGGGTAAATAAAACCAGGAATTTTAATACATGCCGTTATTCATAATTGGCACGCACCTATATTAAATGCATACACATTAATAAATATGTAATACATAACTATAAAATCAGCAATCATAATGGATTTAAACAAATATATTACAATACATTTTGAGTTGTTTTTTCTTTTCATTTACATATTCATTTAAAGTAAAAGATTATGCCCAAGATATTTTTTATGATTATTTTTAATCTGTGAAGTAGTCCACTCTTTCAATCCTTTTGGTGAGTATTAAATATTGAAGCCTTTTTGTTCATTTGAATTGTGATACCTACATGATTTGGTACTTACATCAATCAGACTCCGAATGTTTTCTGTCGTATAAGTTTGGGGGTCACATTAACTTGCAATTTATTATAATGTTCATGACGTAACATGCTGGTACAAATATGTACATACATATAATATATCTAATATATTGATATCACAGAATTCCCTTATTTTTCTTAAATATCGTCGAATCAAAAATTATAAGTTTAGTTTACATAATATTAAATACTAGATTGTCTAAGTTTAACAAATATGTTAGTTTATCTACGAATATATAATTATAAATCAACTTTTCAAATGTTCGCAAGTTCCTATAATTGTACCATTACATGCACTTTATACTTAGAGAGAAGAATCACTTGCTAGACTCAAGAAGTAGTAGTACCTAACTGAGGTAATTTCTAAAACAATAACCACCAGTTGAAGAAATTTGAATGTTTGATCACATACTTACAGCTGTTTACTTTGGCTATTACAAAATTGATATGAGTGTGAATAAAAACAAGTGTAAAAAAAATTAAAAATAAGATTGATGAACCTAATCACACCAATACTCTAATAATAGCATAAACTAAAATAAAAACAAAAATAAATTAGTACTTGAACGACAACTTAAACTGA
This sequence comes from Amphimallon solstitiale, assembly GCA_963170755.1. Classification (NCBI taxonomy): domain Eukaryota; kingdom Metazoa; phylum Arthropoda; class Insecta; order Coleoptera; family Scarabaeidae; genus Amphimallon; species Amphimallon solstitiale. The sequence continues at coordinate 79,492,219 of OY720675.1, forward strand.
TCTACAACAACTCCAAACTCTGAAGTTCAACATAAATTCTATAAACATAACCAGAAAAATGCGAAAACCACTACGAAAACTGATACGAATGACAATTACGTAGGCTCCGGATTTATCAGAATTTCAAATACTAGCCCACCATCCAGGACTGTTCTTGAATTACGAGTTCTGAAGGACCGAACATTGAACTAATAGTTCTCAGAATTTGTAGTTTCAGAACTGCATGGTCCGACTCGTGTTTTGTCGGCTCTCGAGGAAACGTAGGTATTGTAGGTAATACGGTGCCCGAAAGCCGACAAAACATGAGTCGGTCTAGTCCAGTGGTTCCCAAACTTATTTTGCCTACTGCCCACTTTGAGAATAAATTATTTTTTAGCGCCCCCATTTTTTCACCTACTCAAAAACCACTATAACTTCAAATTAAATTAATTATTGTGAGCTATATTAGCGGAGATTAAACATTCATTCTAAACGAGACTTTTACTATGGGTTATAGTAAAAGTCTCGTTTAGAATGAATGAGTTAACTTGAGACCTGAGCGTAGTAGGTAGTACACAACGGCGCTCAGGTCTCAAGTTAACTTTTACGGGCTACACCTGCCAATGAGAATGATTATTGAAACGCAACTTTATAGTATTCAGACAAAGTATCTTTTATTCAAAATTCAAAATAAAACAAACATAATCGATTCTAATATAAAAACTAATGTGAAGGATGAATCTGATGCTGTTTAATAAGTTTGTTGATATCAGGTTCCAATTTACTCAAGAACAGCCGCAAGTCACCACGTTCGGTAACATGCAAACGATTTCTCTTTTTAGTAAGCAGCGTTGCTACAGCACTAAATCCACGTTCACACAAATATGACGATGGGAATGCTATCAAGAATCGTTGAATGATTGACCACAATCCAGGGTACAATTGCGGGATCGGTTTTTGTAGCCAAAATTCTTGGTAGCCATTTTTGAACTTGATTTTTATTTCCTCGTTCGTTGTCAATTCTATAAGTTCTTCTTCCAGATGTGGTGATATTGCTGTGTTGACATTTGAAAACGGATCCAACACCCAGTCTGGTATTTCCAAGTTCAAAATATCCTGGTATCGTTCGGTGAAGTCAATGTGGAACTTTTCCAAATGTTGGCAGTAGGCAAACAAGTCGTCGTTACTGCAGGATACTGATAAATTCGGAAAATTATGAAACTCACGTCTGCCCATATTCTTTTTGTGTAGAAGCAGTTTGGCTGCGAAAGCAGCAACGACATTTTTTGTTTTAATTAAATTTAGTTCATCGCCTTGCAGTTGGAGATTCATGTTGTTGAACAATTTATACAGGTCTGTCATGTAAGCTATATCATTTTTTGATGTAATGAGCTTGTTGCGCAATTCTGTATCTTTAGTTTCCAAAAACTCTATCACAGAGTCAAACAGGTTGTAAAATCGAGTCAGACAATTGCCTCTTGATAGCCAACGAACTTCGGTATGAAACAACAAACGGTTGAAATCTTCGTCATTAGTAACACAAAGCTGATGAAATAATCTATCATTCAAAGAGCAGTTACGGATTTTATTGACTGCTTTGATGACATATTGCAGTGATTGAAATAGTCGTTCACTTAAATTTCTAGCAACCAAATGTTGTCTATGAATAACGCAATGTACAGCAAGGACATCTGGAATTTTATTTTTTACGTACGCTATGAAGCCTTTATGGCACCCTGTCATAGCCGGAGCGCCATCCGTAGCAACTGATATAATATTTTTCAAGGGAATCTCTTTCTCATCACAAAACTTTTCCAATGTATTGAATATGGTTTCGCCTTTTGTATCGGTCTCTAAATTTCTAGCAAACAATAGTTCTTCACATATTTTCTCATCTTTAATAAACCTCACGTAAGACAGCAACAATGCTTCATTAGTTGGTAAAGTGGACTCATCGAGCTGAATTGAGAATTGACTAGTCCTCAGATGATTGCACAATGATTCTTCTATGTTTCCGGCCATTTCATCAATTCGTCTTTGCACAGAATTATTACTCAAAGGAATTTTTCCGATAATACCTGCGGCCGGTTTATGAAGCACAGTAGTTATTACTTCCTTTATTGCTGGCAAAATTAACACTTCTCCGATGTTGTGTGGTTTGCCTTTTTGAGCAATTAACAAAGAGATGTTGTACGAAGCTCGAAGTCCGTCGTCATCTTGCTTAGCAGCCGCCGAAAAGAGTTTTGCTACACTTGGCCGAGTATTATGCTTCTTCTCTAGGTCTTGAAAATATGCTACATTCTTGTCTTTCTTATCTGGATGCATTTTATTCAAATGATCTTGAAGTCTTGAAGGCTTCATTGCTTCATTCGAAAATGTTTTTAGGCATAGAAGGCACAAAGGCGACGATGGGTTTGTAGGATTTTCAATGAATCCGAATTTAATATAGTCCGCACAGTATTGCCGTCTCTTCTTTTTTACTTCCGACATTGTTTTGTTTTGAGAAATACGTAAGTATAAGTGTTGAACTTAAGTACTGCTTATCTATTACGCGCGAAACCGCAAATGAAAATAAAATAAATATTACGTTGTTTATATAGGATTGCATAAGCAGCACGCACCGACAGGAATAAGACAAACATGCATAAACTCGTTTATCTCATTCGACGCTCAATCGTACTCAACAAGTAAGAACAAGTATTCTATGAACCAGCCGATTGATACAGTTGCCTTTTTATTTGTTTGTTTGTGTCTCTTTTCGTTTCGAAACGGAGCGACCGATTGATATGTTTTTTATTTTATTTATTCAATAAAACAGGACAGATATATGAACTACTCGGAGAGAAATATCGAACCGAGTTGGTTTGAGCAATCTCTTAATTAATATTAGTTGATGTTCACAAGCTGTAGTCGAGAGTAGGGATGGGACATCGGTGGGTAAACATCGATGTTAACATCGTTGATCAACATCGATGCTTGCAAAATATCGACTACCAAACATCGATGTTTTTAAACATCGATAATTATATTTATAGATTTATTTTTTGGCAGTTTAACAAAAACTTTATTATAACTTAATTAATTTACGTCCTTAACAAAATGATATAAAAGATATCACTATTCAAAAAAAATAATAAAAGAAATATATACATTTATAATATGTAGTTAACTTTAGAAACTACTCAAAAAAAACTATATAAAAAAACAATATTATGCAATTACGCATGAAACAACCACATGACTTAAATCGTCTGATACTTAAAAAATATATACATTTACGTGTATCAAAGCTTTTTAAGAGAACGATTTTTATTTGGGATTTTATAGTCTTGCATTTTTTTTTGACTACGCTGGCAAATACCGAGATACATATGGATATGGTTTTATATTTCTGATGTGTCATCTTGCATTTAATACGTGTATCGTCGTGTATGATTGTACGCACTAGGGAATTTCCCGAAGAAGTATACATCGGTAATGTCTATCTCCCTTCTTTTTCTATGAAAATACGTTTACCTCCTTCACTTATTCTGCATGCATACATAATTTAACTTTTATTCTGCACATTAAAAGTACTATAAATTTATGTATTTAATTATATATTATTTAAATATTTATACTGAGTAATATTTAAAAGAGCCTAAAATGAAATATTCGAATTTATATGATATAGCACTGTGAAATTTAAATACTTCTTTTATTCGTAGACAATTTTACATCCTCGTAGCCTGTATGTGAGCTGTTAATTTGGAAACATTTTTGTATTTGTCAACAGAGGACGCTGTTTTATTTTGTGATTAGTGCAAATACATTTTGTCAAGCTTAAAAGTTCGATGTTCACTATATTTCTTCTAACATCGATAGTTTATCGATAAATCTAAATTGCAAACATCGATGCAAAAACATCGAACATCGATCCTAAAATATCGATGTTCAATGAACATCGATGTTTATCGCCCATCCCTAGTCGAGAGTCGAGAGCTCAGTCGGTGTCTAAGAGTCCTCCTAGATTCTAGATGAAATTACAAATCGCCCCCTAAGCCTTTACACAACGCCCCCATTTTTTTTCTGGGTCTCTTACCGCCCCCCTTTAGACCTGCAGCGCCCACAAGGGGGCGTTATCGCCCACTTTGGGAACCTATGGTCTAGTCTGAGTGAAACTGAACCGTATTCATACCGTATCCCCTATCTCGCCCATGTATAGCAGTAGCCAATACAATAACGGAAAGGAGAATCTATGAAAGCAAGTAACCGACGCATTCACATCGCATTATATTTAGGGCAGGAAATGTTTGTTCGAGACATACGTAAGCTCTCTCACTGGCGCAGTCTATTTTCTCTCTTCTTGTTTGCGTATCTCCCTGATGATCCTAGTATTGGAGCTCTGTACATGTGTTTGTGAAACTAATAAGTGAAAAAACATTTTTACGTCACGTCACTATGACATCACTGTACGTGATTCACGTTAACCCAATCTATACGGAACTCGGAACCTCTGTGACTAAAACTACTGTAACATTATTCTAAAGACATGTCAAATATTTGAAAAGCGTACATATAAAAATAATTATTCATATATTTAATTTGTCCCTCGGAGCAAACGCTGTAATTCGATAAAACTTTCGTGTGAAGAAATAGATTCTGCTAGTTTCTGGTACTGACTCAACATTACACTTACACTATTTATTGTATGTTTAAATGGTAGAAGAAGTGGTGCATTCTAAAATATGTTGACCCAGTTTTGTCAGATGTAATATAAGAATTTCTTGGGTCACTTTCAAAATTAAAAAAGAACAATGACTGATTTATCAAACTTTTAAAGCGAGACATACTTATTATGCCATATTTCATTAAATTATTCAATGAATATTTACAGTAGTATTTTGATAAGTAAAAATTGTGCTACGATCCGTAGATAGTAGTGAAGTTATTGCTATATTTGTTTTTCACAAAGTTTGATTATTATTAAGCAGCATATTGTCTGCGAGTTGATCGCACAAGCTGTCATAATTGAGCTATTCAGTGCTGTTGCATCAAATACTGAAATATAAAAGATTATATACTAGAATTGAAAAACAGAGAGAAAAATAGAGTGGCTTCTAATTTCTAAGAAATAAAAGGGATGGGTTGAGAAATCAAATTAACAATTTATTATATTTTATTCGATACCTATTTTTTGATATATGAAAAATAAACATATTTAATACAAATTAAAAAAACACAATAATGGAGTTTATACAAGTATCACATTTCATGTAGGAATTCCAAGTGTTCTACGTACGATTCTTTCCGCTATTTTATTAAACTCATCGCGATTTTCTCTCCACATTTTTGCTGCATCTACGTTTGCACCACTCTCATCATTCGGTTCTAAAAATTATGAAGATTTTATATACTTACTTTTACTTCCAGTTATATTTGACAATATACATGATGTGTTACGCAAACTGATGTATGTACTGATGTAAGCCGTTTAGGAAGAGTATTTTTTTATTTTGGTTTCAGTAAGTGCAGCGTATCTTCAATGATCTAATACTATTATACTACGAGATGCACTGTACAATATGTCTTGCTTATTAGGAAGTGACCCACACCATAAGAGAACGTCGAAAGTTTGACAAGGATGAACGAAATTGACCGTTTTATGTGGACAAAATTCAAATATGTTGCTATAGCTTGTAATGGCTTATAATGTTTAAAAGCAAATTCTTAAAATATGTACCTATGTCTAATTACAATCACAATTTTAAAAAAAAAATAGTTGATAGGATCATTATAAATGCACAGTAGTCTTTATACTCATATTTCTTTAAACAAATATAAAGTCAGTGTTGTATGAAATAAAATCAATACTAGAAGAAATCTATTAATAAAATACATAATCCAACTTACCAAAGAGACAAATAAATATGTATAAATCAACAAAATTGAGAAAGTTTATATACAAAACCATGTATTGGCGCCTTGTTTGCCCACAACTAACGGTTTTATATATACCTGTCTTCTTTGTATGTAGAGGTGAATTCCTCTCTCTCTCTCTCTCTCTCTCTACAGTACATCCAGTAGTTCTATATTATTAGATCATTGCGCATCTTAAACACAAATGCCACCAACTTGAATTGATATTACAAAAAAAAAGGAAAGTGCAAAATCACAGCGGTTTTCGTAACACAAAATACAACATATGATAAACAGCTTTGGATTATAGAAACTTATTGAAAATAAGTACCTAAATCTAATATACCGGGTGTCCACACGAAAACTTTATATTGAATTATTTCTGGTGTTTTTGAAGACAAAAACTTGAAATTTTGGGTGGTTGTTCAGGATATAGGGGGACAATGAATAGTGTATTTCATACCGCCCCATCGGGTCACCCGCCGCCGCCGGCCACCCCCACTCCAATATTTTAAATGACACCCTGTATTTTTTTTGGTGGTTTTGAAAGAACACAATTTTCTTGATATTCCTATGTGAAAAAACTAGTAACACACATTATGACATTTATGAGATATTTAAATTTAAAAGTTTCAGATATCAGAAATTATTAACTCCGAAAAATCATAAGTTAGTCATGGAAATACTTAAAACAAGATTTATTCACAACATTTTAGTTAAATTAAATGCTCAAATTGTTCACCGTTTACATTTAAACATAAATAAAGTCTATTTTCAAAAGCATTTCTAACATTTTCGAACACTTGTGGCGTTAAATTTCGACATTCCTCTGTTATTCTATTACGTAAATCAGCTATTGATTGTGGCGGTGTCTTATAAACAACAGACTTCAAATGTCCCCACAAAAAGAAATCTAGGGGAGTTAAATCGGGGGAGCGAGCTGGCCATTCAATAGAGCCCCTATGTCCAATCCAATGTCCTCGGAAAATATTATCCAAATAATTCCTAACGTCTAAACAGTAATGTGGCCCAGCTCCATCTTGTTGAAAATATAATTGCTCCTCCTCTATTTCATTCAAGTTTTCTTCTAGACACTGTATGATAAGAGGATGTATTAGCTCTTCCAAAAATTGTAAGTACTTAGGTCCATTTAAATTTTCCTGGAAGAATATCGGGCCAATTACTTGGTTATTAAGAATTCCAGCCCATACATTAATTTTTTGGGGATATTGTGTGTTGCCTTCTCGGAAAAAATGGGGTTTTACGTCGCTCCAATATCGACAGTTGTGTCTATTCACAAGACCATTTAAGTAAAAGCAACTTTCATCACTAAAGCAAATACTTCGCAAAACATTTCCATTTTGCCGAATCATATCTGTCATTATTTCACAAAATTCGACTCTTCTGTCGAAATCACCGTCACCCAACTCTTGGTGAAGTTGAATTTTATAAGGGTGCATTTTGTTTAATTTTAATATCTTATGGCAGGTTGATTTTGGCACTCCCGAAACTTCGGATAATTTTCTCAACGAAAGCTCTGGGTCTAAATTAATATGCCCAAGAACTGCTAGTTGCATAGCTTCATTTAGTACACCACAATTATTCGTATTCCGTTTTTTATTATTTACAGATCCAGTTTGCAAAAATTTTTCTATTAGCGTTCTGACATAAGCAACAGATACGTTTCTGTTTGGATGGTTTTCATTGAATAACGTCGCCGCTTGGGAATAATTTTTGTTTGCAATCCCACACAAAATCACTATTTCAGTTCTCTCTTCAACAGTATAAACCATTTCAGCGAAAAAGCCGAAACTTTAAGAACAATTTTACAAGTATTAATATTAATGAAACACAAAAGTCACAATTTTGACAATTCTAATTTAAAGCAAACTATTTCCATGACTAACTTATGATTTTTCGGAGTTAATAATTTCTGATATCTGAAACTTTTAAATTTAAATATCTCATAAATGTCATAATGTGTGTTACTAGTTTTTTCACATAGGAATATCAAGAAAATTATGTTCTTTCAAAACCACCAAAAAAAATACAGGGTGTCATTTAAAATATTGGAGTGGGGGTGGCCGGCGGCGGCGGGTGACCCGATGGGGCGGTATGAAATACACTATTCATTGTCCCCCTATATCTTGAACAACCACCCAAAATTTCAAGTTTTTGTCTTCAAAAACACCAGAAATAATTCAATATAAAGTTTTCGTGTGGACACCCGGTATATATAGAGAAGAGCGACCAATGTGAAGCTACAAAGCCGTTAAAAGCATGTCACTGTATCTTCAGTAGGCAAGATGATTTTCATTTTTAAATTACACATTTCCACGTTATCATCTTTCTATGTTTTGGTACTCCTGTGTCAGTAAAACATAGGTCTGCATGTGCTGAAATTCTTTGTTCCAATAAATTGAGGATCTTTTGACAGAAGTTACAAATGGTGCCGACTATATCCTGTTTGTTATTTAGATATTAGTTTACGATATTTATCTATTAAGCTTTTATGTCAAGATCACGGCTTAGTTTAATTTTATAAATATACTGGCTCTCTCAGAATTTCCTACACAGATAATATTTTCGTTATTTGAGGAGATACAATGATGAAACAAAAAATTTTTTAAACAACATCAAAAACTCGTTGAGATTTTGCCCTTTGGAACGAGAAAGTGCCAAGACGCCCTTTTCTTCTAATTGCACCCTAATTTTTTACTGCGGTGATACATCATAATATGCTCAGAATTTCTGTGAAATTTCAAAAAAGTAAAAAATAATAATGAGAAAACTTGTAAATAACAAGAAAGAATTGTAACAAATATTCAAAATGGCTGCCTCCATACGGCACAAGCTTTAGAACGTCGTAATAGTTTCTTGTACCAGGGTTTAAAGAACTTCCTGCTAATTATCGTCTAAAATAGCCTTTGTTTCATCATTGAATCTAATCAAATAATATCAAAATATTACCTGTATAGGAAACTATGGTGTTACCGTTGCCTCGCCCCCTTACAATCATACAACGACGCTGTTCGACATGTTCTCCAGGTCAAGTGCGATTGAATTAAAATAAACCGGTTGTCAAGGAATATTTGTTTTTGAGTTATGTCAGATAAGTCAGTGGGTAGTTGTCTAATGACATTTATTTAGTGAGAACATTAAAACATTGCTTTTAGTGAAGTCACCCGCCATATCTCGGCAACCGTTTATCCTACAAACTGGCAGAAAAAATCTTCATAGTAAAATGAATCACTGGAATTTCAACAAAAATATTTTACGTTTCCAAAATGAACGTAAGGAGGCACAATTTTCAAGATCAATTATAAATTCGATAATTTTTCATTAAATTCCAGATTAAAATTTTTACTGGCAACATTTTCAGACGTTTTTATATAATTTTCATTTAAAACTTTTTGATGTAACTCCCATGCGAAGGAGAGGGTGGAAGGGGTATGTCTGCGTACAAAAGTAGGAATAATTTCGGTTTGCTTCAACGGATTTTAATGTTTCTGGGCTCATTAGATAGAGAATTTTTTAAAGAAAAAGGGTATGTGAAGGGTATGTAGTACGAAATTACATGGTTGTCAAAAAAATAGCAGGGGGCGCTGTTCTCAATTTATGTATATTACTTGTTTCTTTTTTTTCCTTTTAAATGGAACGATATACTTTTAATATCGTAATATTGAAGTACATAGAAAACTAAAGAGAATGATGCAAACCGGAAGTTGCAACCTTCCTTCTTGACGAAGATATAGTCATACAAAGAGAATCCAGAAAAATAAAAATTTCAAAATAAAAATTTATTTATTTATTCCAAGTAACAATTTAATTTTAATTTTAAGAGGGTAACTAGACAGTGTGTTCGCTTTCATCATACTTTTCCATAAATGTATTCATTTCAATCTTTTGACCGATTTTTTAATTCATTGCATATGTTACGTTAGATTCTTCTTTTAAATGTTTTCAAATTCTCTAACTATTTTTAAATTTCATGTCTTGTCTTTTCTAACATTAAAATAAAATAATAACAATAATAATAATAATAATAATAATAATAATAATAATAATAATAATATATCTTTATTAACACAACAGATATACATCTAATTATAGGAAAACTGCAAAAATAATTTCCATAACTCATGAACTAAGTATACAATAACAAGATAAAAAAACAATATAATATGTACAATGCATTAGTTATTACCAAATCATTTACTCATTAGTAATGAAAGGGTATAAAAATGGATATCTAATTCATCCTCGCCTATAACATGAAAAAAAACCTTATTATACCTAAACATAAATTAGAAAATATACTGGCCAAGTAATATATATGAAACAAACAAATATATTTAAATCAGAAAGTACAAAAAATAAAACGAAAAAACTTCAACTTAACAAATTTTCAAAGTGTTCACCATTATTTTCAATACATATGTTTACTTGTCGATTAGTAGAGAGCAGAGTTACTTCAATTTCGGAGGCAGCAATTGTTGTAATCGGCTTTTTGTTATAAACTATGTCTTTTATTCTACCCCATAAATAAAAATCAAGAACATCTCGCAAGGCGAATAAAAAGTCAATAATGTCTTCTTTTGGGGATAATTTAGGGAATATTGCAGGGAAGCAAGAACTGCATTTTCAAAGTATTAAAAATACATTCTGATCATGTCATAACATTAACGTTAGAATATGACATTTTACAAACATAATTTGCTAAATATGTACAAAAAGTGTAACTACAAGCGACACTAATATTTTTACATTTCAATTTTCATGGCCTACCTTGGAAATCTCATAATAATGTAATTCAGTGTCACGGTGCATGCGATATTGTATGATGGAAATTTAAAAAAAAAGCAAACTATACACTGTACAGTATTATTATTTTTTGATTTCAATGTTGGAAAAGACAAGAAATGATATTTAAAATATAGTAGCTAGAGAATTTGAAAACATTTAAAAGGGGAATTCAACATAATATATGCAATGAATTAAAAAATCGATAAAGAGATTGAAATGAATACATTTATGGAAGAGTATGAAAGAAATTTAAATGAAAGCAAACTTACAGTGTCTAGTTACCCTCTTAAAATTAAAATAAAATTATTACTTCCAATAAATAAAAAAATGTATATTTAAAAATGTTATTTTTCTCGATTTTCTTGGTATTACTACATATATCTTCGTTAAGAAAAAAAGGTAGCAACTTCTGTTTTCATCATACTCTTCAGTTTTTTACATGCTTCAATATTACGATATTAAAAATATATCGTTCCATTTAAAATTTTAAAGAAAAAACAAGTAATATACATAAATTGAGACCAGCGCGCCCTGTTAGTTTTTTTGATAACCACGCAATTTCGTACTACATACCCTTCAATTCTTTGTCAAATTCTCTACCTAATGAGCCCAGAAACATTAAAATCTGTTGAGGCAAACCGAAATTATATCTACTTTTGCACGCAGACATAAGCCCCTCCACTCACCTCTTCGCAGATAGGTAGATCAAAGAGTTTCAAATAAAAATTGTATAAAAAACGTCTGAAAATATAGTTAGTAAAATTTTTAATCTATCTTAATCTAGAAGTTAATGAAAAATTATTGAAATTTTAATTCATCTTGAAAATTGCGCCGCCTTGCGATCATTTTGGAACTTAAAAATATTTTTATTGAAATTCCCGTGGTTCGTTTTACTATCAAGATTTTTTCGCCAGGTTGTACGATAAACGGTTGCCGAGATATGGCCGGTGGCCGAGCTTAAACAGACACCCGGCATATCTCAACATTTAGTTTTATTTATTTATGAATGATATTTATTTTACTAAATGACACATGAATAATGTGAGTTTAATGAAAAACTATATAGTGCTTATGGAAAGTAGAAGAGAAAGCCGCAATCCAGCTGTCACGCTTATGTGGTTTGTCAAGACTGGTGTTATTAGGAATAGGTAATTCCTTAAGCAAAAATATACGTAAAAAACCGTTCGCAAACCTGTTTGGCCTAATTGAACAAAGTGAGAAAATGTACGATAAAGAAACACGATCACCAAAGCAGATATTACATAAAAATCGTCGGAAGAAATTTTTAATAATAAAAACAAAACAGTACAATAAACAAGTCAATATATAAGTAATATTGTTTTACTTTTTACATAATAATTATTTTGTATAATGCAAACTGTACTAAACCTATATATAAACATTTGAAGTATACTATACAATTACTGTTTTATATTGAAATTATATAAATAAAGACAATAATTCTGGTTTGAAATTACAGCTGTAAATAATATAACTGACTAAACAGAGGTATTTCGAGGGCATTGTGAAATTTATAAGCGTATAATATACACTTTTGATTCTAAATAAGAGAAGTTGCAATTGTATCAAAAATTCGTATAGACCACTACATAGATATTAATTCTCTATTATATGGGATAGGGCAGAAAATTCAACCGCATCTGTTAGTATTATAAATGTCTTCCTATATACTAGTATAGTATACGTATGTATATCGCTTAAGATGATTGCTTCAACTATCTGTATATAATGGGTGTCCGCAATTGATTTACTGAGTAGACATTTGCATTGGAGTGAATTTTAAGTTTTGCAATTTCTATTCCTGCTTGAATTCAGCATAATTGTCAAATTTCACTATACAGGGTGTAACAAAATAAGTGTAAAACATTTCAGGGGGTGATTCCTTAGCGAAAAAGAGATAGGGTCTTTCATATAAAAAAACCAATGGAGCATCCCTTGTTAAGATACAGCCCCATAAAGGGGGTACATAAAATTTGTTTTACAATTTTTCTCACAAACACTAAAAATGTAATTTATTTCCAATGTAACTTTTTGTCTGATTATTTGTTTACCATTTAACAAAATAAGTGTAAAACATTTCAGGGAGTGATTCCTTAACGAAAAAGAGATAGGGTCTTCATATAAAAAAAAAAAACCATAAAGGGGGTACATAAAATTTGTTTTACAATTTTTCTCACAAACACTAAAAATGTAATTTATTTCCAATGTAACTTTTTGTCTGATTATTTGTTTACCATTTAAAAATCTATTTCCAATACCTTGTTTCATTCGAAACAAAAAATGTCTCTTGAAGTTTTTGCCCAAAAGTAATCAGTTCGCAGCAAAAAATTATTTTACGAACAACTACAGAGATACATCGTTATAAAACGAAAATGTAAAACTAATTTATTTAGTAGGCCGCTAGTAGTGGTATCACGCTGTCAGTTTGTAAATTTTTGAAATTGAATTAATACTTAATTGTGTGTCGTTGTTTTGTTCGTAATTTGTTAGTTTAATAATTCACTTGTTATTAAAATGGCATACACAAATGAGGAAATGGCTGATATGCATTACGTTTCCGGTCTGTCGCAGGGGAATGGGTTAGAAGCTTCTAGAAGATATGCTGAAATGTATCCTCAACGGCAGCTTCCTTCGCATAGAATATTTGCCCGACTTCATCAACAATTACGAGAATATGGTTCATTCGACAAAAGAACGCAGGATTGTGGTCGCCATCGAGAAGTTAGAACAACACATCTTGAAGAAGCAGTACTTAATTTGGTTGAAGAACAACCTACTAGCAGTACTAGAAAGATTGCTTTCGAGTTAAATGTTGATCATATGACGGTATTTCGAATTTTAAAGGAACAACTCTTATACCCTTACCATCTGCAACGAGTACAGGCACTGTTACAGCGAGATTTTCCGAACCGTCTTGAATTTTCCAATTGGATGCTGGAAATGATTAGAAGAAATCCTGACTTTCTGAAGACGATCGAATTCACAGACGAATGTACTTTTTCTCGGGACAAGATAATTAATTTTCATAATAACCACATATGGGCTGATGAAAACCCTCACGCTATTGTACAAGCTAACCATCAAGAACACTTTTCTCTTAACGTGTGGCTCGGTGTTATTGGAGATTATTTAATTGGCCCTCATTTTCTACCTACTCGATTAAATGGTGAGGCATACACTCAATTTTTAAGAGAAGTGCATCCAGTACTGCTGGAGGAAGTTCCTTTGGGCGTCAGAAGGGATATGTTTTTTATGCATGATGGGGCTCCCGCCCATTTTAGTCAAGCAGCACGTCAGCATTTAACCCAAACATATCCAAATCATTGGATATGTCGAGGAGGACCACAGAATTGGCCCGCTCGATCCCCGGATCTCAATCCTCTCGATTTCTCTACTTGGGGCCATTTACAGACTTTGGTTTATCCTACTCCTGTTCGCGATGTAGAGGACTTAAGAAACCGCATCATCGATGCGTGGAGGGTAATTAGAGAGAATCCAGGAATATTTGAGCGAATACGTGGCTCAATGCGCCGACGTCTAGACGCATGTGTAATGACTGAAGGTGGACATATTGAACATTTACTATGATTTCTACATGTTTTATGTTTTGTTATTAATAAATTAGTTTTGTTTATTCATCTATAATCATATGTCTTTTGATGCAGGTAGTAACTACAAAATAACAATACTAATCCAGTTCGCATTTATGACGATGTATCTCTGTAGTTGTTCGTAAAATAATTTTTTGCTGCGAACTGATTACTTTTGGGCAAAAAATTCAAGAGACATTTTTTGTTTCGAATGAAACAAGGTATTGTAAATAGATTTTTAAATGGTAAACAAATAATCAGACAAAAAGTTACATTGGAAATAAATTACATTTTTAATGTTTGTGAGAAAAATTGTAAAACAAATTTTATGTACCCCCTTTATGGGGCTGTATCTTAACAAGGGATGCTCCATTGAAGTTTTTTTATATGAAAGACCCTATCTCTTTTTCGCTAAGGAATCACCCCCTGAAATGTTTTACACTTATTTTGTTACACCCTGTATAATAAAACTAGCAATATTTTGAAAATGTAAACGAATTAATCAAGTTTAACATAATATCCCTGTTTATTAATACTATAGTTATACGAGGGCATTGATTATGTATAAGAAGATAGTCCAAGTCCATAAGAAAAAGGTTGCGCCTAAAATCAACATTTTGGATGTCACCACCAGTGGGGCGCTAGTCGTCAAAGTGTCCACATGTGGTGGGGGTAATTTTCAAGGTAGTTGAGATTTAAACCGTTAAGCAACATAATAAATTCCTAGTTTTGGCTTTTCAGTAAACAGATGACGCTGTAAAATAAAGTAAATAAATTTAATTTAATTCTTATATAGGTAATAATAATAATTCTGATCATATACTGCGCAGTGTCATTAATAATATGTGTATACCTACACTAATAGTATTAAAAAATATTTTATTTACGTTCCACTCTACGACAAAAGCCATTTATAAACACAATGAATATACATATATCTGAAAACGTCGGAGTCGGGCTTTGCCGAAGAAAGAAGGCGTAGATATAATACTTTTATTTGTATGTTTTTTTCGTTATGTATATAAGTACACTAACAATATACCAAATTCTCACGGAATCGTCTGTAAATATTTCGAAGACTGATAGGCGTTTGTTTTCACTTACAGTATTATATATTGGCTATTAACTATTGTTCAATTTATTTTGTCATTTAGGAATATAAAAATTCTATTCTATTCTGTTCTAACATATCACGTATTTATAAATATGTTTTTTGTATCTATTATTACTTTATTTGTGTTTCTTATAATCAGCACATTATTTCAAATACTGTTTGTTTTTCGCAAATGGATATTTGTCTACAATTGATTTTTTGTGAAGACGC
Source organism: Amphimallon solstitiale (assembly GCA_963170755.1). NCBI lineage: Eukaryota > Metazoa > Arthropoda > Insecta > Coleoptera > Scarabaeidae > Amphimallon > Amphimallon solstitiale. The sequence continues at coordinate 79,507,837 of OY720675.1, forward strand.
TTTCCCTTATACTACGAACCCTTGTGAGTTAATATTTGCTTCGATTACATTTTAGTATATTCCGATGTCCATTTTATATTCGTTTTATGCATTATAGATATATTTGTATAAAATACATTGTCCAACTAATAATAAAGGTCTGCTTCATTCATTGTACACAAAAACAATGTTATGTATATGAAAAGTTATAGATAAAATTTAGATAATAGTAATACCTTGTAAAGACGTATAACCCTCTTCTATTGCATTGACTATTAAATATTCCTATTGTGCCTTGTAAATTTTAGATTTCTATAAAGTACTGTTCTCCAAAACTATGAAAACCGCCATAGATTAAATTTCGTATATACGAGGGCGGGTCAATATGTCCGTGACTTTTTGAATGAAACACAGGTTTTTGGATAAAAAATCATTCTATTTTACAACATAGTCTCCTTTGAGCACTCTACACTTTGTCCAACGTTTCTCTAATTTTTTTATCCTTTCCAAAAAATAAGATTTGTCGAGGTCATCAAAATAGGTATTTGTTTGTGAGATGATTTCATCGTTGGAGTCACATCTCTTTCCGCCAAACCATTTCTTTAGGTTTGGAAACAAGAAATAGTCACTCGGGACTAAATCCGGAGAATGAGGCGGATGAGGGAGCAATTCGAAGCCTAATTCAGGGATTTTTGCCATGGCAACTGCACATGTGTGCACCCTTGCATTGTTCTGGCGGAAAATAACTTTTTTCTTGGCCAAATGCGGTGGTTTTTTTTTCAAATTGTCATTAAATCGACTCAATAAGTTGGCATAATATTCGCCATTGATTGTTTTACCCTTTTGAAGGTAGTCAATGTGGATTATACCGCGTGCATCCCAAAAACGGTCGCCATGACTTTATTGGTTGACAAACCCACCTTGGCCTTCTTTGGCGCCGATTCACCCCGAGAAACCCACTGTTTTGACTGCTGTTTTGTCTCTGGTGTGTTGTGGTGGATCCACGCTTCGTCCACGGTTACGAAACGGAGCAAAAACTTGTCCATATTGCGGTTAAACAACGCCAAACACTCCTGCGAAGTTGTCAGACGATTGCGTTTGTGGTCGATTGTGAGCAAACGTGACACCCATCTTGCGGAAAGCTTTCTCATACCTAAGTCATCATTCAAAATTGAAACCACCGAGCCATGTGATATGCCTATGGCTTCCACAATCTCGCACTTTCAATCTCCGATCGGCCAACACCATATCGTGAATTTTTTTAATTGTTTCGGGTGTAGAGACCTCTACTGGGCGTCCAGAATGTTCGGTATCTTCCGTGCTTGTACGGCCACAACGAAATTCAGTAAACCACTTTTTTACCATTGAAATTGATGGTGCAGAGTTCCCATAGTATTTATCAAGCTTGGTTTGAGTGATGGTTTTTTCCGCAAAAAAATAATGCTTAATGAGCACACGAAATTCACATTTTTCCATTTTCTCCTCAAATCACGCTGTAGTCTGTTATTAATGGTTGTCAAACACAAACTAAATGACGCAGCTTGTTCAAATTTTGACAGGAGTCAACTGACAGATGTCTGTTGACAGGAGCAGTGTTGCCCTTTCAGTTAAGAGGCGGGAAATTCAAAAAGTCACGGACATATTGACCCACCCTCGTATATCCATGTTTTTAGAATTCCATTTAGTAGCTTAAAACTAGCTGTCCATCAATCTCTTCGAGCTTGAATCGCCTTTCGCGTCCGCTTACAGTTGTATTACCGTTGCCTGTAAGGCGCCAAAAAAATCATTTTTGATTTTCTAAGCTATTGGCACACCTTATATAGACGTATATTTTTGTCCACGAACTACTGTCACGGTGACAGGTAGAACGGAAATTTAAAGCATCTCATGACGTGAAATTGTTGACGATGGATAAGTATAACTTGAGTTAAAAAAATTGTTTGGGCTATTTCCATCGTTTGTGGAAACTTGATATTCCAACGTTTCGGCAGTCCTTCTACTGCCGTCAGCAGGGTTCATTTTTGTATAACTACTTTACCACTCGACTAATTAAGAAAAAACTATTAGCAAAAAAGGAAAGATTATTTTGACGTTATAAATATTTGACATAATTTGACAAATGTCAAATCCACACCTTTTTTATAGGTTCAGTGTGTATGCGCAATATGCTATTTTTTTCGTGTTAGTTAGTAGTAGTAGTAATTATTCTCCGGTCTCGTGGCTGCCTGTTTCGGTTAACACATTCTCTCATCATAGGGAGCCAGATATTCTTGATCTCCAGGCTGGGCGTACTGATCGTGTCAGGTGTTATCTTCATATACGCTGTTTCTGTAATTTTTCTTTTTTGGCCGTGTTCTTGTTTGGCCAGGATTGTCGCCTCGTTCCATGCAATGTTGTGATCTTCTTCCCAAGCATGTTCCGTCAGCTGCGATTTTTCTGTTTCCCATAAGCTGCCCATTCTTTGGTGTTCTTTTATTCTGACTCTTAGGGGTCTGCTAGTTTCTCCAATGTATACACACGTACTTAATAAAGCCGGCAAGTACATTGTGCCATATAAGATGTTTATTTTTAATGGAACGCTCTTTCCTTGATATTTATTAATGTTCTTTGAATATGGTTTATTTTGTCAGATAAGTAGATGAATATTCCGAGACCGGAGAATAATAACTACTACTACTAACTAACACGAAAAAAATAGCATATTGCGCATACACACTGAACCTATAAAAAAAGGTGTGGATTTGACTTTTGTCAAATTATGTCAAATATTTTTAACGTCAAAATAATCTTTCCTTTTTTGCTAATAGTTTTTTTTTCTTAATTAGTCGAGTGGTAAAGTAGTTATACAAAAACGAACCCTGATGACGGCAGTAGAAGGACTGCCGAAACGTTGGAATATCAAGTTTCCACAAACGATGGAAATAGCACAAACAATTTTTTAACTCAAGTTAATTTAAAGCATCTTACGTCAGTCTGACTTTTCTTTGTTGAAGTTTGAAATTTAGATGCTATTTAGCGTAATACCAATACTTGACACTAAAAGATTCATAGTGTTATTAGTTTTACACAATGAAAGGACTAAATCATTATTAAAAAAGTAATATCAGATTTATTTTAGTTTTGCATAATTTAACCTGTCAATTATAATGGCCCACAAACGTTATTTCTGGGCGGTAATATTTAATAATAATCATACATCTTTTGACATACCTTTTGAGCTTTGTTATAATGCAAATTTGTGAACAATGCATGCCCATTACACAGAAGAATCAAGTTTTAAATAAAATGTTGGTATAGAATAGTATGACTTATTAATTTTATTTATAATAGTGAATTTATAACTGGCTTCCATATTAATAAATTAGTTTCATTTGTCTGCTCTGAAATTGTTCCTGTCAAAGTGAGTTTGCAGTGGCATTGAGTCGTCGCCTGTAGATCGTGCTGAGACGATCCTATTATAATTTATATATTTAGTAGTGACGCTGGTAGTTGAACTAAAAATAATACTGACCGACGTTGGAATATCTGTGTAAACATTTTGCTTACACACACTGTAAAAAGAATATAATTCGTAATTGTTGGATAATTTTGTGATTTTTATTAAGTATTTAAGGAAAAATAACACAAAAAGGTAGTTCATGTTTACAACCAATCCATCGAAATAAGAGCCACCAGCCTGGGACACGATCATCATTAACCATCATCAGAATGTTTGATTAACAATTTGATTTAATGGTGTATTTTCAAACATATCCCATTAAATGATTGAACGCTGCCCACACTTCAAACTTTCTACTGACAATCAAACTATTTAGTAGAAGTAATTGTTGAATTAGACTGGAATATTTACTTTAGTAAATTGAATAGTTACAAAACAATTGTCATTACATTGGAATTTGATTCGTCTGTCACCTAGTAATAATAATATAAATCATATTTTAAGGTAATTGTCTAATACCGTGCCGTCAAATACTTTCCGCATTAGAGTAGGCTGTTTTTGAAGTTTTTAAGTAATCAATGTTGGTGTACATGCTAATTTTTTGAAAACTTCAAATTCTGACAGTTGACATACTTAAATTCAAATTATAGACGCCTATTACCACGCGATCATTTAAATTCTAAATTATAGCAGGCGGGATTTTTTTTATTAGGTTGTCCAGAATGTCAATTATTGATTAATTAACATTTTGAAACGTCACTTTGACAATTCAAATTGTAAATTAGTACCACGCGATCATTTAAATTCTAAATTATAGCCGGCGGGATTTTTTTTATTAGATTGTCCAGAATGTCAATTATTGATTAATTAACATTTTGAAACGTCACTTTGACAATTCAAATCGTAAATTAGTACTTATATACCAACTTAATTTAAATTTCACAGCCTGCTCTAATTTAGAATTTAAATGATCGCGCGGTACTTATATACCAACTTAATTTAAATTTCACAGCCTGCTCTAATTTAGAATTTAAATGATCGCGCGGTATTATTTATATGACATAACCAAACTATTAAAATTATGCACTGTCACCAACCATTAAAAAAAAAGCATGGCCGTCTCTAATGCGGAAAGTATTTGAAGGCACGGTATATAGGCAAAACTAAAATGCATCTGATAGCACTTTTCTCATTAATATTTTAGTCATTTCGCTGTATAAAATTTCTAATTTCATATATTTTTGTGTCAAGGTCTACAATAAATATCGATGGAGCTTAAAAACATGACCAATGAAATATCAGACAGATGTCAGGGTGTTTAACTTTTTTTCTTAAATAATTGTCAACATCATGAAAGCAGTTCAGATTTCATCACGAACTGAAATCGTTTGATCGTTTTGACGTTTTATAACCTGCAATTAAATTTTTGTGAAATTGCCAACATTAATCAAAAGTCAGATGGATTTTTGTGACAATTCTGACGTTTCCTGTAACATTTAAGCCACCTAACGTGAATGTTGTGTTGACCAACATTTCGCGTATGCTCTAGTTAAATATATCGGTGTTAAAATGATAATAGATGAGTAATGATGACGACATAGATGTGCACTATTTTTTTTATTTTCGCTACACCCTTTAACTGTTACTGAATTTTATTTTAATAATATACTGTGTTCACCAATTTTGATCAGCATCTGGGGCGTAATGCTTAAATTATTTTTTCTAAGGAAGGGATGCTTTTGTGTAATAAAGTAGATCGCGATCATAAAGTCACTGATAAATTAGTGAATTACCATGTATGATAAATTTTTAAATCGCATTGTCTTTATATTGGTAGTACTTCCAGTTTTAAAATAGTAATTACATTACCCTTTAAATCGTTAAATTAAAGGTGATATGTATGCATGATGTATTCGTTTCTTTGAATTACAATTAAGGGGATTATAACACCCAATCATATTTTTGAAAATTCATATTTTCGTTACTATTCATCGGAATCGTTTAAAATTTGTAGGAATGATATAGAATTATGTGATCTAGGGCTGTGTGCATGCGCATTTGAATACGTTCCATGAGACCGGAGAAACGAAAAAAAAAATCAGTAAATATTAAGGTTTTGCAAAACCCATGCACATGCATGTAGAAAATGTAATTCACCATACGGTGTTAAAATTTAAACCGTTTACCTGCTGTCGTTTGTGTATAATAAATTTTCAAAATTCATAGAATTTTGTATCCGTAAAATGCTGCGATCTATTGGTACCGCCATAAACTAAGGTTTATTACGACCAGGTGCAGTCCCTGCTGCAAGTATATTGAAATTCATTTTATAATAACATTCGCATAGTTAATATCGTGGTGAAAATAGCTTTAAGATTTTGTGGTATTATACTTGTGGTGTGTGACAGTTCACAGAGTGGTTATTATTACTATTGCAGTAGTGTTTCGTATTGAAATGGGTAACAAACGACTGCAAAAACAAAAAGTGTGTAGCTCTTCAATAAAAAACCTGAGACAAAGGTAAGTACTCATTATTATTAATATATGTATATTGTGAAATGCTTTTAATATGCACAACACTCATTTTATATATAGGGTGTCCCACTGTGAAAATGAAAATAGTTTTTACTTCAAAAATATCTATTACTGAAATAATTTCTTTATTTTCAAATCAGTCATAGGCATAGTCAAAGTGGGTTACAAAGTGGGTCACAAAAAATGATGGTACGTTGATTACCAGAAAAACTGTTCACCTTTTACTTTCTAACAAAGAAATTACCGTGCATTGTCCTGTATGAAGCATTCCTTACTTGGTATTGTTTACAACATCGTAATATTTGATTTGTGTCATATGGCTGCGTTTCACATAATTATTCAAATAAAAAAGGAGGATATCCTAATTCTATTTTGTTATGTAGTATTTATAATCAATCTACATATCTGACAAAACCAATTGTCCTACTTGCTAAAACAAAATTTCTAATTCCACCCAATATTCTGAAATTAATTCAGGTTTCTTTTTCTGAGAAATGGGTTATTCCAAGCTACTTGGAAGGCTAATAATTGTATTTGGGTATAACCCGATTGCGCCGATTTTACCTGCTCTAATCCGGGTCTCAAAAGGGTCGGAGAGTTTATGATAGCCCAGTTGCGCCGATGGTAAAAATAATCCTAATCTATAGAATCAGCAGGTTAGGTTAGGTTAGATAAAAGTTTTTATGCACCTCATCCAGATATTTTTTAATTTGTTCAGATATTGAAGGAATTTCGAACTAAAACTTACATTAAAATTTGGCGCATTGGCGCAACTGGGCTATGCCCATTTTAGGGGCTGGTCGGTTGCGGGCGCAATTGGGTTATAGGATTACTTCTACCTGCTTAAAATCGGCGCAACTGGGCTATGCCCTTGTATTTATCTACTCAATATTCATATAATTTTAATTTCCATATTTTATTACTATAATTTTAACTACAGTTATTGGAGTCTATAGTATATGCTGAATTATGTATGTTTCATCCTACAGAGCAGCGTTGTCAAGATGGGGACAAAGACGACCATTATCAGAAAGACAAAACATCGAAGATCCGGTTCGAAATATTGACAATGTAAATCAAAATATAAATGAACAAGAAGTAGTCGACGATGAGTATCAGGAGGATTCTCTCGAATTAGAAACAGAGGTAGTGAAGAAGGACGAACAAAAAACTTTGGCAATAGAAGGTAGAAGAATTGTCAATATTTTATATTTTTGGGAACAAATTAAAAATATTCAGCATATGCCATTTTACGACTGTAAAATGGATAACTGTAATATTCTCAAGGAAAAAAGGAATGGTTTTTTGTCAACATTTATTGTAAAATGTAATATGTGTGGAGTGACGTCCTCACTAGAATCGGACAGGTGTGAGAATCAAATGGATATAAATGTGACATCAGTATTAGGTAAATATTATTCTATAGAGATATAAAATAAAATATTTAGTTCCTTGAGAATATCAATTGGTGATATTATTGCCGAGGTTGGTTATCGTACGAATTATTTTTACATTTTTATATTTCTTTATAGGCACTATGTCAATCGGTTGCGGCTACTCACAGTTGGAACAGCTAACTTCTTTACTGAACATTCCTTCAATAAGTCAAAAATACTACCTTAAAAATCACAATGATTTAGAGAAGATAGTCCAAGACGTATTGATGCAAGAATTGAAATTGGCTGGAGAGGAAGAAGCGGAACTCGCAAAAGAAAATGGAAATGTTGATAAAGATGGTACTCCATGCATAACAGTGATAGCAGATGGCGCATGGTCTAAGAGGTCATACAAGACTAATTATAATGCCCTGTCTGGAGTTGCGGTGATCATTGGTGAAGCTACAAAGAAAGTGTTGTTTTTAGGCGTGAAAAATAAATTCTGCATGGTTTGTTCAAGACATGAACGGAGAAACGAAATTGTATCTGAACATTCTTGTGCTAAAAACTGGAGTGGCTCGTCTACAGCTATGGAATCTGCTATCATCGTTGAGGGTTTTAAGAAGAGCATGGAAATGCACGGATTGAAATACACAAAATTAGTTGGAGACGGTGACAGCAGTGTCACAAAGAAGCTTCTAACTGAAAAACCTTATGGTTCTACACTGATAGAAAAAGTGGAATGTGTCAATCATCTTTTGCGAAATTTGTGCCACAAACTGAAAGATATTTCTAAAACAGCAAGAAGTTCTTCTTCCTTGAAAGTAGTACCAATAAAATTGAGAAGAAAACTAGAAAATAGTATTCTTAAGTTCAGAGTTGCTATAAAAAGAGCAGCTGTATATCGTGCAAAATGTGATTTAACTTATTCAGAAAAATTATCATGTTTCCGAAAAGATGTCCAGAATAGTGTCGATCACATATTTGGCTTGCATGAAAAATGTGACGAATATTTTTGTACAGGAGTAAAACCATCTGAAGAAAATTTAATCCCACAAATTACTGAATGTGGACTTAAGCAGGATATAATGAACTGCCTTCAAAGAGTATTAACAAAGTCTTCTTCTTTCTTGCTAAATAAGAATAACAATCCTGCAGAACTTTTCAACAGTTTAGTAAACAGATTCGTAGGTGGCAAAAGAGTAAGTGCATTGTAATTTCTTGTACAGTTTTATTTATAACAAAATAAGTTTCAATTATTTACACGGACAACTCTAACTGTTTTATTTTTAGGTAAACTTCTCATTCAAAGCGTCCTACCAAACAAGATGCCAGTTAGCTGTTATAGCCTACAATAGCAAAGAAAGGTTCATTGAAAAAATTATGGAGCTTGTCGGACAGTCACCTGGATTATACACCAGGCGTTTTATTATTAAACGGCAATTGCGCCGAGAGAGGAGCTTGGAACAGAAAAAGAAAAGAGGTTTTAAACGAAAACTTGTAATTAGTAATCCAGACGATGATTACGGCGCAGTTGAAGAACAGATATCTGACGAAGAATTAAAATCTAGAAAAGACAAGTTAGAAAATATACTAAAAAAAACAGCAGAAGAAATTCTTCACATTGAGCAAAATACCAGAGGTCAAAGTTCCAATCCCTTGTGGCATCAGGAGAGAACCTTCAGAATAACTGCGTCCAATTTTGGGCGAATATGCAAACTGAAGGCAACTACTAAACCTGATGCTACAGTTAAAAACCTCTTATATAATAAATTTATCGGCAACACTGCCACTAAATATGGACAAGAACATGAAATGATCGCAATTCAAGACTTCCAGGAACTCACTGGATTAACTGTAACAGAGTGTGGATTATTCATAGGACGAGATGACGAATATTTTCTTGGAGCAAGTCCTGATGGGCTGGTTGTTGACGACGATTCGATCATAGAAGTAAAATGCCCCGAAACACTAAAAAATATATCTCTCGAACAAGGAATTGCCGAAAAAAAAATAAACTTTATGACGATCGATAAGGATGGAAAAATTCGGTTGAAGGTGAACCATAATTATTATTTTCAAATTCAAGGGCAACTACATATCTCTGAAAAGGAGTGTTGCTACTTTATCGTGTGGTCACCTGCAGGCCCTTTACATATAGAGATGATTTCTAAAGACGACAACTTTTGGAAAAATAAAATGAAGCCAAAATTAACATCATTTTTCTCAACTGCTCTCGTACCAGAAATAATTAAAAACAAATTATAATTTTTTAAATAATAATGTTTAATAATCTTATAACGAGTCGTTTCATTTTTAATACGCCATATATTTTTTTCCAAACATCCTCAAGTTTTTTATCTGCAAATTTCCAACTACTATACTAGATTTCTTGAAGATGAATATTCTAACTGTACTCTTTCGTTATTCTATACAGGGTGATTCAGAACTTATCTAAAAGATTTTAGGAATATATGCATTCTTAAAAATTCAGTCGAATGCACCGAAAAAACTATAATAAAAGTCTTATAGATTTTTCGTAATTAATGTTTACCTGTAAAATTATACCGTTACAACGTACCGCTTAGATGGACAACAGTTGTTTGACAACGTGTCATACATTTCTGTCCGAACATTCGATAAAAAAAATGTAAAAACAATGTAGTTTAACATGGTAGCATCGTCAGTCTGCCTGACGCAAAATTTAAAGTGGATCAGATATCAATGGCGTGCAAGTACTTATTAGTACAGTGCCTTCATAACTGATTACAAGCCACGTGATCAGGGTCGAAATTCTCGAATCAATCTCGGAGCAATTCATATGCGAATATCCTTTTCCTCACTACGGCAATTGAGAGAGACAAGAAGAAATCTATTCGCATACGAGTTTCTCTTCGAGAATCACAGTCCTGGTCACGTGGCTTGTAATCATTTATGAAGGCACTGTACTATTTATTAATTTAAAGAGTGCGTACATATTAATTTCTTTGCGGTATCATATTTGTAGACGTATGTAGTACATCCCCTAATTTTTTCCACATAAGTTCTGAATCACCCTGTATAAAAACAGAAAAAGCAAGCGTATGTTTAAAAATTTCAAAGATACAAAATATGTTTCATTGTCATTATTCCAGAAAAGAAAATTAATTTAAATATATCTAATTTGACTTGATTATCAAAATTTAAAACCACAGTCCTTATCGTATTCAATTTGGTTATTGCAAAATAGTGCTGCAAAGAGGAAACTAATGTTACAATTAAAAAAGGTTTACCTAGTATTTTTGCATTTAAACAAACTGCTGGTGAAATAAATTTATTATATAGGTCGCAATTAATTAATTAAGTAATTAATTTTACCATACATAGGTATTTATATAAAATTGTTCCCGAGCTTTTTCATTATACAGTTCACCTTCTCAGTCAATAACAAAAAGTGTTTGTAATGTTTTTCAAGTGAAACTTCTTTGGGCACGTTAGACAATTTTGGGATGTTGGGATGGGGTGTCGGTCGAGAAACCGCATCACGCTGGAATGTGACGCTACGTCACCGGCACGCTCAAAGTCCATATCCCTGTAGCGTTACATGGAACGTCGCGCGCAGTTGGGACGATCTAGGGAATCCTTTCTCGTCCGACTGTACCGCACCGCATTATTTGCACTCGCTGCGTCTCACTCAGAACTTTACTGACTTTTCCAACATGAGGCAGACAGTCGGGTGCTATCATCGCCTTAACGTAGGGCTTCCGAGACAATAGTCAATAGAAATAAATTTCTATTCTTTCCCCCCTCCTTTTTTTTTTATTTAGGACACATTAATTTAATAGAATATTTGCTCATTTTGTTATTACAGTGGTCCATCAAACTCTTCGAGTTTGAATTGCCCATAAAATATTTAACATTTCTATAGAATTTACTGAAAGCTGATTACTTCGAACATATCGTTGACATTCAGGTTTGATATAATGCGTGTGCACCTAGTCTAAGTTGAATGTAAGTAGGCCGAAAAGGTAAACCTAAGATGGTTGTATCATCAAGATTTGTTGTATCATATATAAATTTCTTTGTTTTTTAAATTTGGTAGTACTCTAACTCTATTTGCCTCAAGTTTTATGATAAATGTTGCCCAAACGTCAAACTGTCATCGTGGCGACAGTTTGGTCTATTGCGAGAATGAATTGTCAAAGTGAATGTCATTGTAGACATACCGTGCCTTCAATTAATTTTTTTTAGAATAACCTACGATTTCAATATTAATTTGAGAACACTGTGGAACTTTTCAATAAATTGACTTAACTATGACAGTAGTCAAAATGAAAAACATTACTGTGTTCCCTAATTAATATTGATATCATAAGCTACTCTAAATGTAAATAAAAGACGCAGTATGTATATTTGTATGTAGAAAGATGCCAGAGATGTGTCCAAGCCATTAAAAATACGATAAATGACCGATACAATAGTAATAATAATAATAATTGATAATGGAATAAAATGTAAATATTAACGGTTATAATATTTCTTTCAGTGGACGTTAAATGTTAGTAATCATTACATTAGGACGCCTTTGCTTCAATTTTTATTACTACGATATTGGAAACTGTACCTGAATGACCGACAATGTTGAGTAATTACAACCGCAGTTCAGTTTCTTCTTGTTTATGAATGAAGACGCATATTAAGCAAAATGTCTCTTAGAAATAAATTAAATATTATTGTGACATTTATAATTAGTGGCAAATGAATTTATTTATTAAGACTTTGCCCACAAAGCGAACAACATTTCTATACAATTTACTGAACGCTGATATTTAGAAAAACTTTGTTGACACTCAGGTTTTGTATCAATTGTGTGCATCTAGCCCAAGGTGAACGTAGACAGACCAAAAAAAAAACAAAACCAAGACGGTTCGGTAATTAAATCTTGTTTCAAGCTACTCGTTCTATAAAATTGGTAGTACTATGCCTCGTTTTGTGTCAAGTTTACGATAAAAATAGTGTATACTTCAAATTTTTTGACAGACTGTCATCGTGACATTTATACGACAATGAAAAGTCAGACTGGCGACAATAGTTCGTTCACACATAAACTTGTGAGGACGAAATGTCAGATTGCTTAACCAAATTGTCTTTCCAATTGTCAAATGAAATTAACAACATAACATGATGAACTTTAAGAAAACATGTTTTAAACTTACAGGTCATTGAGAGAATTAATTAATTTTCACATTACGCTTTAATAGTATACTTTGTAAAACCCAATCGAAAATCTTGCTGGCTCCTAATAGCATTTAACCGAAAATGTACTTCTGATTAGTTGGTGCCTACCCGCAGTCGCATACTTTAAATGCTTGCTTTTATAACTGAAAATTGGTAAACGAAATTACATAAATGCTTATGGGAATCTTATTTGATGTATTTATTTTATTTCGAAGTGTTTCGGACACATCTGACAAATAAAGAAAAGTCACCCTATTATTTGTATGCGTAGAGAGATCGATGAGAAATGTTATTAAATGATCCCATTCGTAAATGGCTTAAATTTATATAATTACATTTTGAACACTGATATATTTCCAACATTCAGGCAAAACTCAGATGGTTCTTTATTTAGACTTGCTTCAAGTTGTTCGTTGTATGAAATTGGCCTGACTTTTTTGCGTCCAGTTTTAAGCCAAAATAATACCCCGTACTTCTCTCGTGAGCTGTCATCGTGACGACATTTCGATGACATATATAATGAATAGTGTCATTGTATTTATTAATATATCTTATAAAATATAGAAAAATCGTTATATTTATTACTGTACTTACGTGCGACAATATACTTTAAGTTTATTTTATCATATCCGTCGGCATTTTGTTCATATATTCATATACAAAAGAAATAGTAACGATTGATAATAATAACACTAATACGTATCTGAAAGGTACCACGTTTCAATTAAAAATACACTTCTTTCTTCGTAATATCTTTATTTGTCGGCCTTCTGACATTTAAACTTGACAACCGATGGATGAACGTGAATATATATAGTCATTAATGACACGCAAACTCGTCATCGCGAGATTATTATACCCTGCATAAAAGTCTTCAATGAGTCGCACCTTCGACAGCGACAGATTTGGCACGTGGACAGTGCACTCAATCGTCGCGGAAAAGTCCACTCTTTTGGTTTCCAACCCTCTTTCCGCACTCTAAACCTCGACGGTCTGAAATTTCTTCGTCAATGTGAAACTTTTACAATTCTTTCGCGCGTGCCTGTCATACCTGACATTTTTACGATTTTGATCGGTTGTCACGTGAATCGTCATGACGTAAGCCATTTTTCTGTTAAAACACCGAATGCACGCTCCTCTTCAACGGGCGATATCTCTGCACACGCTCCACTTGGGAAGAAAATCTCTCCGTCGAGGAACAATTCAAGGTCGTCGGTAACTTCACCCCAAAGGGCAGCTTTCAATTTCGCGTATCCAGAGACGAGTTCTTCCCCCCGCGTACCCAATTTTCGTCGATTTTGACTGGGTTTGGTTGCCATTGACCACTCGGCTATTAGTATACACATTGGACAACCCAGGTTCTCGGCATGATCTAAATATCGTATATGGAATAGTATAGGAAATAGTCGTGCGGTGTTGCCGTCGGGGTTCTTAATTCACCCGTCCCGTGTTTAATATTTCTAATATTTCAGTACGGATCGAGACGCTGTGGAGTATATTGTTGCCGATTAAGTAAATATTACGTAAATGCTAATCAATAATAATACATGAAGCGATATTTCTCATATTAATAAAATATTGGTGTAGATATTAAGAATGTGTAATACTAACAAAGTGTTTATGTACATTTTTCTGTCAATTTGTCATTACTTCAATAATTGACAGATAAATGTACATTAAAAATGATCGTGTCAGACAGGCTATTTTACACGTAACAATTTAAAATATTGAGTTTCACATTTCTTTGTGATGCCTACTTATACAACAGAGGAGTGAATAAGTATCATTAAATGGTATTATTCTTCTCCAAGTGCAGAAGCAGTCGTTGGGCGTTTTGTGTTTTCGTATCCCGATCGACCAGTTCCAAACCGTCAAACAGTTTTAAATATCATACATCGTTTCGAAAAGTCCGGTTGTATTACTGGCTGTTCTAAATGCAACAATAGCGATCAGCAGGAACGTCCTTTACTGACGAAAGAATGTAGCGGGAGGTACAAGTAAAGTATGTGCATTTGTTGAAGCAAATGAACCGTGTTCGAGGCGTCAAATATCTGAAAACGTGAACATTCCAAGAACTACAGTTAGGAATATTTTGAAGCGACATAAATATAAGTGCTTTAAGACACAAAACAGTCAGGAAATTTTCCAACATGATCAAGTTAATCGCCTTGACTTTTGTGAGGCTATGAGGGAAAAATGCGACGAGGATGATAATTTTGTCCGTAATATCTTGTTCACGGATGAATTCTCTTTTTCGCTTTATAATCGCCACAATCTGTCCATCGTCCGATATTGGTGTCGGGAAAATAAACATATCAATTTAACAACAAAAACGCAGTACCCACAGAAACTAAATGTCTGGGCGGGAATTCTGGGTAACCATATTATAGGACCATTTTTCATAAATCGCACTTTAAACGCCCAGACATACTTGCAATTACTGCACCATGATATTATACCTGCTGTACTTAATGTGACTAGTAATCTTGAGGAAATTTGGTTCCAACAAGATGGATGTCCGGCCCATAAGAATTTCTTAGTTAAAATTTTCCTCAACGCCTCATTTGCACCAGGGGCAATATACGCTGGCCACATAGATCTCCTGACTTAACACGCAACGATTTTTTTCTGTGGGGATTTTTAAAACAAATGATCTACGGACATCAACACGAAAGGCCTAAAACATTACCAGTTACGAATGCGAATTACACAAATATGCAACAGCATTCCACCCCAAACTCTAAATAATGTACGTCGAGAATTTTATGATAGGCTAGGTTACAGTGAAGCGGAAAATGGAGGGATTTTTGAGCGCTTCATTAAATAATATTAGAATTTTTTATTAATTTTTCACATTATTTAGAATCTATTTCTTTTGTTTACTGTTTAGAATTTAGCTTGTATTTATTTTATTTAGAATACATTTTATTATATGACAAAACGCTCTTTAAATTTTTAAAATATGAAAACACTTTGTCAGTATTACATCTACATCAATATTTTATTAATATGAGAAATATCGTTTCATGCATTATTATTGATTAGCATTTACGTAATATTTACTTAATCGGCAACAACATACTCCACAGCGACTCGATCCGTACTGAAATATTAGAAATATTAAACACGGGACGGGTGAATATAAAAACTGCGATGGCAACACCGCACGACTATTTCCTATACCATATTTAGATCATGCCGAGAACCTGGGTTGTCCAACGTGTATATAATAATTCGTTATTTCAACAAGTAAAATCAGTAAAGTAATTATGTCAGGGAATAAGTGTCAGTATCTAAATTGAGCTCTGTCAAGTTGGCGTCCCCGAGTTACAATTTGCATAGTATAAAATGTGTGTCAATTGTGCTCAATTATGCCATTATTAATTTTATTTGTGCTCGTCTGTTTTCAGAGATTTTAAAAAAAAAAGAACTGACTGCGCGAGTAAAAACTGAATTTGTAAGTGCGACAACAACAAAAATTGAATACAACAAGCAGTACATGTTGATAGAAGTAACTATCCGAAATAACATTATGCTGCTGATAATAATGTACCAAAGACCATTACTACTGATGACATTAAATATGACCTAGGTGGCCTCATCGCTTACTCTGGGCCCCTTGGAGTCGTCGAGCAGAACGTCAGTGGCCATTTTAAAGCATACTCTTTCAGAATTAACGAAAAATGGGAAGTCGGCGATCATTTACTGCAACGCAAAGTAGACTGCAATGATAGTGAGATGGTGTATCCTCATGCAATATTATATAGAACATAAATAAAAGTAAATAAATCTTAACAAAATAATCTTTTATTAAAATTGTAATAACCCAAGCACTTTTTTGATAAGTAATTATTCTCAAGAAGAATGTGCTCCATAAAATTATCACATCTTTCTACTACTGTTGTTGAATGATATTCACTTTCGATCTTTTTTCTAATTTCCTTAAACAGTATAGCTGAGTCCAAATGAAACTAACAACAATTGAGTGCAAATGGAGCACATTTGATAAACATTTTATACTATACAAGTTATAACAAAGGTGCGGCAGAACAGTAGACTTTCGTTAGTTTCAGAACTTCTTTTTGGTGTAACTTCAAAAGTGAGTGGTTGGCGGGAAGATGCTATACGGTGCAACTGAGCACAATTGGAGTGCTTTGCCAAGGCTTCAAGTTTTAAAAAGAATTTCAAATTTTTGGGGGCCAATAGTCAAGTTCGCCTCCCCTTCGATTTTTTTTAAAAATCTTTGAAAACAGAAGAGCACAAATTAAACTAATAACGGCACAATTGAGCACAAATGGAGCACAATTGATACCCATTTTATACTATATACATTGAAACTGCGGGGTGGGGGGGGGCAACTTGACAGAGCTAAAATGAATCGTTCTCAATACACAACCTTCTTTTTTTGTATTATAATTAGTAACATCGATCTGCGTAATATAAAAGCAACATTATTTCATAAACTGATCCTTTTTCCTATTATCACATTTTGTGTTTCGGTTTGAATACAATTTTGAGCGTATTAAATGCTTAAAAATTTATCGTTTGAAGATAAGAACTGCCGTTATACACTTTCATATTTTAAATGGCGTCAAAGTATGCCGGGCACATTATTCCAAAGAAATTTTATAAGGAATTCAAAAGTATATTCGGCATTTTTTGTCCGAGATAACAAAAAAGACAGTATACGCCGTTCCTCCACAATTACTACCTAATTCATTCACTGACAGTAAACGTACTCTTTGTTTGTCAAATTGGTGTTAAATAAATCTTGGAACAAATTTTCTTCACATTATTTATAGTGTTTTGCATAGGTACTTTGACATTACTAGGTGTTTAGTATAAATATAAGAAATAAAACTTTACCACAATGTAAAATTATTTTAAAATGCTTCTCAGTATATTTATAGAAAAATAAAGATGTAACCTTGAAGGTATACTTATCTTGAGTATCTTTTTATGGTCTATGTTATTCCTACTGACTATTTTTGTATAGCATTTTATTAGATTTTAAATCCAGAAAAAAGAAAAATTGACCTTTATTCAAATATAGAGAGAAAGAAGAAATAAATAACCCGGCTTCATACAATACATCCTTTCATTCGCCCGTTCGTATATTATGTGTATGTATATATCAGAGGTATATATTAGTCGTGGTGGGAAGATAAAGGTGTGCTGGTCCCGAGGCTCAAATTCGACCGGTTTGCGCAGCTACGTCATGCTAGTAACAAATGCGGTCGAGCGCGTATAGTTATACACGTGTTATACACTGATTTGTATTTTAAATGGTGCAATTAATTTCAAAAAACGCATAAACAAGCATTAAATAAATTCTCTAATTAAAGCTCCACAATCACAATGCCAGCGTGTGCGTTTTACGGGTGTTCGAATTACACCCGAAAAACTAAAGGTACTGGTATCAGGTATTTTAGTTTCGCGAAAGTGGAATATTTCAAGCAGCGTTGGATTAATGCCTGTAAAAGGTCAGACTGTTTCAACGTGGCGAACAGTAAGTCTTTTTATTTAACATACTACAAGAATTCCTACATTTTAAGTTGAATATTTGTAGGCTATGTGTGTTCTGTGCACTTTAAAGAGAGTGACTTTGACATTACCCTGCGACATCGCATCTTGAATTATTCCCCAAAAAATGCAAGGACATTAAAGGCAGACGCGGTACCGTATAATCCCGTGTGTAAAAGTGTGAAAAGGTCTACGGTAGACGTTGAGGGAAGAGAAGAGAGAGCAGCTAAAAGGCGCCGTCGTACCATTATAAATGATGCACTATTGAACCAGAAGGAAGAGATTCCACATACTGTAACAAGCACTGAAGAGCCTCAAACAGACACAGACAGCAAAGATCAGTCAGTATTGTCAATTATGATACCTAGTGCTCTTGAGATTTATTAATTTTGTTGTAGAGTTAGACCTCAGGTGTCTTTCTGTTCCATTGAACATGAGGTTCCTTCCAATCCTAACGCAGCGCTCGAAGATTTGCGGAAAGAAATTGCTGAATGGAAAACAAAATATGAAAATGTTTTACAGCAAAATGTTCGCTTAGAAAAAGAATTAAGGAAAATAAAGTCGGAAAGACCGGGTCTCAAATCCCTGGAGCGAATTTTCACACCTGGACAAATAAAAGTGTTGCTTAACCCTTCAAAATAGAAGATTCATTGGAGTCCTGATGACATTGCCTCTGCAATTTCACTTAGAAGCGTTAGCCCGAAAGCCTATTGTTTCTTGAGAAATAATAAGTTCCCTTTCCCTGGCTTATCCACGTTAAAAGCATGGGCAAGATGTTTAGACGTACACAGTGGCTTATTATCTGATGTGATGCGTCTTTTGAAAGTTAAGGCAAGTGAGCTATCAGAATTAGATCGATCAACAGTGTTAACTTTTGATGAGGTATATGTATCAAATAAAGTCTGCATTGATCCAGAAACGCAGCAAGTGCTAGGACCACATAAAGCTTGTCAAACTGTTATGGCTCGTGGGTTATTAAACAAGTGGAAGCAGCCTGTATTTTATGATTTAGATCAGAATATGACAAAGGAAATAATGTTTAATATTATATCACAGCTGTATAACCCAGGATTTATTGTGGTCGCTATTACAAGTGATATGGGTTCAGGGAATGTTGGATTTTGGTCTGAGATTAACGTTGGGCATGGTAAAGATGTATATTTTCCTCATCCTGATGATGAAAATCTCCAAGTTCATGTTTTTGCTGACATTCCTCATTTATTAAAGCTGTTGAGGAACCACTTTCTAGATTAGGGATTCATGGTGGAAAATGTAAAACTTGACAAAACATGCTTGGAAAAGCTACTGCGATTGTCAAATTCTGATCTGACAATCGCTTTTAAGATGAGTCAGTATCACCTTGACGTGAAAGGTACTGAAAGACAGAAAGTTCGGCCGGCGGCTCAAATATTTTCAAATCAACTTTCCAAAGCCATTGAGTGGTGTGGAATATCGTCTGACGTCATGAAAGGTACTCCCTGGAAAGAATGTGCCAAACTGCTCAAACTTGTAAATGATTGGTTTGATTTATTTAATGCCCAAACTAAATTTGGCTCTCATCAGGGAGCGAATGCCTTTGGTGTGAAATTTGATGAACAAATTAATTTATTAGATCGTGTGACAAATTATATTTCATCAATGCGAGTTGGTGCACATAAAAACGTAATACAATTTCAAAAAGGCATTCTACTTAATAATGCTTCGTTAGTCAGCCTGTACAAATACTTACAAGAAATGTACCACATCGAATACATACTTACTTACCGATTAAATCAAGACGTTCTTGAAAACTTCTTCTCCTACATTAGGGGCATGGGTGGAGCCAATGATCATCCTTCCCCCCTTGATATCAAGTACAGAATGAGGTGAGTAGACATGATTATATTGATTTGAAATAAAATCTTTTACATTTAGGTGGTATACATTAGGAAAACATTCAGCAACTGCTTTCACCCTAAATAAAATCACTGAAGAAAGTGTCGAAGAGCAGTGTTTACTGAAACCTTTGGATTCAGAAAATGAAGTTTGCTTTTCTGGAAGTTTGTTACGGAATGTTGCTCAATTAATTCCGGATAAAAATGTTCCTACAGACGAACTTCAAATACCCTACTCTTTCATAGAACCAGAATACAATGAATGTATCGACAGCAATACTATTTCTTAAGAAATTCCATGTGAATATCAAGACCTTTTGAGTCAATTTGAACTGTTCAATTTTAAAGATACCGTGCACTCAGAAGGTTTGAAATATATTGCGGGATACGTGGCATATCGTTTTAGAAATAAATATAGTTTAGGAACTCCTTCTGATATGGCCAGTAAAGATAACATGCCTGATTGGATTCAATATATCACAAGGGGTTCCCTTTTGCATCCGAACAGTTCATTAATGGACGCGGCAACAATTTTAGAAGAAGAATTTAATACAATGCATGGCGCTTTATTATCAAAAGAGAAATTCATTTTTAATATTTTAACCGACAGGACATGCGAAAAGTTGAAAGACAAAATCGAACGTGAAGTTATACATTGCTTGGCAAGAACGCGAAAATTAGTTTTCAAAATTGCCAGAAGAGCTTAGATCGGAAGATGAGAAAATTTACCAATAATAAAAAATAAAACCGAAAGAGAGTGGCGTACTGTTGTGTATCTATCTACCAAATGAATTGCAACAAGAATTTAGCATATATTTTCCATTAATTGGTAATGTATTTACGACAAAAAAGTATTAGTTATAATAAACAGGGTTATTCCCAAAGTAATTTGACTATATAATTACCCCTGACCCCAAAATTCGTAAAATAAGTTGATTGTAGTATGGTATACTTCTCGCGTATGGCTACCGCTCTGTTACTTACTTGACGTCACGCCCGAGAGAGACATAGCTAGAATGAGATAACGACATGCGCACCATCACACCATTATCTTCCCACCACGATATTAGTCATTTTATTAAATATCTAAGAAAAACATAATATGTGTTGGTTACATTGCTCTCTGCTTTTGGTTTATTTACGCAAGAGTTTATAAATAGCCACACGAACTATTCTTTCGTAGATAGCGCAACGAGTTGGTTTTAAACTTGAATGCAGTCACGCGCGAAATTGCAATTTTTCATGTTTGGATAGTTAGGCGACATCTTCCGCTGACATTTGTAACTATTTTGATTGTCAATGGACTTGGAATATCTTCTTATACATAATCAATGTACGAGGGACACTATTTATGTATTGAGAATAGAAAGAATAAACAAATGAATTTGATGAAAAATACCTTTATTGCTTTTCAAAATAATCGCCTTTAAGATCTATACACTTTTGCATGCGATTGAACCACCCTTCAAAGCACTTTGTCCAGTCAGAAGATGGTAGCTCTAAAACATGCGTTTTGAAGGCCTCAACCGCTTCTTCGGGCGATGAAAATCGTTGTCCGCGCAGTTTATCTTTAATTACTGGAAACAAGAAGAAGTCATTGGGTGCCAAGTCGGGGCTGTAAGGCGGATGACCCATCAATTCGATCTTTTGTGTGTCCAAATACTCGTTTGTTGCATGTGCTGTGTGTGAGTTCGCATTGTCATGATGCAAAATGATTCGTCGTTTTGGGTTGGTTTCTCTCAATTTACCGAAAACTTCAGGCAAACAAATGGTCGTATACCACGCTGAATTAACGGTCTTTTGATTTTCGAGAGCCACAGTTGCCACAGGACCAGTTTTCGTGAAGAAAAACGCCACCATTTGCTTCCTAACGCTACGAGAACGAACAACTTTTGTTGGCTTTGCTTCACACCCAAACTGCCGAATGGCCTTTTCTTTCTGGCCCATAAGAATAAATCCACGACTCGTCACCTGTGACGATGTTGTATACCGCTTTGGATGCACCACAGTTGTATTTTGAAATCATTTTACGGCACCAATCGACACGAGCATTTTTTTGGGCATCTTTCAACAAATGTGGAATCCAGCGCGCACACAGCTTCCGAACACACAAATGTTCGTGCAAAATCTTATGTATGCTGGTCATACTAATGCTTAAATATCTCACGATTTCTTGATATGTCACATGACGATCTTCTTCAATTAGTTTTCGCACAGCATCGATATTTTCCGGCACAACAACCGATTTTGGACGACCTTCTTTAACTTCGTCCGTGAGCGAACTACGTCCACGTTTGAATTCAATGTACCAGCGATATACAGTGGGTGTGGATGGCGCTTCATCACCAAAAGTGGAATTCAGTTGATTGATGCATTGTTCTTGAGTTAGACCACGTCGAAAGTTATAATAAATCATAGCTGGAAAATTTTCGCGAGTTAATTCCATATTTTGGCTGAGATGAAATTTTAAACACTGCAAAAACCACAAATATTGCTCGCACGTCAAAACTTTCTGACTACCTATAACGTCAAAAATGTCAAACTTTACGATGACAATTTCAAATTTCACCTGGCAATACCAGTGTTGCCAATTCTCAATACATAAATAGTGTCCCTCGTACAAACTAGGGAAAACTGTAAATATTACTTATCTATAGTCCGTCTCAACCTTATTATGCAGTACAGGTCTTATGGGAATTGATTTCATGGTTGCCAAATCGTCTCATTGTATAATGTCGTTACAGTTCCGGTTCAATATCTGACATTTTTTGTAATCAAAACATAACCTATATGACTGTTTGTCATTCAATTGATGCATACTGCATAAAAAAAATTAATAGTAATTTGAAACACTAAAAGGGGAGAATATATGGGAAGATGGATTAGCTAAAATATTTGTAATAATATAATCCTTTGGGATTGTTCTGTAAAAAATTATTTAAAATCTAACTGAATATAGTAAGCCAGAGTAAATGAATTAATATTTCAAAGAAACACTTAAGGTATACAATTTTCTTCGTTACCGTAAAATGGGGTGACATTGATTTCTGGAGGCAACTTTGATATTTGCTTCAGCGCGCATTTGTTTTGATGCCATTAGGGCGAGGCGGGAAGTGTATGGCAATTTTGTGCGCGGAACACTTACTAGAGTGCATAAGATTGTTGTGTGTGTGCATCACGCTCTGTTACCTTAAAGAATTTTTACTTTTGAGGTGATTTCCTCCACACCCTCTTTTTCAACGACTTGGATGTAGTCAGATAACTTCGAGTACACAAAAGTAAGTGTGATATGTGAGCTACTTTTAAGTGTTGAGCCATACAAGTACATGTGTTGTCAATCCATAACCTCAAATATTTGCATTGAAACTGTATAATTTTTTCGTAATTAAATGTTCTTTGCCGAGGGGTGACTTTGATACACACGTCGGGGCGAATTTGATCTACTACCATCCGATCAATCTCGCCTCGCTAGTGATACCACTAACCCCATAACTATTAACAATATGAATTAATTAATCATTTTATCTAATAATCATCTTTTATAATCATTCAGATGGTGAGAAAATATGTGAAGCCACTTGGATCTCGAAATTATAAAAATTATACACAAGATCAACTAAATGAAGCAATTGAAAAGGTGGCTGATGGAGAACTTACAATGAAAGCTGCAGCTGCAAGATATAAAATACCGTATGGGACAATTAATAATAAATATCACGGTCGACACGGTAAAACGGTTGGTGGTCAATGTATCTTTTCGCAACAAGAAGAAAATGCTTTTTTAGCGGCTGCACTGAAATGTGCCGATTGGGGTTTTCCTCTTGATTTGATGGAAATACGAATGTTAGCAAAAAATTATTTAGACAGAAAAGGACGGGTAGTACAAAAATTTTCAAATAATCTTCCTGGTAAAGATTGGGCTTTAAGTCTTCTTCTACGACACAAAACTGACGTTTCACAACGTGTCTCCCGTAACATTAATAAAGCTAGAGCAAGTGTGTCCAGACTATCCATAGAGGAGTACTTTGTTAACTTTGAGAATACATTGGAGGGAATTCCTCCCTCTAATATTTTCAATTATGACGAAACCAACGTTGGCGACGATCCTGGAGCAAGGCGACTAATTTATCGTAGAGGGGTTAAATATCCAGAAAATATTGTAAATCATTCAAAGTCGTGTACCACAATTATGGTATGTGGAACAGCCGATGGAACGCTTCTTCCACCATACATCATATATAAAAGTGAACATTTGTATAACACCTGGAAGGAAGGGGGCATTCATGGTAAACCCTGTTGTCAAAAATCATGCTGTTCGTTAGGGTGTCGATTTAATCGTACTTCTCATGGTTGGATGGATAGCCTTACGTTTGAAGACTGGTTTCGGACTTTGTTTTTGCCTCATGCCAGAAAACTAGAAGGTAGAAAGGTGTTAATAGGAGACAACTTAGCGTCACATTTTAACGACGATGTTTTACGAACGTGTGAAGAAAATGACATATCTTTTGTTTGTCTTGTTCCACATTCGACACACCTTTTACAGCCCTTAGATGTCGCTTTCTTTAAGCCCTTTAAAGTAGCTTGGCGTACAGTGTTGTTAAATTTCAAGTTGAAACATACATCAACTTCTGGAATACCCAAAGATCAATTCCCGTCATTGTTAAAACTTGCTTTGGAAAAAATGGATAATGTAACTGCCCAAAGCAAGAACAAACCAGGCGATAATGAAGAGTCTGGTGTCAAGCGAAATTTAATAAATGGATTTTTTGCTACTGGCATTTATCCAGGAAATCGAAACAAAGTATTAGACAAACTACCAGAAATACAACATGATCCGACCCAAGAAATTAACGACACATTATCCAACCTACTTCGCGAGAAAAGGTATGGTCAAAGAAATGAGAGAGTGCGTCGAAAGAAAACGAGACTGAATGTTGTTCCTGGAAGAAGTATTGCTACAAATACAGATAGTAGCAGCTCCGAAGATAATGACTATAGCGAAGAGGAGGAAGTCGAAGATCAGGGAGTTGATGAAGTCATGGAAGAAATAGTTGAGGAAGTGGACTACCGTTATCCAGAACGAGAACTACTTCTTCCAGAAGCATTTGTTCTCATAAAGTATGTGTCCGGAAAAAGAACCTCTTGTATTTACAGATACGTGTGCAGAATTCGAGAACAATTTTCAAAAGACGAATGGACTGTTGTTGGCCTAAAATCTACTGATGCAAAAAAAACAAATTTCAAACTGGTTGTGAAGGATATCTCCACAGTTCCCATTGCAGATATTATTGCTGTTCTGCCAACTCCGACCCAAGAAGACAACCAAACTTTTACATTTGAGCGTAAAGTTGATGTGGTTGAATTATTGTAACTTTTTTTAAACATTTGTAATAAAAATAATAATAAAATTATTTGTGACGAATGAGTTAGGTACTCTCTACAAAGTTATCAAAGTCACCCCGCATAATAAAAATTATTAATTGACAAAATCGGCAGAACCGATTTGAAAATGGGGCGAGTTTGGCCCATCTATAGCAGTAATGCTTCATATAAGTCACTTTCGGAGCATGGATCAAAGACGCCCCATTTCTAGTGTAAATTTGATCGGGTGGTTTTTATTTTTTTTTGTTGCAATTAGTTAAAATTCTTTAAAAGTGATGGCATTAGTCTATTCTCTGAGAATTATTGATTACAACAAGTTTTTTTGTATATTTGTAACAAAATTGGGAAAGAAATTACAAACAAAAAACTTTTTACAATTACTAAAGTCGCCCCATGTTACGGTACTGAATATTGACATCTTAATCAACTATCCACTATAAATTCAGACCAAGACAAAGTTAATCACAAGTTTATTTTTCATAAAAAACTTTTCTATTTATAAAAACAACTTAAATAATACATATTTATGAAAAGAATAACAATAACCACAGACAACATGTACTATTATTTTTTAATATGTTACATGACTTATATAGTCTTATTGAATATTAATATGTTAACCTACATTGCGTTATACACACTTAAAGATACAAATTCCTCACAAATTCATTTTGCAAAAACATATTTTCCCATTTATAAGAACAAGTTAATAATACATGATAACATTTATGAAAAAACTAACCATGACCATACAATATACAATATACACATATTGTTTTATTTTTCTTCATCACTTAAAGAATCTTGATCTGATGATGAATGTGTGACGTTAATTATAAACTCTTCAACATCGTCTTGCAAGTTGGCAAGGTGGCCAATGTAATTCCGCCTGTTGTTCACTGTTACATTCTGATAACCCTTCACAATTAATTGTTCAATATCTCTTTGTTTGAATGTCGTATTGTGCATTTGAACGTAGTGCTTAACTTGTGCCCACACCATTTCAATTGGGTTTAATTCACAATGATAAGGTGAAAGTCAAAGAACATAATGCCCTTTATTCTTTGCAAATTCATCAATTTTGTTTCTCTCATACTGAGACCTAACCTCTGACACACAAGCCAGTAAATCTCTTTTTAACATGTCATTATCGAGTGGAATATTCTTCTCAGTGAGCCATTCAATAATTTGGTCTTCTCCGTGCTACTGCTGGAAACTTTTCTAATTTTCTCGTGTGATATGAGGCATTATCGAGACCAACAACCGAGTTCTCTAGTATATTTGGAAGCAATTTATTTTTGAACCAATCTCCATATGTATCTGCATCCATTTCGCTATGTACATCAGCAGTATTTTTCTTACAAGGAAATGTACATTCAGCACCAATAACAAAACCTTGCTCGCCTCCAGCATGAATTAATGGAAATCGAGGCCCAAGACCACTTGGTGATTTTAAACCAGTGCTGAGTCCTTACGTAAAAGCTTGTCGACTGCTTTGAACAGTAATGTCAGTCCACTTTTTATTTACCGAGTGTCCTGCATTCACTCATGATTCATCAATATACATTATAGTTCTACCTAAAAAACAATCACAATCGAACACAAGCAAATAATAAATTGCGTAATGAACATAAAAGTATAACAAATTAAATGATAAACTATACCTTCGTCTCTGAATTTTCTGATGTCTCGTAAGTATTTATGTCTCCACCTAATGATGTCATCTCTTTCAATAAGAATACTCTTTCGTCCCACATTTTAAAATTCAAAACTCATATCATGTAGCAATCTGTAAAAAGTATATGTATATGTATATAGGTTATCACGTTAATCAGAATTATAGATCTAGGTATGCATACTTACTTTTAAATGGTTGAAAAAGATAATATGATTTAACAGAAATTATATATAGATAAATTAAAGACAATATAAAAGTTTACATACTACGGCAAAAACTGACAATTGACAGCAACGAGTACTCATATACCCATCATATACTTTGCATAATAGAACTTGCAACAAGGCAACCGGATATAAAGATGTCGTTATTAAGAGACTACTAAAGATAATAAGAGATGCAATATCCCTATTAAACCTGTACTGCATAATAGGGTTGAGACGGACTATAGTAAAGTGTCGTCCTCTGACATCTTTCAAATGGATTAATATTTATGAATGAAACTGATCAGCCAATGAAATATTCTCAACCCCACTCTCACAATTTAATCCGGAAGTTTACAAAAAATGTAAATATATTTTGATATTTTCTATTAAATTTTACATAAGAGTATATTTTGTTTGATTTGCTTTTCACATCGTTTGCCCGTGAATTACATATCAACATAACCTATATAGCTATGATAAAGTAGCTTTACGTAAATGTTTTATTGAAGAATCGTAGGATTACTATTTTTTTCCCTTATTATATTCACAATTACCCTTTTATAACATAATAAAAAAAAATAACATGCGAAAGTCTTTTTAAAAAACGTATGTTATTTAAAGAAATAAATCTAAACAAGGAAACGATATTAAAAAACCAGCATTTTTATTAAATACCTACATGAAATGTCAGTCTGTTTCGGTTTCAGAGTTTCAGTTATTCTCATTTTTTTCTATGTGTTCAACAGGTATGTCTAAAACAGTCTCCTATATATTTCATATGACTAAATATATTATGTAAAAGAAGAAAAAGTAATTGAAAGCTATCCGAACCACAACATTTATTAAGTTGCTTTGCATGGTTCCATCAACTTGACTGGTTTATGTGAGGCATTCAAACCAGTAATGTAGTACGTTTTACAAAGAAAATGCATTATAAACACCACATTATTTTAAGGTTTTGGTATCTTCAGAATTTAGACATTTAAATGGTTCACAGCCAATAGTTTATCACTTAACCAGAATAAATGTGAGACAATTTACTTTACATAGATCAAACATATATTCTACGAATTGAAAATTACTTGATATTAGACTAGACACAAGATTAACATGGAAGCCGCAGATAGATGAACTAATCAAACACTTGTCTTCTGCTACTTATGCAATTAGACGTATCAGATTTATAACTGATAGTCTACTGGAATAACGACATACTATGGACTATCAAATCATATATCAACAATGTTTAACCAATATGGGGTAAGTAGGCCTATGTAGAAAAGGTGTTTATCCTGCAGAAGAAAGCTGTTCGAGCAATTGTCTGTTTCACAAACTATCCACTGCAAACCTCTCTTCAGAGAGCTTATGATAATTCCATTAGCCTAGACACATATTCTGCAACAACTAAGGAGAGCTTTGAAAAAGCTGTCACACCTGATGACTAGGGGTGAGATTACAGAAGTCTCCACCGCTCATAACCATTTGCTGCATATCCCGCATTACACAGGACAAAAGCTACTTCAGTACAACATCATCACTGGTAATTATTTAACAAAATCAAAGTTATGTGTAGACATCTTTCTACTTTCGTATCTAAAGAGAAAATAAAGGAAATTCTCCTTCAAGAAGCATATTATAATTCAATGACATAAGACGTTATCATCACATTTTTGCCTGAATGTGCTATTGTGTAAATTGTATGTAAATCTTATTATTGATATTATAAGTTTATTATTATAATAGAAACACTATCCTTCTTACTGCAGAAGTGATATAATTAATCCAGCTTTTACACCCACAATACCTCATCTCATCAGGGAAGTCGCAGCAACTTTCATTATATATTTACATTCTTTGTAATTATCAATATAATAAATACTGCCTACACGTGGTCTGTATATGGACGTTTCTTCAATTTGTATTTACCTGCGATTTTAAAAATTGCCTGCAATAATAGTAATTCCTAATAATTGAAGTTATGTTGGGGTTATCAAACAAAACTAGTTTACTTGTATTTCTACTACTTAATTTTTCTTTCACCCACGTTTAATTGCAATTGTTTGAAATCTTTATGGATTTTATTCTGTTATATATGTAGAATTTTAGCCTTCATACTCATTGAAGGAAAGTATATCACTTCGTAAAAGGTAATTAGATACACACTTAAATATACTCAGTTTTGACATTACTTATTTTGTTATGGTTCTAGATATTTTTATTTTATCCAGGCCTGAATCGTAACAACAATTGCCATGATGCAAGCCTGGATGAATAATCATCAATTATTGTTGAGGATAGTACATACCAGTGGCGGCTCGGGGCGTGAGCAACCACACAGACAAGACCGACTCGCCCATTATCGGCGATGTACTCCCAGATGTCGAGCATATCACCGACAACAAACGAACCAGTCCCGTCCACGCAACTGCACCGCCAAAACGCGCTCACCAGCCTCCACTGGTACATACCTAACAAGTTATACAAACAAACTAATTCCTAACTTCGTAACCAAGCAAAGATTTTATTAAAAGTTAGTACTTTGAACCTTTTTCTGCTTGTACTGCAATATCATTGTCAATTATAAGATAAAAAAATATAAGAAA
Source organism: Amphimallon solstitiale (assembly GCA_963170755.1). NCBI lineage: Eukaryota > Metazoa > Arthropoda > Insecta > Coleoptera > Scarabaeidae > Amphimallon > Amphimallon solstitiale. The sequence goes on from OY720675.1 coordinate 79,537,649, forward strand.
AATTACATTTCTTTGTTACATCATCTTGCAATATGTATTTCAGAATAACATACAACATCCACAATCACATCATTACTTATTTTTGGCCTTTAAAAAAGTACAGTCAGTAGACTTATTATATCCCTCAATTGAAAATATTTTAAGATATTTAAATCTAAAGCAAAACGCCTATAAAATTGTAACAAACACGACTGATGTAAGTGGATAATTGCGTCACTTCCTTTAAGCTCCCATTGGCTTCTCTTTACTACTACGAGAAGACTGCTTTTTCTATAACAAATTTAGCGGGCGAAATGCATGAATGGGCACATCCTACTGCCCAACCCCTCTGTTGGCTACCTACCCGAACTAACCTTCAGTTGTATATCTATAGTATACATAATCAAAGATAATATGAATTTAAAATTACAGGTTATCGATGTTATTTCATCATATTGGCATGTAAGCATAATCATATGATTATAAAATTATCATTTTTATATTAAATTATTAGGTACGACTATAACGCTAGAACAAATAAAGGAATGGTACGAGCATTAAACGATTTTGTGTAAATAAAAATATTCTAAAATGCAAAATGATTGGAAAAGAAATACTAGTAGTTATAATAAATTGTATGTAACGTGAGGATGGAGCAGGTACAGATTCATGAGTTCCAGAACCATAGTTTTCAATACTAAATTTATATATTCGATATTTTAAAATTACGTGTATAAACAATATTTCGGAAACTAATGAGCAGAGTTTAGTTTAGGGCCGTATCGTATTCCATATGTAGAATTTTTTTTATAGTGATATCATCTGGTATATGAACAAACAGATAAAGGAGATTACACATTTTAGAGACGACGGAGTGTTAGTTTGGAGACAAAGCACCAAGATGTGAGAGTGCTAGCATGTTTTTAAGAATCACCTGAGAACATATGGGATGCTCTCTAAAGCATTGTAGTGGAACATCGCAAAATGTAGTTTTCTATATTAAATTCTACTGCAAGTAGAGTCGACATACTTCTTTTATACCCTATTCTATCAGACATATAAAGAAGTCTTTAAAACAACATACAAATGTACAAAAAACACAATAGCTCTTGTGTACACAACCCTAACAAATTTTAACAGAATTTATATTAGTTGTGTTTCCAGGTTATTTATAATTCTTAATTTAAAATATCTAGCCATCAGGAAAAAAGGTATTCAAAAAGTTTTTCTAGCTTAATTTAACTTCCATTATCCTATATTATGTCCATTATACTAAGCACATGAAACATTTCAGAAATGCTGGATTAGTAGTAGTCACGTGACCATGATTGGATTTTTCTTAGCATTTTGCCATATTTATGGGTAAACTTTCCTTAATAAAAGGCGTTCAGTTATAGGTACCTCATTTATAAGGGACAATACTTATTTTGTTCAAAAAACTTGAAAATAGGCTGGACCCGTCAAGTGCAAAAACACCATACTTACTACTCGTATGAAGTATAATGTGTATGTAATTGATTTAGGTCGTCGCCATTTGATTTTAGAAATTTTTTACGTTTTACAATTTCCAACCCAGCTTGAATTCAAATTAATTGTCAAATCAAACATTAGATTCCGTAAGAGTAGTTTTTTAGCAATGATTTTGAAAAATATAAACTAATCAACTTTAATCTAATATGAATATGAAACTAAAGGCTATTAATGCTATTTCAACATAATGGCAATGTTATAGCTAAATATAAGCATACACATATGATTAGGAGAACTGAAGGAAGGTGTTTCAAACTTGTCAAACTATATTCTGGTACACAAATTGTGCAACCTATTTGTTAAAAAATAAAAATGGCCCGTTTCAATTCTAGGCCCCTTATTTATGGTTTTATTAACTGTTATTTGACTATTCTCAAAATAATTAACATCAAAATGACAACTACACATAAATACCATATGTAAATATCAGAAATACATGAAAAATTAATGTTAAATTTTCATAAAAATGTTGTACAATTTCTGTAAAATTTAGCGCCGTGTCATAGAAGCCTGATTGTGGTGTAAGATATACAAACACCATTTTTGAAAAACAATCATTTCAAATACTGTGTGATGTTTTGAATGAATAAAGAAAACTATTTATAGTATGTTTCAAGATATAGTAACCTGTGGGAGCTTTCATTTGCACTATATCTTGAAACAGAATATATGTATATGTATAGTCAGTATAGTCTGTTTCAAGCTACGAGTAAAGAATAGAACAGGAGAGAGTCTCCTTAATAATAATATTTGTCCAAATTTGGTAACTAAATATGGCCGCCGCAATGCCTAGGCGTGCATAAATAATTTGTAGAGGGTATATGTACACTTCCTGTGTTCTCGATAATAATTTAGAATAGGTTGTTAGTCCAAAAATAATTAAAGAAATATCGTGAGTGTATTATGTTTTCAATTCTTTTCTTCTTTTTAATATATGTATTATAAACGGGTTTAAATGAAATCTGCGTCAAAAATATGACAAATATTAAATGACTTGGATATATATGTTACGACACTGAACACATAATCAGACATGTCAGATATATGACAATTTATTTAAAATACCTCTTTTTAAATTATTATTGCCTATGTTGAATGCCAATGAAATAACTTACCGATGAAGAGAAAAATTAATATTCTTTGTTCTTGCCGTTTTAGAACGACCACAAGCCACACAATTGACCATTATAGAAACACTAAAATGTCATTTTTGACATAACCGGACATAACTGACCTACCGAAAAGGGTAACTCCGTCTAAAAAATACCTATTTCCACACCACGTTATGCTCTCTCCTGTTCTATTCTTTAGTCGTAGGTTTCAAGATATAGTAACCTGTGGGTGCTTGCATTCACACTATATCTTGGAACGGATTATACATACATAGCATGTTTCAAGATGTAGTGCAAATGAAAGCTCCCACAGGTTACTATATCTTGAGACACACTATACAATGTAGAATTTTAAGAAAATGTATTTTAGATTTAGGATTGACCAATTATTAGCAATATACAGAGTGATTCAAACTGATGACCTTTTAACAGTACAAATCCTAGGCATGTACTTCAAATATCAAATATTTAGAAAAATATATGATTGAGTCGTTTTGGCAACCGACACGGCCAAAGTACGAACTAAATACGACTATTAAATGCCACTACAAATTAACATCGACTGGAACAATTTCAGAACAATAAAATTAAACCAATTATTTAATATTTCCAAGTATACAGCCTCTGCTAGTAAAATGCTATTACATGAAAGTCTGTTACAACTTAAATATTATAACTAAAGTTATTAACTGCTACTTTTCTGTGTCTATATTTTATTTAATATTTGGCTATTCTGTTTAGTACACAAGCATTGTTGACAAATTTGTTGGATGACAATTACTACAAACGTCAAAAGGTAATTATGACAAATGTCAAAAGCTGTATGAATGGTCACATTCAGCAGATGGACCGAGAATCGTTCCCGCTCCAACTGTTAACTTTACAACAGTTGCTGTTGATGGTGGGTTTATGAGCGTGAATTAGTCCTAACTTAGTGTTAGTATTAGTCTTAAGAAAGTTCGATAATTGAGAATGCGTGTTAGCGTTCAATCAGCTGATCTTATGGTCGTAAGTTTCTTAGGACCACGTTAGGACACGACCTTGAAAATTCGTAATTTTTAACTCTTACGACTAAGTTAAGACCTTGTTAGCCAAGATCTATACCTTGTAAGGTAATACGTACACAGCTACGTACCATTTACGCAGCGAAATTTAAAAATTTAATTTCTGTATAACGTGTACTTTTAATGTTAAAACTAAATATTAGGACTAATACTAATACTAAGTTAAGGAACGCTGCATAAACCCACCATGAGTGTTGGCTGGACAGGACCGTTCTCGTTTATGTGATCACATTCCATTTGGTACTTGTCATATTTTAGAATTATATAGTTATATATAGTTTTTCTGCATTAAGTTTCGGCGTAGTTTTTAGTGGGCCGGAGATTCCAACTCCGATTAAAATACTGAGTTAGCTCCAATATTTTAATAAATTTATTTTTACACAATCCCTTTAGTTGGTTTATCTTACATTTCTAGTAACTTTCTCAAAAGTTTGTGTTACGTTGGTGTTTGAATGCGTTAATTCGCATGCGGATCAGAATATGATAAGTTAGCGTAGAAATTTTCCGCTCGCAAAAATGGCGACCCCTCCACATGTTTAGAGTGAGCGTACATCATCTGAACCGATCACTGAACAGTTGCGTCTGCTGAATACGATAAATATTATTACTTATGACTGTCCTCAAATGTCTTTTGTAGGTTATATTATTTGACATATTAAGTTTTGCAACATTTTAAATTATAGCGTATGTCGGCTGCCAAAATGACTCAACTATAGAGTATGTTATCATTTCTCAAAACACCATGTAAAAGAGGCTGCATTTGCTATGTGTCATGTATTGTTGAAATATCAATTTTTTAAATCTCTCTGTAGAATAAAAATGATTTATCTAATGTCCAGCAGTACAAATAACTTATGTGTCTACTGTCATGTCCTATTTTTGACAAGAATATATTTATGGACATCTTATTTAAATAAATTTAGAACAATATTCACAAAATGTCACGTATGCCTAAAATTTGTCACATATTAACATGTCAAAATACTACTGATTCAGTTTTTCTATTTACTGTCTTATATGTTTTGCTATCAAGGAGCCAGATACAGCATGTTCCAATCGACTCATTTAATCTTTATCAAAAGACATTTCACATGCATTTATAACATACAGTACATAACACAACTGTGTATTACAAACAATTGTAAATAATTACCTGCTAACATACTAACTACAGATAATAATATTTTTTCTACACTTTGAACAGGCGACCATCGTTCGGCACTTGACTCATAACCCATTGGATCATCTCCTGGTGCATGCAATATTGAAATGCATACTTTTCCATCAGCATATATATTGGGATGAAACATTTCACAAGTGAACTGCATTTTTGGAGGACTCAGTGGATAATCAGGTGGAAATGTGAGTTTTGCAGGAAATACTCCTCCTTCAAAACATGTACCTTCAGGACCAGTGATTAATGCTTCCCATTCAAAAAAATTTTCCTCATTAATTGGCCCGGCAATAATACCTTCAGGAGGGTTTAGAGTAAGTTCTAAAATACAAGAAGTAATAATTTAATAGTAGTAATTAATGAATATTACGTTTATATTCGGCCATTAATCTTCTTAAAGCTGAACCTGCCATTCTAATAAATTTGGCTTTATCATGTAATAAAAACCTTAATCTGTCTTAAACAAAACTTGTTAGGTTAATAAATAACCATCGTATAATTCAATAAATTCAACCGACTGGACAAATGTGAAATGAAATGTGTCAAATTCGAGTGTTTACAAAGTGCACCTGCACAGATGAGAGTCTTTCTCTGTTGGTCATGTTGCAAGTTATTTGATTAATTATGAGATTATGGTTTTGATCTAGAATGCAGTTACCTCCTTTTCTAATTCATGTATCCTAACTTACTAACCTCTCATAGATGGCAAGCAACTGTGCCGTTATAATTTTGGTACGACACGGCCAAAGTACGAAATTTCGATCGGCCGGAACAATTTCAAAACAATAAAATTAAACTAATTAATATTTCACGATATATGTCTTCTCATAATAAAATACCATTACATGAAAGCTACAGTCGAAAGCAAAAAAAAAGTAGACAAGAGATATCGTACTTTGTAAACCTGGCTTTATTTACTTGTCATTAGTGTCAAATCATTATTCTATGGAATATCAAATCAATGATCTAATACTATTATACTACTAGATGCAGTGTACGCTATGTCTTGCTGATTAGGAAGTGACCCACACCATAGGAGAAAGAAGGAAAATATATGAGCGTCGAAAGTTTGACAAGGATGAACGAAACTGACCGTTTTATGTGGGCAAAATTCAAATATGTTGCTATAGCTTGTAATGGCTTATAATGTTTAAAAGTATTATTTTGTTAAAAATATGCTATATTAAGAGGAAAGTAAAGGTATTGCAACTTTAATAATCAAAAAGATAAATAATTAAATATATATTATTAATATGGTATTAAATATATTCTGTTTAATAACATTTTAAAGGTATCTATGCTAGTTGCCATTCTTCATTAAGGAAAGAAAATTAAATAAATGACTTTTAATGATTATTTCCTTCACCTGTCAAATTTAAATTTTGTCCAATCACAATCAAAACTGAAGTTGAAATTAACCAATGAAAGGTACCGGTTCTTGATATCAGCGACTATTACAAATCGACTATTCAAATGTAGGTAACAAATCAAGTAAGTATTTTTTCATTAAGTGGCATACGTGTCAAATAGATGAAAATGTCCGACAAAAAGAGATTTAGCGATGTTTCGGATGAAATTATTGATAATCACATCGATTTGACAACTCATTTTTTATTATGAAACTTGGTTTAGGAAATAATCTTAACAAATATAGCTCGAGCTTGATAAGTAGTCGACTATTACATTGTTTCAATTTTTCTCGTGTGCCTCCTAATTTGACTTAACCAAAATTGGAATTAATAATTAAAGACTAAAGCCCTCGAGCTAAAGCTCTCGTGCTCTAGTCAAATTATTAATGCCAATTTTGGTCTCGTCAAGTTGACCGTAGCGCACACTCGAAAAATTGATCACAATGAAATAGTCGACTATTTGTCAAGCTCTCGTTATATTACCTTTGACTATGAGACACGGATTATCGGATGGTTCACTTAAATGAGGGGTTTTGCCGCCTAATCTACCTAATGCAGGCGCACCTAGATGGCGCCACGGTGTTAGAAACAAGAGACCTAGAAGTAAATTTGAATCATGACTTTAACCGAATAATTGAGATGTCGCTACTACTGTGCTGTCATTTTATGCAAGCGCGTACATGGCCGTTAACCAACAAATTTTGTGTGTGTTGCTAAACATTATTTTTCTTATTACTACTTAGTTACTGGTGTTATAATCGTACCGTAAGTTCTGTAAAGAGTAATATGATAATTTTATTAAGTTGACATAATGCATTTTTAGACTTAAAATATGGATAGAAGCTGGTGCATTGTATGTGCGTCTAAGAAGCAAGAGCGATGCATATTTTCCGAGAATGCGAACAAGTAACTAATGGCACTAATAGTTGACATATAACCCGAAGGTGAGCTGGAGATTTTTTGTTTGTAGTTCTGTTTCTAAGTGCAACAAGGACCACCTGGTTATAGCAAGGATTTTGTTGGTTTCCGATTACAACAATTAAAGTTTGCAATTATTAGGAGTATAATATAAGTGAGAATAATTGTAGTTGAGATGTCAGGCGATTTTTGACAAAATGATTAGTATACATTATAAAGGACCTCTAATTGAACAACTTTTTCTTACAAAATTATCAATGCAAATGTAGGGAAATGGAGATAAAAAATAAATTAGGTACTCACCGAGTTAATCTTGCAGGTTACAGCCTATGTGACATATCCCATATAGAGCATTGAAATAATGAAAATCGCAATAAATGATGTTTATTTAAGCTCACAACACAACAATTACCTTTGATTTCCACGTTCTTTGATTGAATTTTAGCAAAATTGTAAATACGAGATCACATCCTATCAGCTGTTTTTGTTGACATTTGATGGTGCTTTTAAAATCGCAGAAGTCATAAGAAAACATACAAATTGACCTAAATTGTGTGTGATTATGTGAAATAAACATCAATTATAGTGATTTTCATGATTTCAATGATCTATATGGGATATCTTACATGAGATGTAACCTGCAAAATTGACTTGGTCAGTACCTAATTTATTTTTTATCTCCATTTCTCTATGTTTGCATTGATAATTTTATAAGAAAAAGCTGTTCAATTAGAGGTTCTCTATAAGGTACACTAGTCGCCCGACACCTCAACTGCAGTTTAACCCTATGGGTGTATAAGAAAGCCTTTAAACTACACGAAAAACTTACTACTTGTTTTTAAGTTTCTATATTATGTTTTTTCACAAGCAATCAATCCATGTTTAGCAGTGTTAATAGAAACTTCAGATTTGTTGGTACAGAAGCATTTAGGGTTTTTCCTAATGATTTTCCTATGCAGTTTACTATAATGAAAATGTGCCTTTATACTATCGTTGATATTTGTTAGTATACAGTTGTAATTATTATATTTTATAGGAGCGAAACTTGGCAACAGCAAGTGGGCATGAAACCTGTGCTAGATGCCAGTACAACATGTAATAAGAAACTTTGCAGCCTACATTTTGACACAACATACTATGCACACCCTCATTCAGTACACCTCAACAGAAATGCAGTGCCGACACTCCATCCCATGAGGCGACCCACGGAGCTTAAGGCAGCCATATCATTGGAAGTCTCATTTGTTTTACGACAACAATAAATTAACCAATTTGGTGTTAGTTATTGCAGGTTTAATTTGTTTGTTTTCTTCTATAGCCATGTAATTAACATTATTTAGTTTTTAAGCCCTAATTGTCACTCTTTTAATTATATATTGATGAAAAGACGTCTACTAAATTTGTTAGGTACCTTATGTATCCATATTTTTATTTATGTCACCTTATTTTATGTTCATCATTTATGTAATACAAGATTTTGTAAATGGTGGTAGTAAACATGGGCTTAAGTCATTGTGTATCTATCGGGTTTAATTACCTAATTTGTAGTATTTTGAGTAGGTACTTGTACTTTTCAACAGCAATTCTATCTTATTGTTAAAACTATCTTTGTAGTAATATATGTTGAACACTTGTGAAATATAGAAATAGTAATACAATAAAACACCTTTTTCACTAAATATAGTTTAATAACTAGATGTCACATTTCGTGTGCACTGCACACATCGTCAGTAGTAACTGTTATTACTGACGATGTGTGCAGTGCACACAAAATGTGACATCTAGTTATTAAACTATTTTTTGTGAAAAAGGTGTTTTATTCTATTAATAAAAATATATTTGTTAGTCGAATATTCTACTTTTGGTAGATTATGCTATTGTTCGTTAATTTATTTTTGTACTGGTAATTTAACTAAAACACATGTTGGATGTTAGTTATAATTTTTCAATAGTAATCATAAATGTATACCTTTTCTACTTTGTAGTATTTTGAGTAGGTACTTGTGCTTTTTCAACAGAAATTCTATCTTAATTTTAAAAATATGTTTGTTAGTCGAATATTCTACTTTTGGTAGATTATGCTATTCTTCGTTTCTTTATTTTTGTACTGGTAATTTAACTAAAACATACGTGTTAGATGTTAGTTATTAATATTCCTAAATGTACTTTGTACCTTTTCTACGTAGCAATATTAAAGTGTAATTATTTAAGTAATTCTTTTCTTTAAAACGTTATTGTGTGGTTACAGCATTGTAATTGAATATCGTACTGCATACTGTTTTCCTTAGCAATGATTCCTCATTACTACGGGAACTAGTAAATAGTATGCAATTTGATGACAGTGGTGTGATCATGTACCGCGAGATCAAAAATTATATTGAAAAAGGTTTGCTATGGAATGTACAAGTCTGTCTTAAGTTATATCATTAAGTGTCACACTGCATTATATTTTCTCTTAAAATGACAAATATTAATGACAGTATGACACTTAATGATATAACTTAAGACAGATTTTTACATTCCATGGCAAACCTTTATCAATATATTTTTGATCTCGCGGTATTAAACCCTAATTTTTAATAAACTTAATTTTGAATTTCCCGCTACCAAATACATTTTGAATCGCCCGCTATTTGCTTAGTGTTATTGAAAACTGTAATTTTTTGATGCCAGCGCCCTCTATATCGGCCTTCACGCAATACAAACCGCGGATAAAAATTTTGGCTTGACTGCGCCAGTTGCTTCTAATCTGTGCTATGAGATAACTATATGATTTTGTTGTTCTATTAATACCTATTTTAGCATGTTTGATGATCATTCAGTTTTTATTTAAAACAGTAGTATTAGAAAAATATTTTAAAAATCACTACAGATATCAGTTGGAAATTTTGAATTGACCACTAGAACTTTTCAAAATATTACCTGTGATATTACGTTCTGAAAAAATAAATATAGAAACTGACAGCTTTTCTTAGGTGTTCCTTACAACTTCTGATATATTCAAAATAAAAGACAATTAATGCTTAATTTTTTATTAAAATATATGTACATTTAATTAATATGGATTAACAAATACGTAAATGGTAAATATGTGATCGAAGAAAAATGCAGAAAGAAATATTAAAAATACATAAAGCTAGAATAACAACTTCTATTATTTCGTGAGATGTTTTTTCTGTGACTAATTCAAATACTTCAACATTAGTTACATTTGGGGATTCTGAGCTATAAGGTAAATAGAACATTAAAAATATCTAGGTAGAATAATAACTACAAATAGAAATCTTACTTTAACAGTTCTTTGCTTGGTGCATCAGTAATTTTTAATCGTTGAGATCTGCTATTACAGGGAATTTTTCTCAAGTGAGCAGGAAAATTGAAAATACTTTGAATTGCATTTTGGGGTAAATATTTTCTTCCATAACTTATAACAAAATCTTCAGGAACAAAATGCTCTGAACACAATCTTGAATATTTTGATGGCTCAAAATCCTTTCGTTTAGTACAAATTATCCACTGCTTGCATAGTACTTGATCATATTGAAAACTAAATTTTTTTATATCAAATCTACAAATCATGTATTTTATTAAGAATAGTTAACCTGTGAAATGATACGTTCATTCCCTTTTCTGCCCTATTAGTACAACCATACGCTGCACATGACATTACCATTGTGTCTTAAATATGTGACTCCAAGCACTGCGAAGCTGGTATATATAATATTCAACAATTTAAAATATTTATTTCTAATTTTGTTACTGATAATAGCACTTTTAACCAAATATATATTACACTAAATCCATGAGAACAACACTGTTAAATTATAAGCTGAAGTTAACATTTGCCAATATTCTTGATGATTCTCAATTTATATACATTACCTATATCAAATAAAAATGAAATTCTTAAAATGTGTCTTAATTACAATCACAATTTTATAAATAAAAATAGTTGATTGAATCATCATGAATCCACAGTTGTCTCTATACTCGTATTTCTTTAAATAAAAATAAAGTCAGTGGTGTATGAAATAAAATCAATACTAGAAGAAATCTATTAATAAAATACATAATCCAAATTACCAAAAAGACAAATAAATATGTATAAATCAACAAAATTGAGAAAGTTTATATACAAAACAATGCGATATCGTGATGTTTTGCCCACAACTAACGGTTTTGTATATCTGTCTCCTTTGTATGTAGAGGTCAATTCCTCTCTCTCTACAGTCCATCTATAGTATAGTAGTTCTATATTATTAGATCATTGTATCAAATAATTATCAAAACATCTTCTACCTGATTAATACGAATCAAAATACTAATTAAAAGACATCATAAAGAAAACATCTATTAATATCTGGTCATAGAGAGCCGTTTTTGTTTAAAACTTCTTACAATCTATTTGGAATAGTTATAAATACAATTATTTTGATTTTGATTCTCTGATGCTGTGTGAACTATTTCTACTAGTTCTTGTCTATTTTGAGATCTTTGATTTAATTTTTTTGATCATTAACTCCCACATATTTTCGATAATATTTAAATCAGAACTTCTTGGCAGAAAATACAACACATTGATATTATTTTCTCTGAACCATGTTTTCACTCTATGCGATGTATGGATGGGACAGATGTTCAAGTGCATATCTTACAAGAGTTTCTTTGTGGGTCACATTTAATTGTTTTTCGGTAGTTTTATAGACCGCAAATTAGCTTCTCTAATTCTTCGTTGGACAGTAAAAACAAAACCCAGAAAGTTATTTACATCAGCTGCATTCACTACTGTAGTAAATGGATTTTCAATAAGCACATTTGTGATATGGCGGTCTTGCTCGGCTGTGGATATTCTTTTGCGGTCAGAACCAGAAATTCTACAAATTCTATTCTGATCTCGCCATATTTTAATAATTCTAAAAGCAGTGCTTTTATTTATATTATTTCTTTTTTGAAACCGTTACTCAAATGTGTAATAACATTTAATATCTTCATTTATGGATGGCATCTTTATAATAAGCTTAATATAACGTTTAAGGTTGTCAATTTTGAGAGATAGCCAAATACTGACAAGTAACTTTGAAGATGCTATTACACTAATCATTTTGAACATCTATATTTTATATAAAATTTGGCTATACTGTTTAGGAGGCAAGCATTGTTGATAAATTTAAAATGTTTAGATGACAATTATAACAGACGTCAAAAGATAATTATGACAAATGTCAAGAGGAGTATGAATATTATTATTTATGGCAGCCCAGAAATAGCTTTTGGAGGTTATATTACTTGGCAGGTAAATTTTGCAACATCTCAAATTTGACGCCATCTTAATTTAGTGGCTTATGTCGGTTGCGAGAGCGACTCAACAGATAGGAAATTGGTCACATTATTTAGCGACGGATGGGGATCCGTTCCCGCTCCAACAAAACTGTTCAACTGTTCGCTTGACAACATTGCAGTTGAGTGTTGGCTCTTGTTTATGTGATCACCTTCCATGTGGTACTTCTAAATAAATGTACAGCTTGCAGACTGAGACCTGGCCGATGAGATGCCCTTCCCACAAGATGCGCAGTGAATTCTTATAATATTAGGATAAACACGAACAGTGGTCATTTCCTTTTCCCGAATACTTTGTCTGTCTCGCACTGACCTATAAGACTCCGCCCATCGGCCAAGACTCAGCCGGTGTACTGTACAGATCTGCGTTAAATTTTGGCGTAGTTTTTAGTGTAACGGCCGGGGTTTCCAACTCCGATTGAAATACTCACTCCAATACTATAATAAATTTATTTCTACACACCTTTAGTTTGTTTCTCTTACATTTCTAGTAGAGATGGTCTTAACGGTGATTTCACATGTCTAATGCAAACGGTGAATTTAAAACGCTCTTCTAATCACCGCTCGCCAACCTGTTTACCATGTGCGGTTAAAATAAACGGTTCCTGCTACCGCGTTTCGCTTTATTTGAAACAGCTCTTTCAATCACCGCTCTCCGACCTGTTTACCATGTGCGGTAAAAATAAACAGCCCCTGCTTTCGCCGTTCGCCTTATAAAAATTAACAATATGTATATAGTAACATAATAACGAAATGATTTTGGTTACATAGATGATCCATGTATGTACAGTTCTGTGCAATAAAATGGCGTACACGTCTTATTGCTAATTTTGACATTATTTTGCCATTGTGAAAATGGCTTACGTTAAGTATGACAAATTGAATTATAGCGTCAATTCAATTTGTCATACATGACAGATATTCAAACAAAAGTCATATTTACATAATCGTATAAGTGTACGCCAGTTTATTGCACAGAACTGTACATAAATATATGGGCAAAATGTGTATGGATAATAAATCCTATAACTTTTAAACCAAAAAATAAGTAAAAAGCAACTCCAAATAATGACGCATATTTTATATATATTTTTTATAGTAGTTCAGTTTAATGTACTTATATAAAGCACAGTATATAGCTATATAATAAAATACAGCTCTCTACTGTGGTAATAGTAATGGCATTTCTGGATACAATGTATAGAGACATGGATGCGGGAAAGTCTTGTACGGGATGTTTCGTGGATTTGAGTAAAGCCGTTGATCTTGTGGATCACGGGATTTTGCTCAGGAAATTGGAGTGCTACGGTATAAGGGGTACAACACATGAATGGTTTGCAAGCTATCTCAGCGATAGACTGCAGTATGTGGAGATAGCAAATCAAACTATATAACAATGAACCGAGGCGTTCCTCAGGGTAGTGTCCTTGGACCATTGTTATTCATAATATATATGAACGATTTGAAGCTAGAAAAGTCTGTAATGTTTGCGGACGACATATCATTTATTGTGTCCATCACTAATACAAAGCATACGTGTTCAGCTTTAACTAACACGATGGTGACATTGGGAAACTACTTTACACACAATAACTTACATATGAATATAAAGAAAACTGTTTTTATTGACTTCAAACTGAGGGCCACTTGTCGGGACTTGTCTCATTATATTAGAATGAACAAAGATAGTGTAGTACAGGTTGATTCTATCAGGTTTCTGGGCATTACTATCGATTCGCGCTGTGATTTCAGGGAACACATTGAAGATCTATGCAAGAAACTGAGTAGCATTTGTTATTTAATGATGAGGGTTAAATCGCAAGTAAAGTTGGAAATTTTGCGAATGTATTAATACTACGCACACTTTCATTCCCTTATTACGTATGGGCTGCTGGGGTGGGGACTCTCGGTGGACATTATGGGTATTTAGATTGCAAAAGCGCGCTGTTCGTGTGATGACGGGTGTTGCCCCTACGGAGAGTTGCAATAATTTGTTGTTGGATATGAAAGTGATGACTTTGCCAAGTATTTTTATATACCAGTTGTTGATGTATGCCAGGCAGAATATTGTCTATTCCCAAATTGAACCACCATCACATGTACTACACTAGAAATGCGAGTGTGCTTGAAATACCCTCACATAGACTAGCATTCAGTGAGAAGAATCTTCACTATTCAGCTATTGTGGCCTTCAACAAGTTATCTGGCAATTTGGGGGATTTACCGGTTCCATTATTCAATACCAAAGTTAAAAATATGTTATTAATGAAAAATTACTCTTTCAAGGAATTTATGAACGACCCTGAAACTTGAGTCTATGTATTGTGTATTGTATTTTATATTGTAAGATGTGACAATGTCAATGCTTTGTGATAAAGTCCGAGACAATAAAGATTATTATTATTATTATCAGAGATCGCGGGTGTTTGAGGATTACTACGTGCTATTTTACAGAAAATACAATTTTAATACGTTTTGATAGAAAACATTTGAATATGTACAATATTTTATGTCAAATACTACCGCGATAACTATTTTAGAGACATTGCTCCTTGAATGATTTTATATGCCTGTATGCATACGACTTTGGCGTCATCATCAAAATTATTCGTTAATCCTTATAGAATCGCAAAAGTGGCTAGTTATTGTCCTAATCATTGACTTTGAGTTTTAACAACCTAAATGAGTGATAAATTCTTAAACACTTTCTTACACAATCAGGCCGAATGTGGGTGTTATAAAACTTAGATCTAAGCGTCATAGTATCTAAAGTTATATAGCACTGTGGGTGTAAGGTTTATAATTATAGACCGGACGTACAGGGCCGAAATTACGACGGACAAAAGAATAATGTATAACATCACGCAGTTACTGAATAGCACTATTCATATGGTGAACTGCAACATCCGCTGTTGTCGCGAAAACGTCAGCAAAAAAAGTCGATATATCTGTTAAATTCCTTTCTTCATGGGCGTAGGTAAAAGCGTGAGATGTTAAAATTTATTCTATTTACCTTATATTTCGTAAGATAAATAAAGTACGGGGAGTTAGTTTCGTTTTTTCATTGTTTTGAGTGTTACCTACATACTTCGAAATATTTGTAATAGTTCCTGTTTAATACCGTTTCATTGAATCTACTTCTCCCAATTATTTTGACGTAAGTGTGCACTGGATTTCGTTAAGTTTCAGTAACATACGCATACATGTTTAGTTATCATTTATTTAGATCAAGAACATTGTTTATGTTACTTTTTCAAATATGGAATAACGTCGAGAATGGCAACGTGAAACAATGGCGAATTGGATCAAGGGTCATACTGATTCTATGTCCTCCATTGTCAGTGGATTCCGAAATTTATTGCTAAATCTGTAAAATATCGTTACAGAATGTCCAAAAATCGCACGTACGTCACTTAGCTTCGCTAAAACATGCACAGAAATTGGTCCCGTTGGAAGCTGACAATTTTAACGGAGAACTCTGTGAAACTTCAATGGCGGCTAATATCCCATTAAATAAACTTGACAGTCACACTTTGAAAACATTTCTCCAAAAATATACTGGCCGAAATGTTCCTGATGAATCCACCTTACGCAAATATCATGTCTCTAAGTGCTTCACGAAAGCAGTAGAATGCATTAGAAGTATTTAGAAGACATCTTTCAAATCAGTACCTATGGATAGGTGCCGACGAAACTGTCGATATATTAGGACGCTGTGTGGTAATGTTGTAGCTGGTGTATTACATCCAACTATTCCATATAACAGTTGATGCGGAAACAGTTGCTAAAACTATTGACGAGAATTTGCACAAAATGCTTCATTCGGACGACAAGGAAAAATACTGTTATTTGTTAGTGACAGTGCCGCATATACGTTAAAAACAGGCAGACTATTAAAGGAAACATATCCCTATATGCTGCATAGTACTTGTGTAGCTCATACTCTCCACAGAATCTGTGAATATATCAGAGACATCTATCCGGAAGTTGATAAGACTTGTATCCGCTTTTAAAAAAGCTTTCAGAAAAGCACCATTGCGCGTACCTCTTTACAGTGAAAAACTTCCATCTTTGTCACTGCCGCCATCGCCAGTAATAACTAGATGGGAAACATGGTTGGCAGCTACAAGTTTTTATGCAGAGAAATTCCACAGTTTACAAAATTTCGTTATACGTTTAAATGACGATGCTCGAAGTATTTCTGAGTGCAAGGAACGAACACAAATCCCAAATTTAAAAAAATCAGTTGTTATTCCTTCAGGAACACTTTGGAAATTTGCCTAAATTAATCACATATTTTGAAAATCGAAATCTCAAATTAAAAGATGGATTAACCACATTAGATGAGACTATTAATAATTTCAAAAGTATTCCAAGTGACTTCGGATGCGGCCTTCGGCAAAAGTTGGACGTAGTTTTTAATATAAATCCAGACTTAATAACATTGCGGCAATTGTGTATGGGGACAATGACACAAAATCTAACTGTTAAAGACGCTGAAATAAAAGAATATTTCCGTGTATGCACCTATAACCAGTTGCGATATAGAAATGACGTTTTCTATCTGCATGGATGTACTTCATTCAAAGAGAACAAACCATATAGAAGAGAACCTTGAAAAAGTATTGCTAGTATATATTAATACTCCTTTACTCGACTTGAACTACAAAATAAACAAATAATATCGTATTTTGTATTTTATAGGTCACCACCCACTTGTTAGGCAATTATATAAATAAAATTAAAACCTCTTTAAAAATACATTTTAATAGCGCGCCCATGGGCGATGAGTCTTCGGCCGTTCGTGTCCGGGGTATATTTATAATTAACAACTTCTGTTGGCATTATATTTTTGTATTTGTGTAGTTTACTAAGTATCGTTTCTATAACTTTTAACTATTGTATTTTTAAGTGTTCTGGGTACATTAAATTTACTTTTACTGTGTTGAAGAAAACCTGTATCTCTTATAAACCCATATGTAAATTACTTTTTAACCTATACATGTATTGGAATAAGATAAACTTTTTTCTTCCTTTTTTGAACTTTTATTATACTTATCTATGTACAGTTTTACAAAATAATTGCTTAATATTAATAATGCAGTCCTACAATTCATATCAAAGGATGTACAAGTCTTTGATGCAAGCAATGGTTTACTGGAGCAACATCTAAATAAAACTAGTATTCAATAGAGGATAATATTAACTAAAACCATGAAGTAATTCAAATTGGTGTGATATACTAAATAATGATTGTGCACATAAATATTTAACAATTTTCTCAGAAAATGTATAAACAATTTATTGATATTACAAACATGTGCCTAATTTGAAATAAATGGAAAGGTAACATAAAACTACCCAAATTTTGGACTTTTTATAATTAATACAATAGAATTTGTAAGTAGGTACATATAACACAATTAATGAAAACTTATTATATGATACCTAGAAATATATTTTTCATTTGTCAATGGCATGGAACACGAAATGTAGTTTTTAATAATTAATACTACTACTAATAATAATAATAACTGATGTTATGTACACGTTCGTCGAAAAATGAGGTAAATCACAACAAATCCTACACTCTACTGATGATTGCTTAAGATCATACAAAGTAGTGCATTACTAGTCTCGCAACAGACATATTTATGCATACATAATAGGGTGTCTGTAATATAAGTATGCATTTCACTTTTCCACAATCCCTAAAAATATATAACATTGTATTTGTATTAAGCATTGTTCAAGTAAAATACCTAAAAGGCTTTATTAGCCAAATTCTTATAGAAGATGCTGAACTTCCTATTAGATGATACTTCTTCGAATAAAACCACTTCATGGGACCATCTCTATCTATTGCAGAACCTATTGCTGACTCTTTGAGAACCTGCATAAAATCTTTTTATATGTATAGACTGGTCTGCTTATAAAACGAGTGTTCTCAAATAAAAAGCGAATATAAATATTCATAACCCACAAACAAACTATAATCAATGCTACTACGGTATAGCTAAAAGATATAGTACAGAAAATTAGTATTTAATTATATTTTTAGATAATTAATTTACCATATAGCACATATCCCTGCTGCTAAGTATTCTGCGGTTAAGAACTGAAACTGGGATTCTTCATGAATTGATGGATTACGCGATATGTTACTTGTAGATCGCCAAAGTCAGATTTGTCGTTAGGACTGTTGCTGAGTTTTATAAGAATGTACTAACCAAAATAAAAAAAAAATACTAATAGTGTACTATTTTCCGTGAATTGTATTGTTTAATAAATCAGAAGTAGATAACTATTAATCTATAAAATGTACTAAAATAGTACAAATATCCTATAACAACAACCCTGTTTGTTATAATTCGGTGTCAATTTCGTTAGTAGCCATTGTTAAATTGTTTTTAGTCAGTAACATATCCGTCAATAGTCCAATATCAAAGTCATAGTTAGTCAGTGTCTGAGACGTCTGTAGCGTCGTCGTTGCGTAAGCTATCTACCTTTGTCAAGTTCTGGTCTCGTGGACACTCCCTGGGAGACAAAGGGTTGTACAATAAGCCCGCTAGTCGAAAAAATTCTACAAGCCGATCTAATTTAAGCTCGCCACACCTCTTTAGAAAAATATAGCGAGCTAAATTACCCGGAATGTGAGCCTTTTTTCGTCCGCTGGAACTTATTGTACTCTGAGCAGTCCGCCACAAGGACTTTTTCATTGCATTGGCATGAGCACCAGGCGTGGGATCCTTGAAATTCAAAGAATGATTGAGTTTCAGGTGCTCATACCCTTGCAGTGAGAGGCAGTTATAGGATTTCCAAAAACCGCTGATGATAGTCGTTCCGTCCTCAATCCAGTCCTGGATAACTGGGATCAACGTATCAGCAGAACTGAAATAGAAAATATTTGTTTATTAAAAGTGGTATTTGTCT
The DNA here is from genome assembly GCA_963170755.1 of Amphimallon solstitiale. Lineage (NCBI taxonomy): Eukaryota > Metazoa > Arthropoda > Insecta > Coleoptera > Scarabaeidae > Amphimallon > Amphimallon solstitiale. Next base: position 79,557,105 of record OY720675.1, read on the forward strand.
ATCTTTTTATAAAATATATATTCTTTAGATTAAATTGACGTGAATCAATTCAAATATATAACATTTTCGGCTGTTACTTTGTGAAGATTCATGCATACATGTAAAATGTTGAAACTACAGTCACATAGTGATTAAAAATAAAGTGAAGGTATTCAAAGTTTAATTGAGTGTTTTATTTTACTTATATCCTGAATTAATTCAGTTGTATCTGATCAAATAAAAATGAAGCTACTCAGTCCAACCACACAGTTAACCCATGCAGTTTGTATTTTGCCCTGTCTCTCCGTCAACTAAATAAGTTTTATGTGGTAAGAGTAGGAAAGCAGGGAGGAGTTGGTGCTGGTGTTATTGATTGATGGGTTGGGGATAATAGAGTACGAGAACTTAAATTAGATAGGGAGTGGTAAAAAGGAAGAACGGAATATATTTAAATATGGCGGAGGTAGGGGGTAGGTTGATAATATACTATCAAGAGTGATTGAAAGTGGGCACGTTTATGTTGATATGCCGAAATTTCAAATAAACGATAAATATATATAAGATTTCCATCAAGGCTACTTCCAGGCCATGGCAAATTGATGGTGTTGTTTTCAAATTATTCTCCAACAATATCTGCGGTGTGGTATGGTAACCTGCCTCAAGGATACCTAGCGTTATATTATATAACATGTCACTACATTCTAAGGACGTCGCTTATTAAATTCCCAACCCATTTGCAGTAATCCATCCGGAAACACAAACAGAAATTCGTTCATTTCCTGCTCAAGTTTTTACGAAACTTGCCGTATATCAAGAATTTATAGGTCTGTAGACTTATACTGATTAATTATGCGAGGGTTGATTGAAACGTTTTCTCTACGGAAAATACAACACTTCTCCAGAAATCATTACACTATTATATTATTTGTAAATTCTAAACACTTCTCCATATGTTGGATTAGTGGAACTTTTTTGCAGCATCGATTTTGCAAATATACTTCACGAATTCTTTTCTCTACGGAAAATTATTTGTGAATTCCAAACATTTCTTCTTATGCTGGATTAGTCGAACTTTTTTGCAGCATCGATTTTGCAATATACTTCACGAATTCTTTTACGTGCTGTACATCGGGACCCAGGAAAACAAGTCTATTACTTTGATCAGAAATTTATATTTTTTTGCTTTCCTCACACACATTCTCTTATTTTCATAATTAGAAAATGTTATAAATATACTATTTAAGTCGCAAAGACTTACAATTCTCTCGAATTCTTCATGATTCCGTTAATTGTCCTCTCATTTTCAATAATTCAAGTAAATAATAAAAATAAACACAAGAATTCAAGAAATAATTACAGAGAGATTTAAAAATGCATGACACATACTTATGCACATGCGCCGTGTTTTCACAAACTGGTTTCGAAAATCTATATTCCAAGTTGCCATTATTTTGCCATAGGCGTTTCATATGGTTTTATGTGAATGCAATTACTTATTTCTTTCTTTCTATTATAATTGACCTTCGAAACGTCTATCTTTTGAAGATTGCAGAATATAAATTATTTATCTCACGCATGTCAGTATGAATTACATACTACTATCATTTTGCATTATGTAAAATTGCAAGAAGAAATGCGATGATATTACGCCCATGTTATATTATAAACCTTTAAACATCTTATTTATCGATAAATTAAAAATACTGCACAAATAATGCAGCACAGACATAAAATAAGTCATATATTAACAAGTGGGGATAGACAATCATTTTGAATCTCTCTGTAGTATAGGTTAACAGTCAACTTATATCAAAACTTCAACATGCAAAATTATAGTGATATTAATCTTTTAGGTTGGTTATAGAAATGTACGTTATTGCATGTTTCTTTGGGCATTTTTCGATGTTAGAAGTGACTTGACACTTTAGTTACATCATTATGGCGTTTTATTAGTTTCTTAATTTATTTGGTCATACTCCAAATTATCAGTGAAAATATATAAAACGTTTAAGTAGATGGGATGTAACGGGTGTCTGTAATTGATTTACGCATTGTGATTTACAAATTTCCATCACATTAAACTGGCAACTTGGAAATGTCTTCTTTTAATTGTTCTGCCACTGCCAGAGTTGTGTATAAATATTTAATTTACAAAAATAAACATCATTTTATAATCATATGATATTGTTGATATTCAACTATAACATTGCCAACATGACAAGATAGTGTTAATAATCTCTAATTTTAAATTCACATCATGTTACAAATTAATAAATTTAAGTCAATAATTTTCAAAATCACAGCTAAATAAAAAATAAACTATGCCTACGAGTTTATAATTTCAAATTTGATAATTGTTCTTGTTTTTTATTTGCCTCTCGTTTCAGTTCAGGATCAGATCACTTACATCACCTCTTTGCGAACTAATAAAACGCTACTAGGATACATATCGGATCACATGAATCGAAAATAGCGCAGGCGCCAAATAATATTTTAAATTAATGATAAAGGCATAATTGTAGGGTATCCACTATTAAGGTTACATGTTAAAAATATATAATATGTATGACTTAACAATACCGAGCTGAATTGTTAGTTTGATTTGACATTTATATTTTATGCCTTGTTTTTTTACTTAATTTCTTCAATATTACAAATATTCTGTACAAAATAATTCGCAATTTAGAATTCATAGCTTTACATTTAGCGTTTATTCCATATTCATTATAATATATTGCAGTATTTGCATTGAAGAACTGATCATCCAAAACGTAGCACAACGAAAATAGTCACATTCTCGCATTTTTAGATTAACAATTACTTGTACGGAGCCTAAAGATCTGGAAAATGTTGAGAAACAGAAAGAAACCTGTAAATGAATTCGTACAAACAAAAACCATTCCTTTACATACATATATCGGAAGATTATTTTAAACAATTGTACCACTCGGAAGAAGAAAATAATAAATATCAGGATCATGTAACTAACATCACAGAACCAACCATTTACACATTAAGAGGTAACAAAAGCAATAAAGAAAATGAAATACCGTAAAGCACTTGGTTACGATAATATTCCCAATGAATGACTAATGTATGGAGAACTAATGAAACACCTAACGTGCCTATTTAATAGAATAATGGAAACATCAGAAATACCTAATGAATGGCATAAAAGCATTACTATTCCCATATTTAAAAATGAGGTGTGGCTACCACACGACTTTCTTATACGTATGAGCGTTTCAAACTATACAATTTTAAGAATTTTTTTATACAAAACTTATTCAAAATCCTATTCTAAGTACTTTCATTCTCTTAATAAATCGCTATAGAATGCATACTTTGCAAGATATTATCAAAAACGTGCTACTCACGTGCTACTCGCTAAGAGTAAAAGTGTTACTACCGGTCCGAATTTTGAAATTTCATATATAAAAAAAATATTCCAAATCCAACTCTAAATACTTTTGTACTCTTCATAAATATATATAGAATGCATAATTTACGACATATTTGCAAAAAATCGTTATTCGGTAAGAGTAAAAGTGTTACTTACGATTCGAATTTTGAATTTTTTTTTACAAAAACTATTGAAAATTAAGTTGTAAATACTTTTATACTCGTAACGTACCTGTCTAAAAAGCATGAAATGCAAAATATTTGCAAAAAACTGATTTTCGATAAGAGTAAAAGACCTACTTCCGGTAGGAATTTGGAAAAACTTTTTTAATAAAATTCTTCACAATTTCAATTTTAAGTACATATGAATTCTTTAAAAATTTGTTTAAACTTAGTAATTGACGAAATATTGGCAAAATTCGATTTTTTCAATGAAGTAAACTACTACTTCCGGTGTGCCGATTTTACTGAAAATCTAATCAGTTCTCAAGAGGGAGATTATACTACTAACGGCAAAATTTGGAATAGATAGCTATAGCGGTATGACCGCTATCGTGGTCACAGACAGACAGACCCACAGACATATTTTAAAAACCACTTTTTTCTATTCCGGTGCTATAAAGTTCACTTTACGACACCCGTTTTGGTTGCATAAAGTATTACTTTATCGCACGCTAATTTTATTTTTTTGAAGTTGGTAACAAAAAAAAAATGGAACCAAATCGTATTTAAATGTCAAAATATAAGCCTTTAAAGTAACAAAAATGTGCAATAAAATTGTACAAAGAATAAAAAGCACACATGCTAACATTATATATAATAAAAGCCGAGTAGTCAAGGGCAACCAAACCCGGTCAAAATCGACGAAAATTGGGTACGCGGGGGGAAGAACTCGTCTCTGGATACGCAAAATTGAAAGCTGCCCTTTGGCGTGAAGTTACCGACGACCTTGAATTGTTCCTCGACGGAGAGTTTTTCTTCCCAAGTGGAGCGTGTGCAGAGATATGGGCTTTTAAAGAGGAGCCTGCACTCGATGTTTTAACAGAAAAATGTCTTACGTCATGACGATTCACGTGACAACCGATCAAAATCGTAAAAATGTCAGGTATGACAGGCACGCGCGAAAGAATTGTAAAAATTTCACATTGACGAAGAAATTTCAGGCCGTCGAGGTTTAGAGTGCGGAAAGAGGGTTGGAAACCAAAAGAGTGGACTTTTCCGCGACGATTGAGTGCACTGTCCACGTGCCAAGTCTGTCGCTGTCGAATGTGCGATTCATTTAAAGCTTTTCTGCAGGGTAAAAAAATCTCGCAATGACGAGTTTGCGTGTCATTAATTTGACTATATATATATTCACGTTCATCCATCGGTTGTCAAGTTTAAATGTCAAAAGGCCGACAAATAAAGATATTACGAAGAAGTGCATTTTTAATTGAAACGTGGTACCTTTCAGATACGTATTAGTGTTATTATTATCAATCGTTACTATTTCTTTTCTATATGAATATATGAACAAAATGCCGACGGATATGATAAAATAAACTTAAAGTGTATTGTCGCACGTAAGTACAGTAATAAATATAACGATTTTGCTATCTTTTATTAAGATATATTAATAAATACAATGACACTCTATTCATTATATATGTCATCGAAATGTAAATTTCATACAACGAAGAACTTGAAGCAAGCTTAAATAAAGAAGAATCGTCTGAGTTTTGCCATTTGGGCCTGTCAAATTACGTTAGATGCACACGAATTATACAAAACCTAAATGTCAACAGAATGTTGGAAATGTATCAGTGTTCAAGTTATATGTAATTATATAAATTTAAGCCATTTTACGAATGGGATCATTTAATAACATTTCTCATCGATCTCTCTACGTACAAATAATAGGGCGACTTTTCTTTATTTGTCAGATGTGTCCGAAGCACTTCGAAATAAAATAAATACATCAAATAAGATTCCCATAAGCATGTATGTCATTTCGTTTACCAATTCAGTTATAAAAGCAAGTATTTAAAGTGTACATTTTTGGTTAAATGGTACGACAGTGTCTAGCATCAACCGTATAGGAGCTAGCAAGATTTTCGATTGCGTTTTAGAAAGTATATTATTAAAGCGTAATATGAAAATTAATTAATTCTCTCCATGACCTGTAAGTTTAAAACATGTTTTATTAAGTTAGCCTGACATTTCGTTCTCACAAGTTTATGTGTGAACAAATACAGTTCAACGAACTATTGTCACGATGACAGGTGGAACGACAATTTTGGTTAAACATCTTCATGTCAGCTGTCTGACTTTTCATTGTCATAGGTATGTGTCATCGAAATATCGTTACGATGACAGTCTGTCAGAAAATTTGAATTATACACTATTTCAATCGTAAACTTGACACAAAGCGTAGTACCAATTTTATAGAACTAATAACGTGAAACAACATTCAATTAATTTTTTTTTTGATCTGTCGACGTTCACCATGGACTAGATGTACACAACTGATACAAAACCTGAATGTCAATAAAAATTTTTTAAATATCAGCGTTCATTAAATTATATAGGAATATTGTTCGCTTTGTGGGCAAAGTCTTAATAAATAAATTCATTTGCCACCATAATGTATAATCCATTTCTAGAGATATTTCTTTAAATTTAATCTTCATTCATTACAATAGCAAAGTTAACTACATAATTATCCTCCACTGTCATTCATTCATATAGAAATTAAAATACCGTAAATAGTATAGGTAATAGTGGATAGGTACAACCTAACCAACTAAAAAGAAGAAGCGTATGCGGTATCATAAAAATTAAATTAACATTATGAATGACATAGGTACTCCGACAATTTTATGTATTATGGTTAGAGTTGTTGCCGATATGCCATACGATTTTTTAACACATACACATAATCTGACATTACGTCAAACCAGTGAGCTGTAGCAGTGAAATCAACTGTTCACAGGGACAAATATTATACGGATCTAAATTCTAATTAGCTCCCTTATTTTCAGAAATAGCGTACCGAAAATAGTTATACCGTATGTTTTTAGTTGTTTTTTAATGAAATCTGCCTTATGAATACAGGGTCACTAACTACATATGAATATATACCGTATAACATTTACAAATTACAGTTTTAAACGTTTGCAAGTTTTGTCATTAAATACTGGAAAAATCTAAGGCAAGTAAATATCTAGATCGAGGGAATCAAATACGTAAGCACTAAAGAATATACTAAACGGCATTAATTTAATCAAACATGAATTTACTTTTTATTTGAGAATATATACGGGAACTGATCCGAAGGAAATGATACAGAAGTGGTTTCTCGATTTTTTGTTATGGCTGTAAATTAAAGTTGAAATAATTGAAGCCCACAAGGTCAGTAACAACATATGAATATGTTTATACACTTAGAAATGACAGTCTTAAAAGTTTGCAGGTTTCATTCATTAAATACTGGAAATATCCAAATAGAATTAAAGAATTTGAAGAGTATATATACTAAATTACATTAAATTCATCGATCACTAATTTAGCATCTTTTTTAAGAAAAGTGTATACTTAAAACCAGGAAATGAAACAGAAGTGATCCGTATTTTGAATTTTTCAGTACGCAGTTATGAACCATCAAGACGATCAATAGGCGATAACACTTACTGGGAAACGTCAGAATTCACTGCAATAATAGTCTCGGTGGTGTAATCGACTTGGTATGTCATCTCAAAAATACTGTGACCTGACCGGACTAAATACTGAAAACACCAAAGATGTGACGATAAAGAGATGTGCTATCGAAAAAATATCAAGGAAGAACAGTCACTATCATCGACGTGTTGTGAAACTTTAAAGCCATAAAGTCGGCAAATGTTGGACAGTTTGGTAATGAAAAGTGAATTTATTTGGCTAATCACCTGAGAACATAGGCGAAGCGAAAAGAAGGGAACAATATTTTCTTTCTTTTTTTCTTTTTGACGACTAGAGACTCTAAATTTACAAGTTCAATATCTTCTATCAGACATTTACATGGGCGCTATGAGCAGACACGATGTGAATATGTAATGTTAAGGAAATGAAAAAATGCAACGTTCAAGAGTGGTTTTTGATTGATGAAATGTGAAACCTATTAGATATGTATTATTATTATTACCAACACATAATAAAATATCTCCATCCTTTCCGCTATATTACTATAAATTGTCAATAAAATTAAAATGTTAATCACAATAAAATTGATCTTTAATGCAGGAAATATTAAATCCAATTGCCACATTTACATATTTCAAGAATGATATTCAATTTGACAATTAGGTCTCGCAGATTTGAAGTTTATAGGAGGAACTGATATAAACATCAATTAACCTGTGACGCAGTGACGGTTTTCGAAAAAGTTTAAAGTTAATCCTTAAAGTGGCCAATCAATTTTAAATCACAATTACACTTGCCGGAAAACTTCAAAATTAACAAACCCAATAACACCGATTCTTATATAGTCTATTGTCTATTTTGAACGAACGGCATAGAAATTTATTTCGGCACTGCTCTCAACATCAAGATGTCCGACGAACGCGGTACAGGAACTCCAAACGCACCTAGACAACACGATAAAATGGTTCGAACAATGGAGGACAACAATAAACGAAGACAAATCCCAAGTAATAATCTTTCAAAAGGAATCGGAAAACATCAGACAACGAAATAACCATCAACAACAACACTACACCATGGAGTAGAGAAATTAAATACCTGGGAATATACCTGGATATAAAGCTCAATTATAACACACACATAGCAAAAACGATAACCAAACCCAAACAAACAAGATGTCAACTGTGGCCTCTTATAGGCAGAAAAAGCCAGCTGAACACGAACAACAAAATTCTACTTTACAAACAAGTATTACGTCCAATAAATCAGATGGAAAACCACTCAAATCAAAATCTTAAAAGAGCACTTGCATATGATGGAAATGAAAATTTCAAACACAAAAGACCTAAAATGGTTCTACTTTAATTCTTAATCAAAATAAAGATAAACAATAGCTAATCAAATTGAACTCCAACATTCCAAGATTCACCGCTCTCAGATGAAGAGTAAAAGACTAAATAGTCTAACTCAAAGCCACAATAAAGAAGAAGAAGAAATTTATTTCTGTTGCCTATTGTCGTGAAAATCAATGTTAATTGTAACACTTTACTTTTCATAAATGCATAATACATACATATCACATTTAATTTAACGATTTAAAGAGTAAAATAGGCAATTACTATTTTAGTAATGGAACTATTACTACATATAAAGACAATACGATACAGAAACATCATATATGGTAATTTAATGATTATTAGTTACTCTAAGATCGCAAAGTACTTTAATACACAATAACATCACTTCTTCAGAAAAAATGAAGTAAGCATTACTATCCAGCTGATTTTTATATGTGCTGATCAGAATTAAGAATAATTGACGGGCACATCTATGCCACCAAGTTCATTTTTCTATTACCGTTTCTAACACCGATAAATTTAACTAGGGTCTACGCAAAATGTCTGTATTAAATATTAAAGTACTTCGGCATAGCTGACAATGACAACTTAACATCCACATTAGGTTGACTTAAATATTATAGGAAACGTCACAATTGACAGGCAAAAATCCGTCTAACATTTAATTAACGTTGGCAGTCGCACGAAAATTCAATTGCAGGCTATCAAACGTCCAAACGATCGATCAATTTCAGTTCGTGATGACATCTGAACTGCTTTCATGATGACATTTATAACGCAAACATATATGTATATATAGGGGTTCGTCAAAAGTTTATGATAACGGACACTAAAAAAACCATCATGGCAGTGCTGGCGTTTTACAGGAAATTGGAAGAAAGATGTAACCGGATGTTATTTTGTGTAATAATAATTCTGTTATAAAAACAAGCACTTAAGGGATGCGACTGCTGGTTGTCATCAACCGATTAGAGGCACATTTTCTGTTAAATGGTACGACATAGCAGGATTTTCCATTGCGTTTGAAAAATAGAAGAGCGACAGTATCTATTTTTAAATGTTAGCAAATTTAAAAACACTTTCTGTTCATCGTGTTTTGTTAATTTCATACGACAATTGGAAAGATAATTTAGTTAAGCACTGTCACTGCGACATTTCGTTCTCGCATGTTATTATGAACGAACACACATCAACGAACTGCTGTCACGATGACAAGTGGAATGACAATAATTTACCTAAGCATCTTAACTTCAGTCTGACTTGACTATGACAGTCTTACGCTAATTGCACACGATTTATACAAAACCTGACTCAACGAAATGTTCTAAATGTCAACTCAACGTTCAGTAAATTATATAGAAATATTATACATTTTATGGGCAAATTCTTAATAAATAAATTCATTTGCCACAAATTATAAATGTTAAATAATGTATAATTCATTATTAGACATATATTGTTTAAATTCAATCTTTATTCATAAACAAAAGCAAAGTGAACTACAGTTGCAATTACTCTCCATTAACAGTAACTCAGATACAGATTCCAATATCATTGTTATATAAAATAAGGCAAAGGAGTCAAAAGCAATTAATAACATTTTACTTACATTAAAAAATATATAAGTGTTAATATTCATGTACCCTTGCGTCTGGCAGTGATCACATTTCCAAAGAGGCACATTTACAGAGCAACTTATAGAGAAGAAGTGGGCGCGAAGAAGCAATTCTAATTCGAAGAGTTTAATGAAACACTATAATAACAATAAGAGCGAGTGTTCAATAGAATAATTGTGTCTTAAATTAAAAACAAAATGAGTAATCTACATTACTTATACCAATATTGTATGACAAACATTATAGATCACCTATGATTTATGATGATCGTGTACCAGGTTGGTGTCGCGATCTTATTTCGATCGATTCAATTATTATTTGTAGTTTGGTTTTAATCATGAAATCTCCCATTTTGTATTATTTTTTATAAAATAATTCATAAGAATCGCAAAATAACCCAACAAATATGAATTATAGAGGACTTTTTTGCAATGTATGTAAGCAAAATATTAACACAGATATTTCCACGTCAGTCTGTATGAATGTTTTAGTGTCAAGTATTAGCTTTACGCTAAATAAAGCCCAAACTTAAAACTTCAACAATGAACAGTCAAACTGATGTAAATATGCTTAATTATATTGTCGTTCGTCCTGTCATCGTGACAGCAAAAAGTATGCGTCTATACAAGGTGTGTCAGAAGTTTAGAAAATAAGATTTTTTTTTAGCGTTTTACAGGAATCTGTAATAAACTGTAAGCGGACGCGAAAGGCGATTCAAGCTCGAAGAGATTGATGGACAGCTAGTTATATATAATAAAAGCCGAGTAGTCAATGGCAACCAAACCCGGTCAAAATCGACGAAAATTGGGTACGCGGGGGGAAGAACTCGTCTCTGGATACGCAAAATTGAAAGCTGTCCTTTGGCGTGAAGTTACCGACGACCTTGAATTGTTCCTCGACGGAGAGTTTTTCTTCCCAAGTGGAGCGTGTGCAGAGATATGGGCTTTTAAAGAGGACCCTGCACTCGATGTTTTAACAGAAAAATGGCTTACGTCATGACGATTCACGTGACAACCGATCAAAATCGTAAAAATGTCAGGTATGACAGGCACGCGCGAAAGAATTGTAAAAATTTCACATTGACGAAGAAATTTCAGGCCGTCGAGGTTTAGAGTGCGGAAAGAGGGTTGGAAACCAAAAGAGTGGACTTTTCCGCGACGATTGAGTGCACTGTCCACGTGCCAAATCTGTCGCTGTCGAAGGTGCGACTCATTTAAAGCTTTCCTGCAGGGTATAAAAATCTCGCAATGACGAGTTTGCGTGTCATTAATTTGACTATATATATATTCACGTTCATCCATCGGTTGTCAAGTTTAAATGTCAAAAGGCCGACAAATAAAGATATTACGAAGAAGTGCATTTTTAATTGAAACGTGGTACCTTTCAGATACGTATTCGTGTTATTATTATCAATCGTTACTATTTCTTTTCTATATGAATATATGAACAAAATGCCGACGGATATGATAAAATAAACTTAAAGTGTATTATCGCACGTAAGTACAGTAACAAATATGACGATTTTTCTATATTTTATTAAGATATATTAATAAATACAATGACACTCTATTCATTATATATGTCATCGAAATGTAAATTTCATACAACGAAGAACTTGAAGCAAGCTTAAATAAAGAAGAACCGTCTGAGTTTTGCCATTTGGGCCTGTCAAATTACGTTAGATGCACACGAATTATACAAAACCTAAATGTCAACAGAATGTTGGAAATGTATCAGTGTTCAAGTTATAATTATATAAATTTAAGCCATTTTACGAATGGGATCATTTAATAACATTTCTCATCGATCTCTCTACGTACAAATAATAGGGCGACTTTTCTTTATTTGTCAGATGTGTCCGAAGCACTTCGAAATAAAATAAATACATCAAATAAGATTCCCATAAGCATGTATGTCATTTCGTTTACCAATTCAGTTATAAAAGCAAGTATTTAAAGTGTGCGACTAGCTGGTTGGCACCAACTAATCAGAAGTACATTTTTGGTTAAATGGTACGACAGTGTCTAGCATCAACTGTATAGGAGCCAGCAAGATTTTCGATTGCGTTTTAGAAAGTATATTATTAAAGCGTAATATGAAAATTAATTAATTCTCTCAATGACCTGTAAGTTTAAAACATGTTTTATTAAGTTAGTCTGACATTTCGTTCTCGCAAGTTTATGCGTGAACAAATACAGTTTAACGAACTATTGTCACGATGACAGGTGGAACGACAATTGTGGTTAAACATCTTGATGTCAGCTGTCTGACTTTTCATTGTCATAGGTATCTGTCATCGAAATATCGTTACGATGACAGTCTGTCAGAAAATTTGAATTATACACTATTTCAATCGTAAACTTGACACAAAGCGTAGTACCAATTTTATAGAACTAATAACGTGAAACAACATTCAATTAATTTTTTTTTTTATCTGTCGACGTTCACCTTGGACTAGATGTACACAACTGATACAAAACCTGAATGTCAATAAAAAATTTTTAAATATCAGCGTTCATCAAATTATATAGGAATATTGTTCGCTTTGTGGGCAAAGTCTTAATAAATAAATTCATTTGCCACCATAATGTATAATCCATTTCTAGAGATATTTCTTTAAATTTAATCTTCATTCATTACAATAGCAAAGTTAACTACATAATTATTCTCCACTGTCATTCATTCATATAGAAATTAAAATACCATAAATAGTATAGGTAATAGTGAATACCAACTAAAAAGAAGAAGCGTATGCGGTATCATAAAAATTAAATTAACATTATGAATGGCATAGGTACTCCGACAATTTTATGTATTATGGTTAGAGTTGTTGCCGATATGCCATACGATTTTTTAACACATACCACATAATCTGACATTACGTCAAACCAGTGAGCTGTAGCAGTGAAATCAACTGTTCACAGGGACAAATATTATACGGATCTAAATTCTAATTAGCTCCCTTATTTTCAGAAATAGCGTACCGAAAATAGTTATACCGTATGTTTTTAGTTGTTTTTTAATGAAATCTGCCTTATGAATACAGGGTCACTAACTACATATGAATATATACCGTATAACATTTACAAATTACAGTTTTAAACGTTTGCAAGTTTTGTCATTAAATACTGGAAAAATCTAAGGCAAGTAAATTTCTAAAACAAACGACCCCTGTCGTAAATTAAGGTGGAAATAATTGACAATACAGGGTCACTAACTACATATGAATATATACCGTATAACATTTACAAATTACAGTTTTAAACGTTTGCAAGTTTTGTCATTAAATACTGGAAAAATCTAAGGCAAGTAAATATCTAGATCGAGGGAATCAAATACGTAAGCACTAAAGAATATACTAAACGGCATTAATTTAATCAAACATGAATTTACCTTTTATTTGAGAATATATACGGGAACTGATCCGAAGGAAATGATACAGAAGTAGTTTCTCGATTTTTTGGTATGGCTGTAAATTAAAGTTGAAAGAATTGAAGCCCACAAGGTCAGTAACTACATATGAATATGTTTATAGAAATGACAGTCTTAAAAGTTTGCAGGTTTCATTCATTAAATACTGGAAATATCCAAATAGAATTAAAGAATTTGAAGAGTATATATACTAAATTACATTAAATTCATCGATCACTAATTTAGCATCTTTTCTAAGAAAAGTGTATACTTAAAAGCAGGAAATGAAACAGAAGTGATCCGTATTTTTAATTTTTCAGTACGCAATCCTATAATTTGACATGTTGATATGTAATTAAGTTTAAGTGTAAGAATATCCTTTAAAGTAACAGGAAACTTTAACACTTATATACAAAAAATCCATCTAACGTTTGACTTGCGATGAAACTTCAATTCGAGTTATGAACCATCAAGACGATCAATAGGCGATAACACTTACTGGGAAACGTCAGAATTCACTGCAATAATAGTCTCGGTGGTGCAATCGACTTGGTATGTCATCTCAAAAATACTGTGACCTGACCGGACTAAATACTGAAAACACCAAAGATGTGACGATAAAGAGATGTGCTATCGAAAAAATATCGAGGAAGAACAGTCACTATCATCGACGTGTTGTGAAACTTTAAAGCCATAAAGTCGGCAAATGTTGGACAGTTTGGTAATGAAAAGTGAATTTATTTGGCTAATCACCTGGGAACATACGCGAAGCGAAAAGAAGGGAACAATATTTTCTTTCTTTTTTCTTTTTGACGACTAGAGACTCTAAATTTACAAGTTCAATATCTTCTATCAGACATTTACATGGGCGCTATGAGCAGACACGATGTGAATATGTAATGTTAAGGAAATGAAAAAATGCAAAGTTCAAGAGTGGTTTTTGATTGATGAAATGTGAAACCTATTAGATATGTATTATTATTATTACCAACACATAATAAAATATCTCCATCCTTTCCGCTATATTACTATAAATTGTCAATAAAATTAAAATGTTAATCACAATAAAATTGATCTTTAATGCAGAAAATATTAAATCCAATTGCCACATTTACATATTTCAACAATGATATTCAATTTGACAATTAGGTCTCGCAGATTTGAAGTTTATAGGAGGAACTTATATAAACATCAATTAACCTCTGACGCAGTGACGGTTTTCGAAAAAGTTTAAAGTTAATCCTTAAAGTGGCCAATCAATTTTAAATCACAATTACACTTGCCGGAAAACTTCAAAATTGACAAACCCAATAACACCGATTCTTATATAGTCTATTGTCTATTTTGAACGAACGTCATAGAAATTTATTTCGGCACTGCTCTCAACATCAAGATGTCCGACGAACGCGGTACAGGAACTCCAAACGCACCTAGACAACACGATAAAATGGTTCAAACAATGGAGGACAACAATAAACGAAGACAAATCCCAAGTAATAATCTTTCAAAAGGAATCGGAAAACATCAGACAACGAAATAACCATCAACAACAACACTACACCATGGAGTAGAGAAATTAAATACCTGGGAATATACCTGGATATAAAGCTCAATTATAACACACACATAGCAAAAACGATAACCAAAACCAAACAAACAAGATGTCAACTATGGCCTCTTATAGGCAGAAAAAGCCAGCTGAACACGAACAACAAAATTCTACTTTACAAACAAGTATTACGTCCAATAAATCAGATGGAAAACCACTCAAATCAAAATCTTAAAAGAGCACTTGCATATGATGGAAATGAAAATTTCAAACACAAAAGACCTAAAATGGTTCTACTTTAATTCTTAATCAAAATAAAGATAAACAATAGCTAATCAAATTCAACTCCAACATTCCAAGATTCACCGCTCTCAGATGAAGAGTAAAAGACTAAATAGTCTAACTCAAAGCCACAATAAAGAAGAAGAAGAAATTTATTTCTGTTGCCTATTGTCGTGAAAATCAATGTTAATTGTAACACTTTACTTTTCATAAATGCATAATACATACATATCACATTTAATTTAACGATTTAAAAAGTAAAATGGGCAATTACTATTTTAGTAATGGAACTATTACTACATATAAAGACAATACGATACAGAAACATCATATATGGTAATTTAATAATTATTAGTTACTCTAAGATCGCAAAGTACTTTAATACACAATAACATCACTTCTTCAGAAAAAAATGAAGTAAGCATTACTATCCAGCTGATTTTTATATGTGCTGATCAGAATTAAGAATAATTGACGGGCACATATATGTCACCAAGTTCGTTTTTCTATTACCGTTTCTAACACCGATAAATTTAACTAGGGTCTACGCAAAATGTCTGTATTAAATATTAAAGTACGTCGGCATAGCTGACAATGACAACTTAACATCCACATTAGGTTGACTTAAATATTATAGGAAACGTCACAATTGACAGGCAAAAATCCGTCTAACATTTAATTAACGTTGGCAGTCGCACGAAAATTCAATTGCAGGCTATCAAACGTCCAAACGATCGATCAATTTCAGTTCGTGATGACATCTGAACTGCTTTCATGATGACAATTATAACGCAAACATATATGTATATATAGGGGTTCGTCAAAAGTTTATGATAACGGACACTAGAAAAACCATCATGGCAGTGCTCGCGTTTTACAGGAAATTGGAAGAAAGATGTAACCGGATGTTATTTTGTTTAATAATAATTCTGTTATAAAAACAAGCACTTAAGGGATGCGACTGCTGGTTGTCATCAACCGATCAGAGGCACATTTTCTGTTAAATGGTACGACATAGCAGGATTTTCCATTGCTTGGAAAATTGGATAGATGTGGCTTTTACTTGGTGAAGATCTATTGAAATCAACGTAAAATAAAACAACAAATTTGTTTATATCTTCACTATATCTATTTATTTACAAAAATGTAAATGCTGTAACGCGTTTCGCTAACACTGTAGCTTTCTCAAACAGCGGTGGTATAATAACATTCCACTGCGTTTGAAAAATATAAGAGCGACAGTACCTATTTTTAAATGTTAGCAAATTTAAAAACACATTCTGTTCATCATGTTTTGTTAATTTCATACGACAATTGGAAAGATAATTTGGTTAAGCACTGTCACTGTGACATTTCGTTCTCGCATGTTATTATGAACGAACACACTTCAACGAACTGCTGTCACGATGACAAGTGGAGTTCTAAATGTCAACTCAACGTTCAGTAAATTATATAGAAATATTATATATTTTATGGGCAAATTCTTAATAAATAAATTCATTTGCCACAAATTATAAATGTCAAATAATGTATAATTCATTATTAGACATATATTGTTTAAATTCAATCTTTATTCATAAACAAAAGCAAAGTGAACTACAGTTGCAATTACTCTCCATTAACAGTACCTCAGATACAGATTCCAATATCATTGTTATATAAAATAAGGCAAAGGAGTCAAAAGCAATTAATAACATTTTACTTACATTAAAAAAATATATAAGTGTTAATATTCATGTACCCTTGCGTCTGGCAGTGATCACATTTCCAAAGAGGCACATTTATAGAACAACTTATAGAGAAGAAGTGGACGCGAAGAAGCAATTCTAATTCGAAGAGTTTAATGAAACACTATAATAACAATAAGAGCGAGTGTTCAATAGAATAATTGTGTCTTAAATTAAAAAAAAAATAAAAACAAAATGAGTAATCTACATTACTTATACCAATATTGTATGACAAAAATTATAGATCACCTATGATTTATGATGATCGTGTACCAGGTTGGTGTCGCGATCTTATTTCGATCGATTCAATTATTATTTGTAGTTTGGTTTTAATCATGAAATCTCCCCTTTTGTATTATTTTTTATAAAATATTTCATAAGAATCGCAAAATAACCCAACAAATATGAATTATAGAGGACTTTTTTGCAATGTATGTAAGCAAAATGTTAACACAGATATTTCCACGTCAGTCTGTATGAATGTTTTAGTGTCAAGTATTAGCTTTACGCTCAATAAAGCCCAAACTTAAAACTTCAACAATGAACAGTCAAACTGATGTAAATATGCTTAATTATATTGTCGTTCGTCCTGTCATCGTGGCAGCAAAAAGTATGCGTCTATACAAGGTGTGTCAAAAGTTTAGAAAATAAGATTTTTTTTTAGCGTTTTACAGGAATCTGTAATAAACTGTAAGCGGACGCGAAAGGCGATTCAAGCTCGAAGAGATTGATGGACAGCTAGTTTCACTTACTAATTAGCAATATAAATTGTTAAGCAGAGTTGGATGATAAGTTTTCGGATGCTACTATGGACATTTACTTACCATGTTGAATAGTACAACTGTTATAAAAGTTTGTTTTGATAAATATGTAGAGAGTTTGTGGACGAAAGATTTTGTAAATTATCTTCTGCTATTTTGCGAATCTCTGGGGGCTTACAGTTATTTATTTCGTCCTTTTTGTTGATAATTTGAAATAATTAATTATATAAATCAGTCTGAATTTTAAACACAATTACATATAGCACCACCGATATTCAAATATTTAAAACGTTCTACTTAAAAATCAGAGTAACCAACTTCAAAAAAGCAAAATTTCTAAAATATTCGAACAAAACATGTCTCTTATTTTAAGCTTTTTTGAACTTTTAATAACCGAAATAGAAAAAATAGTATAAAATACACGTTTCATAAGACATTTTGCGCACTTGTTCTTTAGAAAACTCGCCTAGCGGCTCGTTTTCTAAACTTGAACGCGTGCGCAAAAATCGTGTCTTATGAAACTTGTATTTTAATATACTATTTTGGTATTAGGGGACTTCAAAACGTGGACATCTACAAACATCTCGTGGTCGAAAATTTTCATCATTACAATACTTCCTTATACTACGTATAAGAAAGTAAAACAATATAAAATAAAAACATCTTGTAAAATACCATTTTCTTACAAGGAAATTAGCATAAGCAGCAACAAATGGTATGTTGCTAGAAATTAAATTCATCAACATTAAGTAAGGAAGCCTAAGTTTAGAAAAGAATTTAGTCTACAATATCGCAGAATTATTTATAACTTCAACAACAAGTGATAGTGACACAGATGGTTAATTATTTAAGCACAATGTTTTAATGCGCATATGAGTTTTCAGAGTTTCTTTATTCAAATATTAATTTACAATTATCTAAGATTCAAAATTGTTACAAATTAAAAAAATGAGGTGTGGCCACCACACGACTTTCTTATACGTATGAAAGTGTTACTTCCGGTCCGAATTTTGAAATTTCATTTATACAAAAAATATTCCAAATCCAACTCTAAATACTTTTGTACTCTTCATAAATATATATAGAATGCATAATTTACGACATATTTGCAAAAAATCGCTATTGGATAAGAGTAAAAATGGTACTTCCGGTCTGAATTTTGAATTTTTTTTTATACAAAAGATATTTAAAAGTATGTTCTAAATACTTTTATACTCGTAATGTACCTGCCTAGAAAGCATGACTTGCGAGATATTCGCAAAAAACTGATTTTCGATAAGAGTAAAAGACCTACTTCCGGTAGGAATTTCGAAAAACTTTATTAAAACAATTTTTCTCAAATTTAATTTTGAGTACATTTGAGTTCTTTATAAATTTGTTTAAACTTAGTAATTGACGAAATATTTGCAAAATTCGATTTTTTCACTGAAGTAAACAACTACTTCCGGTCTGCCGATTTTGCTCAAAATCTAATCAGTTCTCAAGAGGGAGATTATATTCTTAAATACAAAATTTGGAATTGATATCTACAGCGGTTTGACCGCTATCGTGGTCACACACACACACACAGACATTTTTTAAAAACCACTTTTTTGGTATCAGGGGACTTCAAAACGTGGACATCTGCAAAAATCTGGAGGTCGAAAATTTTCATCATCACAATACTTCCTTATACTACGTATAAGAAAGTAAAATACAGTTAATTTTTTAAATGGATTATTTGTACATCAGTATTAAAATATTAAATAATTATTTGCGTATGTATTGTACAAATTTATATTAAACGTTAAGACACATAAACATACGTTTTGGACGGTCATACTAATCACAGGTGGTGTGAAAAAGATGGAATATTCATGTTATGTTGCAGCGATAAGGCACTCTGATTAAGGCTGCGTTTGATAAGGTTTTGGCGGGAGAGAAATGTACCCAAAAAATACCATTTTTATTTCCATTTTTACGGGCGTAAAATATCAAAACATGTAAATTTTCTGCATTAAGCATGAAGATAAAGGTTAAACGAAGTGAACACTCGTATTTTTTTTTAAATTAAGTTAATATATAAGCCGTAAATAAAATGGGAATTTAGTGGTTTTGCAAGTACTAGAAAAAATGGCTACATTTAAAAATGACACGGTAAATTTATATGTAATATAGCAAGTACACTCGGTATTTATATTTGGAAGGTAAAAATAGTAACAGTAGCTAAATACATGTGTAATTTTTTAAGTGATCCATGAAATAAAATTTGTTTACATTTTTGGTGGATCTTTACATACATTACAGATATCTGTTACATTTACGTCGCCTAACAGTGTAGCACATATAATATAGATGGCAGTTTTATCTTGCAATTATTTAGAAGCTAGTTGTGTGGTATGCGATACTTTAATTATTCATTATAATTTAAAATTATAATTAACAACAATTTTTGCGGTTACTAATTATAAAATTTAGTATGTTACGAGTTATTTGAAAGTACGTAATAGACAATCAACAGTTGGCATCACTGGTTGGCACCACAAAACCAAAAAGTAACTACATAGTTTAATTTGCCAGTTTAATGAAATTGCAATACTTTAAAATATGGAGTTTTCTGTTATCCTTAATTGAAAGA